>BTPG01000002.1:265812270-265887270 GCA_036245525.1 Semisulcospira habei | reverse complement strand
TAACATAAAGAGATTTTTGGCTACTATTTTGCATAAGGCGTCTGTATGAGCTTGCCATTTTAGCTGACTGTCGATTTTAATCCCCAGTACTCGATGTTCATTTACCTGTTCTACCTGACTACCTTTAAGTGAAAGGTTAAGTAACAGAGGCATTATCTGCTGTTTTTGGCGCGTGGCGACTACCATCGATTTCGTTTTGGCTGGATGAACAACCATAGAATTGTTTATACACCAAGCTGATACTTCATGAAGACTTTGTTGTAGGTTGTCGGAAATTACCTGTATATCTTTACTAGTAGTATGAACTGAGGTGTCGTCAGCAAAAAGGTCGCATTGTACATCTTGGCAAGTAATATGTAGAGGCAAATCATTGATAAATAAGCAAAACAGTAGAGGGCCCAGTACAGACCCTTGGGGCACACCGAAGCTTACATCTTTGAGAGAGGAGTATGAGCCATGAACAAGAACCTTTTGTTTTCTTTTAGTAAGGTAAGATGTGAAAAAAGCAACTGCGTCTCCGTTATTGAGGTATGTGTGAAGCTTAGCAGTCAGAATAGTATGGTTAATCAGATCAAAAGCATTCTTAAAATCCAGATAGACTACTCCTGTTAAGTGTGACTTATTCATACCCTTGAGCCATGTGTCAACAAGGTGTGTAAGTGCTGTGTGGCATGAATGCTGCGGACGAAATCCGGATTGGAAAGGGTGGAAGAGCTTACGGTTTTCTAGGTAAGCAAGCAGGTGTTTATGAACGTGCCTTTCCAGTGGTTTGGACAAAACAGATAATAAAGAAATAGGCCGATAATTATTAGGATCAGAACGATCTTTTGTTTTTGGAAGTGGAATTACTTTGGCATATTTAAGTTCGTTAGGAAAAGTGTTATGCTGGATACAGAGATTATAAATATAAGTTAAGGATTCTACAATGTATGGGAGAGACAGTTTAAGTATTTTCGGGCTGATGTCATCAGGCCCCGAGGACTTTTTATTTGGAAGGTTACTTATAAGTAAACCCACTTCATGAACAGCTAACATAGGGATGTTGAAGGGGGCTGTGCCCATTGTTCTTTGTTGACAAAACTCAGAGAGAGAGAGAGAGAGAGAGAGAGAGAGAGAGAGAGATGAGAGAGAGAGAGAGAGGAGAGAGAGAGAGAGAGATGAGAGAGAGAGAGAGAGAGAGAGAGAGAGGAGAGAGAGAGAGAGATGAGAGAGAGAGAGAGAGAGAGAGAGAGAGAGAGAGACAGAGGGAGAGGGAGAGAGTGAGAGGGAGAGAGTGAGAAAGAGAGAGAGAGAGAGAGAGAGAGAGAGAGAGAGAGAGAGAGAGAGAGAGAGAGAGAGAGAGAGACAGAGAGACAGAGAGAAGGAGAGAGAGAGAGAGGGAGAGTGAGAGGGAGAGAGAGAGAGAGAGAGAGAGAGAGAGAGAGAGAGAGAGAGAGAGAGAGAGAGAGAGAGAGAGAGAGAGAGAGAGAGAGAGAGAGAGAGAGAGAGAGAGAGAGAGAGAGAGAGAGAGAGAGGCTATGACAGGACAGGACAGGACAAAACAGAACAGAGCATAATAGACAAAAATAATCGAATGAGTGGACAGATGGATGGATGGATGGATGGAGGAGGCGCATGGGCTCATAGAATCTGGGCCTCTTTCCTCTATTTCTCTCGAGGGGGAGTGGGAGGGTGGAAAGGCTACACACCCTTTTTCAGTATTTCACCGTAATTGTGTCTTCAATGTAAATATGACAAGGTATCATGAAAGATGTCATGCAGGGAACAGGTCAGGAAGTGTTGAACGAATTGTGATTGTGGTTCCCATTTGCGCCACTAATCTTCGAAAAATTAGCGATTCATTTCCACATGATGCGATTTGCAAACAGGATTTTCCCTGTTTCCTTTCATTTTGTGAGTCCACACCCCCACCCCCTCCCTACACATCCTTCCCTCACCCCACCCACCCATCCTCCTCCCCCCCCCCCGCCCTCCCCCCCCAAAAAAAAAATATGTCCGCATGATTCAAATAGGGTTTTCATTGGAAAACGGGAATCTTCCACTACCTCCTAGCTGCTAATGCTTTTGCCCACATCCCGTAATGACCTATAATCAAGAAATTAGAAACGCAGTTAGCGTGGGATGTGTAATATTATTTATCTGGGAAGATATATTTGAAGTTGAAACGAATACAGATTTATGCTTCATTCGATGGCGGAAATTCTCTTTATACACACATCAGCGCTGGACTTAACCCATTCGAGACGTGCCGCCTCAGGATACGCGTCTTAAAGCCACCTATCCGGAGGCGGCACGTCTCTAATGAGTTAAACATTTGAACGCCAGTTTCCTTCGTCAAACCTTCCATCCAAATTACAATGCGCGCGCTGGTCCGTGATTATTGCCCTTACGGCCGAGAGCCGTTGTTACGTTCGTGGTTGTGTTATTCTTTTGACAGCATGTGTGTGTTAATCATAGGAAGGATCCGATATTCATTTTAGTTATTTTGGATAAGAATTACGTACCTTTTTAGTAGGATGCATTTTCTTTTGAACGGAGAATTGTGATCGATTTTTGTTGTGACGCGTATTTTTGCTACAACGTTGTAAAGTTTGACATACATTAGACTGGAAGGTTCGAGCAGGGTCGAGATCTTGCTAGTGACCTCAGATATGACGTCAAAGTTGTTGGCTACATTTCGTAACATTTTATTGAATGCACCTAGATGTTAGTCGAGGATGTAGTTAGTTCTAGAGTGTTCTTTTTAATGAATATTAATAAGTTTTGGTTACGTTTCCTTTTCTGATTGGTTGTGTTGTGTGAATTTGCTGGATTGTTCTGGAAATCTGTAACAGTATAAAAGACGGTGTTAGGAAATATGTGCGTGCATGAGAGACGCAGTGTGTCATTGTAGAGGAGACAGTGTATCACTGTGGATGCATTGTAGAAAGATAGTGTACCACTGAGAAGTGTGGATGCATTTGTGGACGCAGTGTGCTGAGAGTGCATCGTGAGAATAAAGTATTGTTGGAACTGTTACTCCAGTGTGGTCTACAACTTGTGCCATGTGTGACGAGTTGCAGCTGAGTGAAGTTTCTTTACAATAATCCTACGGGCGTGCGTCTGGTGTGATTGTACGACTACGACTACCACGTAACAGCCGTAGGGTCCAAAATCATAGACGAGCACATACGACCCTCATCGGTACAGTTTCTCACCCATCCATCCATGTTCCAGAGATCGGTACGGATTCACAAACGTCCATGCAGGCGCACACATCGCAAGACCGCGATCGGCCTGAGGGTGAGGGTGTTGCGACCCACTACGCAAGGTCCTTGGGCCGACATCGGCCGCAGGTGGCCCGCGCACGTGCGTGCGCGGGCCACCTGCGGCCGATGTGGGCCCGAGGACATTGCTGATTGGGTAGGCTGAAAATAAAATCCGGAAAGAAAAACTGGCCCAAGCCCAGCGTTTACGGCTCTGGGTCGTCCAAATTGAAGCAGAAACAAACGTGATAAACGCCGGCAGGGTTGGTGTCCGGAAATGGCCACCATCCATCAAGGCTCAAACGAGCCCTGGCGCGCAAAAATCAAACGGTGCGTGTCAAACACTGGTTCGCTAATTCGATCGTGCTACCAAGTTCGTTGTAACACCCTCAGATTGAGGACTGGCGACCTGGAGGCGAGAGAGTTCTTGGTCAGCAAAGAAAAGCAGTGATTCTCACGGACCGCTGAGACTGTAATAGGCTCATGAGGATCTGTGCGTCATATAGGGCAGATGGGAGTTGGCTGGAGTACGGACTAAATAAGGACGGGGAGATTAGTTGAACCAGCTACGAGAGATTGCGAGTGACAAACGAGCTGACTTTCACTTAGAAAGAGGTATGTCAGCGAACTTCGTCGCATTTACAAGAGGCATAGATCCTCATGGGCCCCCGCAGTCGCGGGGGCCGATGAGGATCTATGCCTCCTGCTGGCGTTCTGTACGAGTGCGCACCCCAACCAGATCATTGCGCGATTAGACTCGGATCGTTTATGGACACCCAAGTCGTAAGTGGAAAGCCCTTTGACCCTCACATCCAGAACCCCCCCCCCCTCCCCCCAAAAAACAACAAACAAACAACAAAAAAAAAAACCCAAAACCAAACCAAAACAAAACAAAAAAAACTCCAACAAAACGAAACAAAAACAAAAAAACCAAGAAAAAACGAAAAAAAAAAAAAAAAAAAAAAAAAAAAAAAGAGACAACAACAAACAAACACAGACGTATTCTTTTGCCAGCAAGAGGCGAAGATCTATATGACTATGAGCCCCCACAGCTCAGTGGAGACCAAGAAGGTCTATGTCTCTTGCGTGTGGGTAGTGCTCACCAAGTAATTATTCTTGGCGACCGACTTCATTTTGGTCACATTCATAAGATTCCCACTGTGCTTGTCGGTAGTAATGGGTGGGGAAGGGGTGGTGCACAGACCTCCTGCCGTTTAAAACAGGGAGAGCACTCCTTCATCATCCAAACGACGAAAGAGGGATGGCTCAGTTTTAACAGGAAGGCGAAAAAACCCAAAACAAAACAAAACAAAAAAATCAACCCCCCCCAAAAAAAAAAAAAAACTCCATAAAAACAAACAAACAAAACTAAAACAACAACAACAACAACAACAAAACCAAAAAACCAAAAAAAAAAAAAAAAAAACCAAAAACAAAACAAAAAGAAAAGAAAAAAAAAGAAAAGAAAAAACCTAAAAAAACCCCAAACAAACCCGGCTGAATGCGAGGCGCATCACGTACACGGCATCCTGGTCGAGTTATGCAGTAGGATAGCCATCAGTCTCCTTATATATGTCTCTACAATGTGATCAAGGAGAATGATAGCCAGGGTCTGCACTGCCGCCTAGTTTTCGGTCCCTGGGTTTGAATCGGACGTGAAGGTGCGTAGGAAGATAATTGTCATTGGGGGGCCTATGCCAGATATATTACTTTTCAGCCTCCGAGAAATCAAACAACGGGGAAGTGGGGTGGAAGTGGCGGTGGGAAGTGGGGTCGTGCAAGCGATACTTCAACCTCGTAAAAAACGTAACAGAGAAAAAATCTCCAAAAAACAAATACAAATATATAATTTTAATATTGTTCTCCCCCCACTCGCCCCCCCCCCCCACACACAATACCCTAAGAAAATTTCGAAATTGTTGAGGGGGGGGGGGGGAAGGGAGATACCTTGGTGGGAGGGAGATACCTTGGCCCATTCTCCCTACTTTTTCGCTGAGGAGTCCATGGCACCTGGCCTTTCCCCCGCCGTGAGATGACCTTAGTCGTCTGCTCGGCGTTAACTCATTCGAGACGTACCGCCTCCGGAATCGCGGCTTATGCCGCGTATCCGGAGTCGGCACGTCTCGAATGAGTTAAACCCAACTATCTAGCTAACTAACTGGCTTTCCCCGGTAACATCACTGATATGATATAGAAAGAGCTGCCTGCTTGGAGACGCGCTTACCCCAAGGCCACATTTCCGAAATTTTGGAGGCGTCACGTAACTATTATGTATGGACCATGATAATTCAAGGGTAGTGCCAGATTAGCTTGGCGCCTTCAGGCGCCAAGCTAATCTGGCACTACACTTGTTTTATCGTGGTCCATCCATCAACAACTGTAGGGCGTTGGGGCTAAATTGGTTAATGTGCTGCGTATTCGGATACGGGACGTCTCGAATGAGTCAACTCGTGTAGCCTTCTTCGCACTTTGCCAAGGCCGACATCGGCCCAAGGACCTTGAGTTTTACTCACCAGGGGCCAGTTGCGCGAGCGTAAAGCCTGCGCAGGATTTAAGCTCACTCTTGCAACTGAAGTCAGCACAGAGGCAAAAGCTCCCAAACTACCGACCAGACGAAACTGGGCAGCACCATACTGCCGTGTAAAAGAGAGTAAAGCCACTCCATGTTTTGTGAAAAGCGAAATTTTCATTGTAATACAATTAACCCATTTAGCCCCAACGCCCTACAGCAGCCGATGATTTGACCGCGATAATTCAAGGTAGTGCCAGATTAGCTTGAAGGCGCCAAGCTAAACTGGCACTACACTTAAATTATCATGGTCGATCCATCCCTGCAACTTAAACTCAGGCATTAGGTAAAACCTCCAAAATTTGGCAGATGCGGCCGTGGGGTTAAATGGGTTAAAATTTAATATTTTCACCCAAAAGGTTGACTTTTCTTTGCATTTACAGGCCAAATTAATGAGAAAAAAAATGTAACGTGAGACCCCTAAAACGGACTTTCTTTATTTACAAAAGCATGTTACCCATTTCACTTGCTCAAACTGCAGTCACGTATCAAACCAACGGACTTAGTCGTCTGAACACGGGTGTCCGGCGGACGGCCTGTAGGTGTGCCTGTACGCGCGAGAGGCAACGAGTATGGGTCTTAGCCCTGCGTCCTCGTCATTGTACGCTGCTTTGCCTGTCAGATAGTACGCCAGGTGGCCCCCACCGCCCTCAGAAGACAGAAATTTTGATTGATCGGCTGAAAGAGAGTAATATTATAGTTTATCGATTAGAAAAGAGAAATTCCCGATTGCGGAGGTAGGGATTAAAAAAGAAAATCGTCGACGAATTCCGGATTTTACAATTTTGGCCAGGTGCTACTGATAGAAAATACTGATTGTCAAAACCTCAAGCACGAACAATGTAGCATGTCTCACAATAATGCTGGACGAAAGGGTTAACATAACCCTTTTTAGCCCCAAGGTCCCATTTCCCAAATTTTGGAAGCGTTACTTAACGACTATGTACCAGTTGCAGGAGGTGGAGTGACCATGATAATTCAAAGGTAGTGCCAGATTAGCTTGGCGCCTGAAGGCGCCAAGCTAATCTGGCACAACCCTTGAATTATCGTGGTCAATCAATCTCCTACTGTAGGGACTCGGGTCTAAAAGGGTTAAAATAAACTTGAATGTCGTAATATGAACGTCATGTCTGCTCTTCTTCTCCGTTGTACGTACAAGGAGGGTACAAGGAGCAGTAGAAAACTTCTGATACTCACCAGGCAGACATTTACATAATACTCTAAATATGACGTAATTCTCTCTTGCGTGCGCCGGTCTCTCTCTCACAGACATGCGAGCATCTCCAAAAGGCATAGTTCCTCATGCGCCCGGAAAGCGCATGAGGATCTGGAGATGTTTGGAGCGCGCGAGCATACACACACGAACACGCACGCACGCACGCACGCACGCACGCACGCACGCAACGCACGCACACGCACACACACACACACACACACACACACACACACACACACACACACACACACACACACACACACACACACACACACACACACACACACGCACGCACACACACACATCGCCGCGCTTTCAGAAGAGCATGCACTGAGGTGACCCGATATAGCAAGTTTGGAGAAATACATTGGAGGAGTTCGTTAACCAGCTTTCACTGAACTTCTTCAGCAAAAATTAATTCTTTTCAGAAAATATAAAACAGTAAAATCCTTGAGATCTGGATAAAGTCAGACAGTGCAGGTGGCATAAAAGAAGCAACTCCGTCACCAAGCAGACATATTCTAAATATGACGTAATTCTCTCTCTCTCTCTCTCTCTCTCTCTCTCTCTCTCTCTCTCTCTCTCTCTCTCTCTCGCTCGATCTCCCTCACTCACATGCGCGCATCTCCAAGAGGCATTGATCCTTATGTGCCCGGAGGGCGCATGAACATCTATGCCTCTTGAGGATGTTTGGAGCGCTGGCATGCACGCACGCACACGCCCACGCATACACACACATCGACGCGCTTTCAGAAGAACATGCAGATGTACTTAGTTTAGCATGTAGCTAGATAAAGTCAACATGATTTCACACAAATTATAGCAAGATTGAAACTGCACCGTGAAATTCTAGTTTTGTCACCATTTTCGCAAGTCTTGAAGCAAAAGGGAAACTCATATCACGTCAAATATAAAATTACGTATAAACAAAACAAAACCAAACAAAAACCAAACAACAACAACAACAACAACAACAACAACCAAAAAACAACGTCATGACAAATGAACTTTGACAAACACCCCTTCTAGAGTTCACTATGACGCATTGGCACATCTGCGAGGCTTTTTCAAAAGGAGATATTTCAACATCAGAATCAAGTCAAAGACAAAAGGTAGAGAGACCCTTGACAACGAAGACAGCTCTCATATAGAAGGGACTTTGTGGGTTATGGTTCATTCCATCTTGGTTTTTTTTTTTGTTGCCAGTATGTACTATGACCCGATCCTGCTGAAGGCAGTGAAATAATCTGAAAATCTCACAATAATGGACGCGCAATAAACTTTGGACATAACGAATCTCCAGGGGACCCAATTTTCCTGCTGCTACATCCGGCTTGTTTTAACTCACTGCGCCCCAGGTACGAAATACTCACATTTTGGAGTCGTTCGCTGAGGACTGCATTACAATGCAGGAGACAGATCGACCATGATAGTTCAAGGGTGGTGCCAGAATAGCTTGGCGCCTATAGGCGCCTAGCTATTCTGGCACCACCCTTGAACTATCATGACCGAGCCATATCTTGCTGTGGTGTGTCGGGGCTGAATGAGCTAAGAGAAGGAATTTACATACGAAAACTGCCGCTGGCTCCTCTGGAAAACTTTTGTCATATCTGACCTTGCTGTTAGCGAAGTCGCCTGTGTTTGCAAATGCTCTTGCCCACCATATTCGGTGCCCCTTCTTTGAAATCACCTTTGTGGTGGACGCAAGATTTAAGCACTAAACGTTTACGTTTTAACCCATTCACTGCCGAAAATACGTGACACCACCAATTTGCAAAGGTATGGGTTCTCATGGATCTATGCCTCTTGCTGACACCACTTTAAATACTGATATGGGGCGGTCCGTGGCGCAGTGGTAAAGGCGGCTGCCACCAATGCTAAAGGTGCGAGGTTCGATACCGTGTTCCGGCGTCGGACTTTTTCTTCTCTAGTAAGTGTCACCGTTAATTCGGGCGGACCGTCGGGAGTTCTTTCTCCGGGTACTGCGGCTCTTCCTCCCCCTCCACTTTGGTACCGGTTTCAGGCCACTTTATAAATTTCAAATACAAGCGATCATAATTTCTGAAACCTCGGTAGCTGAGCTGACCCTTCGCACCACGTGAATGTCCTATGTCTGTCTTGTACTGTGTTTGTCTTCAGAGTGAATGCGTGTGTGTCACGTGAGCGTGCGTGATGGGTTCAGTTCGCGGCGCTTTGAGCCGATTCGCATAATTGGGTAAAGCGCCTATATAATAATCGGTATTATTATTATTATTATAAATCGTTGTGCCTGGGACATCCAGTGTTTTTGTTCTTGAATTAACTCATTAAGTCCCGATGCAATATCGCAAGATAATTGATCGACCATGACAGTTCAAGGATGGTGCCAGAATAGCTTGGCGCCTGTAGGCGCCAAGCTATTCTGGCACCGACCTTGAACTGTCATGGTGAATCTGTCTCCTGGAGTGTAACGCAGTGTTCAGAAGACAACTTCAGAATGTAGGGATTTTGTCTTTGAGACTCAGTAGATAACGAAGGTTGCAGAACGCAGCCTGCGTCAGCTGACACTGAACGGGTTAACTTTTCGAGCTGGCCAAATTGAGGCATTACATATCATGCCAACAGCCATTCAGCGTACACGTCACCCTCTTGAGTCGACAACACGATAAAAGCACCCACACACTAAATAACTAGAGGCCCTTTTTTATCACGCGGGGTAAATTCCCCGAGTAACGCAGTAATCAGAATCTGAAAACGGCAGGTTTGCTCAGAGATGCAGACGGATTTATTTACTAGGAAATGACAGTCTGCAGACTAAATAACGGCACGGGCCAGACCAAGTAACGATCTCGTCTGACCTCCCGTTTATATAAGACGAGAAATTATTCAATATACTGTACAGCCGGCACTATTCCGCAAATAAACTAATGCGATTTCACAGTTATCAGCTGCGGTTTGCCCTGAGCATCTCCCGCTATCGCGAGGACAACATTAAAGTGTGGCGCCCAAACGGATTTAAAATCTATAAATATTATTTGAGAACTTATCTAATGGTTTCACTGCACAGCGAACACAAAGCAAGCTGCAAGAAGCACAGGCGGGTCCTCATCAGCCCTCTCAGTTGCTAAATCACAACTAACTTCGTATTAACCTGGTTTCAGTGTCGAGAAAAATTGAATACCACCCAGTTGCAAGAGGTATAGATCCTCATGAGACCCCGCAGATGCGGGGGCTCATGAGGATCTATACCTCTTGCTGACACCACTTTGAATCTGTGTTCTTGGGACGACTTGAGTTTTTGTTTTTTGTTTTGGTGTTGAATCAACGAAGATTGCAGACACACAGTCTGCGGCAACTGGCATTGAACAGGATTAACAAATCCAGTTATCTTGTTGTTATATCCGAAGTTTGTTATACGCGAAGTAAGTTACATAGAGTGCTATCGGCACCTGTGACAGAAGTGTTGTTATATCCGAAGTTTGTTATACGCGAAGTAAGTTACATAGAGTGCTATCGGCACCTGTGACAGAAGTGTTGTTATATCCGAAGTTTGTTATACGCGAAGTAAGTTACATAGAGTGCTATCGGCACCTGTGGCAGAAGTGTTGTTATATCCGAAGTTTGTTATACGCGAAGTAAGTTACACAGAGTGCTATAGGCACCTGTGGCAGAAGTTTTGTTATATCCGAAGTTTGTTATACGCGAAGTAAGTTACATAGAGTGCTATCGGCACCTGTGGCAGAAGTGTTGTTATATCCGAAGTTTGTTATACGCGAAGTAAGTTACACAGAGTGCTATCGGCACCTGTGGCAGAAGTGTTGTTATATCCGAAGTTTGTTATACGCGAAGTAAGTTACACAGAGTGCTATCGGCACCTGTGGCAGAAGTGTTGTTATATCCGAAGTTTGTTATACGCGAAGTAAGTTACACAGAGTGCTATCGGCACATGTGGCAGAAGTGTTGTTATATCCGACTTTGTCGTAAGCGAAGTAGACTGCATATTTTGTCTACTGGATTCATTCACATTTTCGGGCGCCATTAACAGGCAGGTGGGGGTTCTTCATTCAGCAGTGAATCTGCGATAGGGTAACCTTTTGACTGTCGGTAGCAGTTATGGTCAAGGTGACATTTAACCCATTGCATCCTGAGGCTGATTTAAAAAAACATGCTTATAGTCCTATGAAGGCTATATTACAGATTAGGAGATAGATCAAGCATTTAAGTTCAAGGGTGGTGCCAAAATAGCTTGGCGTCTCAGGCGCCAAGCTATTTTGGCACCATCTTTAAACCATCATAGTCAAATTTACTGCAAGCAGCGGGTTTATCAGGATGAAAAGGATTAACCCATTCGAGACGTGTGAAAGTGTCAACCTCTGAAATGCCGGGCAAGGCGAACTCTACCCAACTGCAAAGGACAGGAGCCATCATGAAGATTTATGCCTCCTTTGTTCTTTAACTCATTCACGGCCAGCCGCATCCGGATGCGCGGCATAAGCCGTGCATCCGGATGCGGCTGGCCGCGAATGAGTTCAGTAAGGCTATGTCAGACGGGGGCTGAAAACAGTTTTCAAAAACAAAAACACCTGTTTTGAAAACACACCGTTTGACATGGCAAACAAAACTGTTTTTTGAAACAGTTTCCTGCTGCTTCCAGAATTTAGAACCGATCCTAAAATCTCGCAACTGTTTCGGAAAACACTGCTGCTTGAACAAATCAACGTGAAACAAAGATTACGTGACAGCCATTTTGATACACAACAAGAACTTTTCACAACTCCCTTCACCAAAAGATCGCCAAAAGGAAATAACTATGGATACATGTATACACGCAACACAACAACGCTGTTTCTCCGTGTGACGTGCTCGAAGCAAAACAGTTTTCGAAAACTCTTGTTTTAGAAAACTGTTTTCAGAAACTGTACCGTCTGACAAGTCCTTTATGTCTGCTGTTTGTCTTCTTTACACCTGTGTCCTTCGGGGGAGCTGGGTGGCTCCGTGGTGGTAGAGTGTTCGATTCTCGTCTGGGTTCGAATCCAGCTAGAGTCAACATTTGTTCAAACCCTATTTCGGTGCCCCGTCTTTGAATTCGCCTTTGTGGTGGACAAAAGACGTTAAGCCCTAAACGTTCGTTTTTTAAACCAGTGTCCTTCACGCGAATGTCGATCATTGTGCAGTTGTTTCAGGCGCGCAATTCGTGATCACTGTCGGTGAAGGGGTTAGGGGTAAAATCTTCCCCTCCTCCCCCCCCCCCTTTTACCACCTCCCACCTCCTACTCTTGGATAAAAAAGACAACAAACTAAAGAGACTTTCGTCATCTGCGTGTCTCTGAAGCATCATGGCGGTTTCCGTCATCCCGTGGACCATGCGATATGAGACCGGAGACGTGGGCAGTATAAAACATGTACACACTCCTGAAGAAGGACAAATACTAATTACAAGAAGATTGAAACAAAAAATTAGTTCTAGTCTGTGATTTTTTTGTACCTCATGCCTTTTTGTAATCTTCAAAATCAAAAAGACGAATTTCACACTCTGTGAAAAAAAAGCGGTAGAACGCCTTATTTAAAAGTGGTGTTAACGCATTCAGCCCTTAAAGACCACAGCAAGACATAGATTTAGCATGATATTTCAAGAGTGGTGCCAGAATAGCTTGGCGCCTATAGGCGCCAAGCTCTTCTGGCACCACCGTTGAACTAGCATGCTCGATTTGTCTCTAGCATTGTAATACAGATGGCAACTACAAAATGTGGGGATTTCGATCCTGGGGCAGAATTTGTTAAACAATTCCTTTTTCTCGCAAGAAAAAAAAGTGGTCTTGATTTAACAGTCAGATCCAGGGAAGTTCTGAAGATCGAAAAAGTGCACCTGTCTTTAAAGACCGCCATGTAGGTGTCTGCAGCCGCCTCAGTAAAGAAAGATCTTTCATAAGGATGGTCGCTCAGAAAAGGTTCGTCAGCATAGAACACTCGGGGTGCCGGTAGCGTGTTTGGTTGAGGTGACTCCTGCAGGAATCACATCGACCAAACAGGCTACCTTCATCCAAGCCGTTGTGTTCACAGTGAGTGTGTCGCTCGCATAACTCTTGTTGCGGTCTCTAACCACCAACTTGCATCGGACGGAGCACTTCTTTGAGAGATTTCTTGCGGTCACCGTTAGAATCATGCACAGTTCAGCCCGTTCCCTGCCGGGTGACAGCGTTCAACATCAAGCTGCAAGAGGTATAGATCCTCATGAGCCCGCGCAAGTGCGCGGGCTCATGAGGATCTATGCCTCTTGTGTACACCGCATTGTCCCCATGATCCTAGGATTGATCTGCTTCTTTGCCGTTGAATAAACAGAGATCTCAGAAACCAAATCTTGCGACATGGCAGGGAAGGGTTTATATACAATTTCTTTTTGAAACGGCGCTCTAAAACAGACAGGAGCTAAGGCCGCAGTAAGAAGACAATTCAAAGCCTCTGTGTTTGTTCTACCTGTGTGAAGACCAAAACGTGGCTGCAGTTTGCACTCAGGTGTCTGAGAGATTTCGATATCCAGAAATGACGTCATTAGATCCAACGCCAGGTCCGCGATACGGTACAGGTGTCAACAATTTAGTAGTTGTCGTCGACGGAAACTGAGAAGAGAGAACTGAAAAGAGAACAAATAAACACGCGAACTGGAGTGTGCATGTCCAAAGAGAGTGACTCCCAAGCGCGCGAAACGCAAAGATATTCTTTCCCAGTAAGCAATGGTCTTCGGGCCGATGTCGGCCGCTGTCGGTTTTCTGTGCACGAGCCAACAGCGGCAGACAAATTCCTAGGGGACCTTAGCTTACCGTTGGGTAACATACAAGAAACAACAATGGAAAAATAACCCGAACAGATTAAGTCTATAAATAAATAAATAAATAAATAAATAAATAAATAAATAAATAAATAAATAAATAAATAAATACTAACTAATTGATAAATACATAAATAATTAAATAAATAAATAAATAAATAAATAAATAAATAAAACGCGTTTTTCAAAGCAGAAAAACAATAAAAGGACGTCTGTTAATTATCCTCTTAAGACAGATAACACGAGAGCTAAAGGGTGTTAATAATAATAATAATTACGGTATTTATCTTATAATAATTATAACTCTAAGCGCGCACTCACAACTCGCGCACGCATGCGCACGCTTTAGACAACGACTCACGTACCACAAATAGTGAAATACATTACGACAGTCTGCTTAGGGTGGGAAGTGTGGTGGTATAGTGCTAGAACTGTTGAAAGAGGTGAGTTTTGAGGGCGGACTGGAAGGAGGAGAGAGAGTATTTCTGACGGAGAGAGAGTGAGAGAGTATTCCAGGTGGATGGACCGTAAACTGAGAAGGAGCGGGGGCCGAAAGTGCTGAGTTTGGTGCGGGGGATGTGGAGGCGGAGAGGGTCGGAGGCGGAGCGGAGGGAGCAGGGAGGAGTGTAGGGGTGAAGTAGGTTTGAGAGATAGGCGGGAGCGCAGTTGTTCAGGGATTTGTAGCAGAGAGACAGAATCTTGTATTGGATGCGTTGGGGTTGCGGGATTAGCTTTCCGCCGTCCCAGGCTCTCAACTAAATTATACAGTAAGCAAGAGGCTCTCCGGCCGACGTCTGCCGCAGTGGGCCCACGCACAGCTGTGCGCGGGCCCACTGCGGCCTATGTTGGCACGAGGGCTTTTAGGAAATACGCATTCAGCTCTCACGGTCGAGCTAAAAACTCCCACGTCTGAAACACCCGCGTTTTCTCACCTGCTGCTAGAACGCATGTCGCGCCTTGCTGCTGTAACACAAATGCCTGGTGCTTTAGAATGAACGTCATCACCGCTGGGGCGTCGCTGGCGTCGTCGCCTTGCATCACGTGACCAGACCCGGAAGTTTTTTGACCAGCACAGCGGCCAGGACCTTGTCTTGAGTGACCATGGACGAGCTGGTTAGCTCGGCAATCTTCGTCATTGATATGTGGATAGAAAATATTTTGACTGTGTTGCGTTTCAAGTTTCTGTAAGCGAGAACAATTTCAACAAGACGGTGAGGCAAGCTAGAGTTTAACCCTTTATTGCCAGTAGAGGCAGATTTATGCTTTTGAAATCATTGTCAATTCAGCGTCAAAGATCCCCAGCCGACAAAGGAGCATAGATATAAAGTGTTTTCAGGAAGAGGCATAGACCCTCACGAGCCCCCGCAAATGCGGGGGCTCGTGAGGATCTATGCCTCTTGCAGCTGGATGGTGTTCATTTTTGTCTGGGCTGTGAAGGGGTTAAGGTGTTTATTTATATGTTGAAACTATAAATGTGAATATCTTTATTGTTTACACAATACAGGTGTGATCAGAATAAGATTTCATGGTGTTTGCTGGTATATATATTTCAGTCGAAATTGAAAGTCATTAAGTACTGCACAAAGGGGAGAACCATATATAATTATATGCCAAGGGGCCAAGTTAACCATTTACATCCTGATAACCTACTGCTTGAAATACATCTGACCGATAGTTCATCCTTGAATTAAACAGTTTATTTATCTCCAAATCTCTAATGTAGCCTTCAAAGGACGACACGCAAATTTTACAAAATCAGTCTCAGGATGAAAAGGGTTAATAAAGCACAATCCTTCAATAAGAATCGTGTAACCCTTGCTTGTCGCTAGCGGATTTTGTCGCGATGATTCCTCAGTACAGGAATCGTAGCGACTAACTGAAGGCCACTACCGACACGCACAACGTTAAATTGTTAAAAAAACAAAGCATGGTCGATACGTCTCTTACCGTGGAACACATAACTCTAACATCTTGCTGGCTGTGGCGGCCTGAGCTTCGTAATGTGACGTAATTAATGACGACGCTTGAGACAGTTTCCGGCCCAACTGGGAATCGCCGCGGAAGAGATAGATAGCGCTTGAAAGGGCAACCACTGTGGTGACGACTAACAGAGTTCTTGAACACAGATACACAGTGCTGCTTTATAGGAATCGGGCCGATTCCTTCTGGGACTAGTCAAGGGCGTGCTTTGTTTGGTTTGTGAGTGAATCCAGGCCGTCTTGTAAGATATGACGAGTATCGTTGGAACAAACGTCATCATGGACATGAATTATGCTGAGGGTCTGTGAAGCAGTCCAAACAAAGCCTTTTGTTCCGAATAAGGTGGAAAACCTCGCGTAGGCACTGGCAGTTCTGAGTTTACCGAGACTCACAGTCACGTTTTCAGGTCTGAATGCACACTCAAAAGCCGTTCTGACCACCACGTCTTGGACAGTCACTGCAGCGGCCAGCATATTGTAGAAGACACGTTCTGATCTCAGTTGCACGCGAAATATATCCCTTGAGTGATCCACTAAAGAGCACACAGCGGTGTCATACACAAAGTCGTAGAAATACTCCAGCTGAAACAATGAAGGGATGTCGTTGTACTCCACCCCAAACCGCGCTCGGATGAACCTCTTCAACGGCCATGGTCCCTCAGAGGTGTCGTCCAGTGGTCCTAGGTACCCGATGAATGTAATCATGTCAGAATGTCGGCAAGCAGTCGGTCGGTTAAGTCAGATGCTCGTGCAGGTTGCCACGCGCATCTTCTGAGCGTTAGTCCCAGAACACGTGATTCAGGGCAGCCTCCTCGGACAAGTGTCATGTGACGTTTAGGATCCTGGAGGCAGCCTTGAGATCGCTGATTTTCTGCATAAAGCAGTTGCGGGGTCTCATGAGGATCTATGCCTCTTGCTGAAACCATTTTGTATCCATGGTCCTTGGAGGGCCGAGGATCTTTGAAGCTGAATTTACAATAATTAAAGAAAGCACACAATCTAACGGTGGGGAAGGGATTAAACTACAGCGGATAATTGAATCGCGCATTGGTCTGTTATTTTGGACCTTACCGCTCTGGGCGGCTGGGTCGAAAATAACAGTTATGTACAAAATGTAGATACTTGTGAAGCATAGATGACGTCATCTCCGAATTTTCCAGACAGAAAGATGACAGCTCCCAGAAGCCACAGCACCGGAAGTGCCAGCATGACGTACATCCGGCGAAGACAGCTGCACAGTCCTCTTGTCTCTCTTGCACGCAAAATAGTCCCTGCCAGGCAGTAGATAATAAGGAAGGTCGGGAATTTCATTTCATAATCTTGTCGTGATAACCTTCCCCCACCACCCCGTTTTTAAAAATATTTACTTAACTTCACATGTGTGGTTAATCAGTTTGTTGCCAGTGATCGCGAACCGCGCGTCTGAAATTTGTGCATACCCAACCGATATTTGCGTAAACAACACATAAGTAAATAAAAAGTATCAATGCTTGTGCTGTGGACAACATGGCCCCATGCAAGATATGCTATTTCGAATGGTTTTCTTGTGTTTGTTTCTTGTGATGTATCACTGTGTTTTTGAAGTTTGATAACCCCAGAACTGCAAGTCATATAAAAAAAAAGCCCAAGGCGCCCCGCATCAATAGCTGCGAAAGTGTCGTATAGCGTTGCCGGCGGCAACGCTATACGACACTTTCTCAGCTATTGATGCAGGGCACCTTGAATGAGTTAACCCTTACCGTTTTTATCGCTCGTGCTGTCGTGCAATACCAGTCTCACCGAAATTCGTATCCATTCTTGCTGCGGCATTCGCTGGCGCACTGCAGCTGGGCCATTTTGATGTACTAGGATCTTTCAAAGGTCTTGCTATTGAACAAGCCCGTCCTTTTTGGTGCTTACCCGACAAGGTCAGTCACAAATGGAGTCTTCTTTACAGGTATGCACCATAATAAAATAAATAAATAAATAAATAAATAAATAAATTAGCGCATTGCACACCTGCTTTATCCCATTTGAAAATCGGATCAGAGCGCCGCCGCCAATGGAACCCAACAAGCACGCTCACGTGAATCACGCACATTCACTCGCATACTGTACATAAACACTTAACATTCTCGTGGTGCTGAGGGCAAGCTCAAACGGGCTACAGAAGTTTGGGAAATTGAAATCGTTTGTATTAGAAATTTAATTTAGTGGGCTGAAATTGATACCAAACTCGTAGGGGGAGAAAGAACCACCAACGGTCCGCCCGAATTAACGATGACACTTATTAGAGGAGAAAAGTCCGATGCCGGAACCAGGTATCAAATCTCGCACCTCTAGCTTTGGTAGCAGGCGCTTTACCGCTGCGCCACGAACCGTCCCGGACAAAGAACTGCGAAGTAGAAAAAAAAAAACACTGACAGAGTAGAGAATTGTGCATTATCGACCAATGATTATAGATCTAGTTTCGTCAAAGTACAAACTTACAAGATGAGGATTTCATCCCAAAGTCTACTGTATTGTTTGGAGCTTAAATGCGTTTTTGTTTTAGGACTGAACATTCAGAGTTGTTCATATTTTTAAGCTTATCCTTCTGATCCATTTCCCTCCTCTGTAAGCCAAATTCTGATCAACACACACGCCGGCGCACACAAATAAAGGCGGACGCACGGCGCTTCCCGCCATTAGTACGCTCTGTGGGCTGAACTAGCGACAGAAATTCTGAAGAAGCCGGAATAGCGCGATCAGGAAAATGACGTCACTATAAGCTTGACTTCAAGGCATCGCTAGTCTTACGACGCCGTGTACACGATGACGAATTGATGTTTCACGTCACTCAGACGAAAGGCACGCAGCCTCTTCAAGGGCTGATTGTTTTCTTCTACAGAGCTTCTTCCAGGGCTGACTGTTTGATGGGAATGTATAGATTCAAGATTCAAAAAAATTTATTGTCTGTTTTTAAAATAAATAAAGGAGAAACTTGTGTTTAGTTTCCATACGCTCTGTTGTTTCTAAAAGACTTAGACATATAATAAGACATAACAATGCGGGTACAAGTAAAAAAGAGCATAAAACTTAATTATTCTAGCATCACACATAATAAATTATAACTATTAATAACTCTTACTCACACACACACACACACACACACACACACACACACACACACACCATCACACACACACACACACACACACACACACACACACACACACACACACACACACACACACACACACAGAGACACACAGAGACACACACATACACACACACAGCGCGCACTATCAAATTCGGTATGTCAGTAAGAGATAAATTAAAATAGATTAAACTCGGAACCTTAATCTTAAAAACGAAAACCTGTGTTTGACACTGGAGACGAACTTATTGCACATATTAAATTATGTCCTAAGGTAGTATTGGCACTAAATAAAACACAATCAAGTTGATCAATTATTAAACAATCACAGAAAGCTTACAATACTGATGGTGTCCAAACAACCCTACCACTCGTGCACACATATACACACGCATGTGCAGACACCCACACAATTTCATTTTATAGCAGCATTCAACACAACAACAGCAGATTTTTCATAAACATTTTTCCGGGCCAAAGGAACCTTAAGCCGCCTTCGTGACGGAAGTTTCTCAAAACAAAACAATATTGGATTCAAAACTTGCCAAAACGAATTAATTATTATTCAAAAAATTGAAAAGGTACAAAGCTGGATTACGAACTCATGCAGCGTCCATCTCCAAGCTAGCTATATCCAAAATTATAAGTGAATAGAACAAAAATTACGCCGGTCTCAAATATGGGTCGCCGCCGTGATATGGCCTTGGTTGCCTGCTCGGCGTTAAACCCAGTTAACTAACTAACTAACTAACTCAAATGTGGGTCATCCGACCTTATATAAACAGCAAGTTTTCTCTTGAACGAGTCACTTAATTTGATTATGCTCGGAGGCTTTCCGAAATACATCTCGATCAAAGCATTTCCGAACGTTTCAGGCCTGTATGTACAGAAACACCAGAGATTCTCGTGTCTACACACACACACACACACACACACACACACACACACACACACACACACACACACACACACACACACACACACACACACACACACACACGCACACACACACACAAACACACACACACACACAAACACACACACACACACACAAACAAACACACACACACACACACACACGCACGCACGCACACACACACACACACACACACACACACACACGCACGCACGCACACACACACACATACACACACACACACACACACACACACACACACACACACACACACACACGCGCGTTCACACGCACACGCACACGCGCACGCACACACGGCGCTGTGGGTGAAATGGTATGTTGTGACGCGTCTAGTGTGTCGCTCTCGCTTTCAGCTCCCACCGCTGGCAGTTCTGCGAAAAGGGGAGCAGAGTATGCCAGTCTCTCCCTGCCACTACACAGCCTCTCCAACAACAAGCCTCATGTAGTGCCTCCTCGCGGCGATTCCGCACGGTAACCGAGCACCTTACGGACTCGGGCTGAACTACAGAGGACTCGGAGGAGATCTGGCCCCCAGACAAGCGGCATGCAGGCCCACCGGTGTGTGGACACGCCCTGATGTCCATGAACCAGATCCCCAGCTATGGGTAAATAGCCCCACTGCCTTGTGGTCGCCTTGGGAGAGGCAAAGGCTAGGAGAGTAAACCCTATACAAATCCGGGTAAGGATACTCGATAGCCTTGGTTGGCAGATCTCCTTCGACAAGGAAAACTCCGAGGAAAAACCTGAGTGGATTGGGCTCATAAGCCTTGGTCGGAAACCTATCTAGGAGAAGGACACTCCAAAAACCAAACCATCCTGTTCTCCGCAGGAAAGGCATTTTGACAAGGAGTTAAGGGTGAGGTAACCCCGACAGAAACCCCAAGTGCTGAAGACGGACTTGCTGGGCTGCACAGCGCACTTTAACAAACCACAGTACCACACATATACGGCCATATGACACTTGGAGATGGATTCAAGAGAAATGGTGCTCGCCCTGTGGAGTCTCACCAGGAAGGTGCAATACCGGTCTCTGCGCCTCTTCGGAGCCCAACCCCATCGACTGGAGGACCTTCCCGACTGTCTCGAGGAGCCAGGGGACGGGGAAGTAGATTGACTGGCCATCTCACGGCGGATGTGCCAGAGCAAGCCGGCTTCAGAAGCTACAAGAGCACAGAAGACCAGACAACACACCTTGAACAGGTCATAGAAGATGCCTTTCAAGATCAGAAGGTGACATTAGCTGCCTTCATTGACTTACAGAAGGCCTTCGACAAGGTGTGGCAGTGGCATCCTCAGGGAACATGTACCGGTGAACCAAGTCACACCTGCACAATCGCAGAGCCCGTGTGACAGTGGCCAAAAAATGCTGCTGCGTCAGAGGGTGCCACAGGGGGGGGGGGGGGGGGAGTCCTGTCACCGACCCTGTTCATACTCTTCATCAACGACCTTGTGCCAGAGCTACCTAAGGGAGTCCATGCAGCCCTGTACGCAGATGACCTGAGTACTCTGGTGCACAGAAGAGTATGCAACAACCGCTACATACAGGATGCAGATAGCCCTGGACAGGCTGACACTGGACCAACAACTGGTGTGTGACCATCAATACAGACAAATTATCAGCCACACTCTTCTCTCTCTCCAGCAAAGCAAAGGCTGGCAACCTAACACTGGGCAACACCCCGCTGCGGTATGAAGACCAACAGACATACCTGGGAGTCACCCTTGACAAGAGGCTGACTTGGAAGCCGCACATCTGGAACGCAGAAGTGACAGCTCGAAGAAAGCTGAACATCATGAGGAAGCTGGGAGCCAATGAAAAGATCATCAAAAATGTATATCAAGGCAGAGTACGGATCCAATGCATGGTTGACGGCAGCCCAGTCACACCAGCAGACCATTGACAGAGTTCAGAACCAGGCACTGCGTATCATCACCGGCGCAATGAGATCCACACCAATTGAAAAGATGTATTGACAACAGACATCCCACCCCTGCGCATGAGAAGAGATTGCAAAGCCTTGATACAGTCCACAAAGGTCAAGTCTTCCAAAGACCATCCTATGAACGCCAGGATGAAACAACCAACCTCAGGGAGACTGATAAGATCAAGCTTTGCGAAGGAGACGAGAGCGCTGCAGAGGAAACACCAGGCAAAGCTCCCTGCGCAGGTAGAGGCTCTGAATCCTTCTAGCGACTTTCCGCCCTGGGAAAGTAAGCCAGAAAACATTACCATCTCTTCCACGGTACCCCACATCACCACCAAAGATGAGCACAGCACTGTGAGCAAGAAAGCCCTGACACTGGCCATGCTCGAAGAAAAGTATCCCCAGGAAGCATGGATACGGGCATACACCGAGGATCAGCCGCAGATGCAGTTCAAAATGGAGAGGCTGGGGTGTACATTCAGTACCCAAACGGAAAATGGCAAACAGAGGCAGTACCACCAGGCTTTCACTGCACAAATTACAGAGCTGAGGTGGAAGCCCTGGCCCACGCCGCAAATACCCTTAGTGGCACTGCAGACCCTGATGCCCAGATTGTCTTCCTGACTGATGCTATGTGTGTCCTTGAGGCAGTAACAGCAAGCAAACTGCCACGTCTACAAGAGGCATTGCAAAACATCAAGTGCACCAGACTGGTGCTGCAGTGGATCCCTTCACACTGTGGCATCTACGGCAATGAAGAAGCTGACATAATGGCAAAATTGGGTGCGGAGGAAGAACAAGATGACAGTGGAGTCAGCTTCACAGAGATGAAGACCATCATTAAGTCTATGTACAGACCACCACAACGGCCGCAAGACAGTTACCATCAGCTGTCCAGACAAGAGCAGGTGACCATCTTCCGTCTGAGGACCGGGCACAACCGACTCAATTTCCACCTGCACAGACGCTTCCACCTCGTGCCATCTCCCATGTGCCCTTGTGGAGAAGCAGATCAGACCACAGAGCACATCCTCCAGGACTGTGGGGACCACCAGCTGCTGACGGAGGAGATATGGCCGAAGCCCGCCACTCTATAAGAGAAACTGTACGGGCCTGTGGAGGCGCTACAGAAGACCACCGATTTCATTTTGAGAGCCAAATTCCAAGTGTGACGGCGTTCGAGAAGAAGAAGAAGACACACGTCGCTTCCCGCCAAATGTACGTTCAACAGCGCGGTTAGGATAGCTAGGCATGACGTAATTTTTATCATGTTACTTCACTGTCAGGATGTGTGCCCGCCGCCTATGTTCTTCATTTGCATGATACGGAACGCGCTCCGACCAGCCCCATCCTAAAGTCTACCGTGTTTCAATATGGCGGACAAAAAGAAATAGGAAAGAGGGCGCTAAGTAAGTGACTATGCTTTAACCAAACTAGATCTATGATCATTGGTCGATAATGCACAATTCTCTCCCCTAATAGTGCTTTTTTCTCTTACTTAGTACTTCCTTCTGAATGACAAGCACTGGCATATCTAGATATCTGGGACACCAGTCAACAACCTTCCTCACCGTCTACGTTTCACGACTTAAATGTTCTCATCACGCCTGTCCTGTCGCCATAACCTTACATTTTGTGAAGCTGGGCATGCAAAAACGGGGCCATTGTTTTTAAATGCAGCTGCTGCTACCAATAATAATAATAATAATAATAATAATAATAATAATAATAATAATAATAATAATATACTAATAATATACTACTTATAATACAGTGGTGTAGGAATCTATTTTTCATTGGAGGGTGTGTGTGTCGGGGGAGGGGGGGGGGGCGGCGGGGGCATCTTGCCTAGCATGTTACCTTCCAGCCTCCAAAATATTAAACAATAACAGGCGGGATGGTGGTCGGGGGTGGGGGTGGGGGAGTAGTCTAACCAGCAACATGTCCTACCTCTCAAAAGCTAGGCCGTCAGGCGAGTGGGGACAGGGGAGATAATCCTCCAACCTCACAAGCATCAGCAACAACCGCCCGGCAAACACCGGCTCCAAGGGCCGACATTGGCCGACTGCGGCCGACGTCGGCCCGAGGACCCTTGTTTACTAGCAGACCCTCCTATCGTCCACCACAAAAGCAGCGGGGGGGGGGGGGGGGGGGGAGGGGTGTTGGGCAGAGCCAGATAGCTAGATATCTGGGACACCAGTCGACACCATTCCTCACCACCTACGTGTCACGACTTCAAACGTTCTCATCACGCCTTCGGCAACTCTCGGCTGGTCTGTGATTTTGGATTTTACGGTCCTAGATCGGTAAGGTCCAAACCTTCGACCAGCACACACCTTCTCATCATCGTCTGCGCCGGTCCGAGATTTCAGACCTTACCGTTGTGAGACCGTAAGCTCCAGAACCACGGACCAAGCGCAGCGTGTCTTCATCACGACAGCATATTCCGGACTATACTTTGTCTCGTTCGTCATCGCGGAAGGATAAAAGCGATGACGTGCTAAGGCTCCCCTTAATGGGCGCTCGGATTTGTCTGTCGGATCCGGAATATCTCTTTTGCTGCCACTGTCAACTGTTGGAGATGGATGGACGTTACCGCTGACATTGGACTGTAGGCCTAATATAAAAAGGACGCTTGCTGGTCTGTAATTTTAGATCTTATGGCCTGGACGACCGTAAGGTCCAAAATTACAGATCAGCACACATGTATCGGCACACATAATTTTATTTAGAGCTACCTGCTTGATGTAACAAAGGGTGGCAATTTGTCTTTATGAATCGTAAAATGAAAGACTTGAAAAAACATTATTGATGTTTTCTACTACATAATTATCTGATACGGAGCTGTGTAGTTGCGAAGGTGGTAGAGCGTTTTATTATCTTCCGAACAGTCACGAGTTCGACCCCAGCTGGGGTCAATATGTGTTCAGATCCACTTTTGGTGAACCGTCTTTCAAATCACCTGTGTGATGGACAAAGTACGTTAATCCCTAAAGGCTTAACTGTTCAACATCAATAACATTAATATTATTTTGTCACAGTTAAGTTGTTGTAATAGGGCATTTTAATATACAGTTAATGCCTGGTAAAATTGGCGCCTCTGCAATAACCCTTTCACTTCCGATGTCAACTGCAGGAGACGAACGGACCACGACAGCTGAAACTAAAGTAGTTTCTGAGTAGCGGCAGGACGCACTTGACCCTTTGCATCCGAGAATTAAATTCCTTTCGTTCTATGAAAGGAAGGCATTTAGTTCCGGGCGTGAAAGGGTCAACCAGTGTAGGTGAAGGTTATTAGCTTGAGTGATTAGGCTCGGGAGATTAGCTTCGACCGGGAGACACAATTTTTGTTATATAGATCTCGGACTGAAAAAAATCCCCTCAACAAACAACAACAAATATTCCGTAGTCAAATTGGTATGGGACAATAAAGCTATCTGAATCTGTCGTCATGTGCCAATAATAATCAAGAAATACACTTGAGCTATAATTGTGGTCCGCGCGATACATTTGCCTCAGTTTGTACGTCAAGGTTATCAAATAACCAAATAACTAGAATGACTTTGATAAAATCAAAATAATTACTTGACTTGGCACTAAAGTTGCGATTCGGCTAATTATTTTGATTTTATTCAAGTCACATTCACGTGAGCTGTAATTGTAGCCCGCACTATACATTTGCCGCTGTTTGTACGTCAATTTTATCAGATAACGAAAGTAACTATAATGACTTTGATAAAATCAAAATAATTAGTTGACTCACCACCAAAAGTGGCGAGTCAACTAATTATTTTGATTTTATTCAAGTCCCATTCACTTGAGATATAGCCACAGTTTGTGCGTCGGTGTTATCAAATAATGAAGTCACTAATATGACTTGATAAAATCAAAATAATTTTCAACTAATTATTTTGATTTTATTCTAGTCACAGCCAGTCCACGTTTACCGCGATAAACCATTGGGTTATGCGGGTATGTTGGTTATCAGTGACTCCATTGACGCCACAACAGAAATGAAATGGACGATCTGTCGAACTCGCGTGCCAACGAGCACACGTGCATGAAGCGTATGGTGGGCTGATCGTCATCAGGGATTTAGGATCCGATTAGTTAGCGGTGCGTCTGGTTTATTAGGATATTAACCACGCGCCGCGGGCATATCTGCATCTTAAAAAAGCAACGATTACGCAAGATCTTTTTTTCATCACGCGATTAGAGCAAATAGCCGTAAACAGGCAATCCTAACCCTTTGGCTGTCGGCAGCGCTTTTTGTTAAGTCCCTTTTATTTATAGAAGGGACTTTTTAGGACGGGTTGCGGTGGGGCGAATTTAATAGCATGTCCATGATGTCAAAGGCAGGCAGGCTAAACCTCTAACAATTGAAGTAACAAGATAAAAATTACGTCATGTCTAGTTACGCTAACCTCGCTGCTGAACGTACATTTGGCGCGAAGCGCCGTATGTGCGTATGTATGTGTGTGCGTATGTATGTAAACATGTCTCTCATATTTCTGTACACACAAGTTTGAAACTTGGCGAGGTACTTTCTTAAGTGGATGGCTAAGAGAGCCTCCGAGCATATTGTAATTGAATGTCTCATTGAAGACATAAACAACCGTTTATAGGAAGTCGGTTGACCCAGATTAGAGTCTTAGAGAACTTTTGCATATATAGCTAGTTTGGAGAAAGACATTGGATGAGTTCCTTAGCCAGCTTTAAATCCTTTCAACTTCTTTAGTAAAAACATTAATTCTTTTCAGAAAAGAATTAATACACTAAAAAAACTTTACTTCTAGAGAAAGTCAGACAGTGGCTGTGACGTAAAAGAGGCAACTCCGTCACCACGCAGACACTGACATAATACTCTAAAATATGATGTCATTCTCTCTCTCTCTCTCTCTCTCTCTCTCTCTCTCTCTCTCTCTCTCTCTCTCTCTCTCTCTCTCTCTCTCTCTCTCTCTCTCACAAACATGCGCGCATCTCCAGGAGGAATAGATCTCATGCGCCCTTCAGGCGCATGAAGATATATGCCTCTTGGAGATGTTTGGAGCGCGCGCGCACGCACGCACTAACACGCACACACACATCGACGCTTTTTCAGAAGAACATGCAGGTGACCCGTGTACTTAGTATATCATGTAGCTAAGTAAAGTCAACCTGCTTTCACACAAATTATAGCAAGACTGAAATTGTACCGTTAAGGTCTAGTTTTGTCACCATTTTCTCAAGAAAATGAAGCGAAAGTGAAACTCATATCACGTAAAATATAAAATTACGTAAAAACTAAAACTTACGTCATGACAAATGACGCTTGACAAATCAATGACGCGTATGACCTGCGCCCCTTATAGAACTCACTGACACATTACCAGATCTGCGAGACTTTTTCAATAGGAGATAATTCAACATCAGAATCAGGTCAAAGACAAAAAGTAGAGACCATTGACAGCGAAGACAGCTCTCATATGGAAGGGACTACTACAAATCTACTGAACGCAACCAGGGAAGAACCAGTCTTGCTTGCTGGCACCCCGTTGGAGGAGGTGGAGTCCTTCACCTATCTCGGGAGCATCATAGACAAAAAAAGGCGGCACTGATGCAGATGTCAGAGCACGAATCGGTAAAGCCAGAGCAGCCTTTCTCCAGTTGAAAAAAGTGTGGAGCTCCAGAGAGCTGTCACAACACACCAAAGTCCGGATTTTCAACTCCAATGTAAAAGCAGTTCTCCTATATGGAGCAGAGACTTGGAGATTGACAAAAACCACAGTCAACAGAGTACAGACCTTCATGAACAGTTGCCTTAGAAGAATTTTGAAAATCCACTGGCCAGAGAAGATCAGCAACGTCAGACTCTGGGAGAGAACAGAGCAGATAACAGCAGAGAATGAAATTGGGCGAAGAAGATGGGGATGGATCGGTCACAGTCTGAGAAAGCCAGCTTCCAGTATCACTAGGCAGGCATTGTCATGGAACCCCCAGGGAAAGAGGAAAAGAGGTAGGCCGAGAAACTCCTGGCGTCGAGACCTCCAAGCAGACATCAAGAAACTGGGAACCACCTGGAGTAGAATCGAAGGAGAAGCACAGGACAGGAGTTGCTGGAGGTCTCTCGTCGACGGCCTATACCCGGGTAGGGGTGACAGGCGTAAGTAAGTAACTACAAATCTGGCCAACAAAAGCAAAGGCCAGTAGGCCTATATCCATTTCTGTGACTGAAAATCGAGATTGTCATTGTTGTACAACGAACATATCGCTTTTCACTTAAACTGGACACAAGTTTTCCCCAAAATCAGGGCAGTACCGTAGATGATACAGTACCGCCCCATATCCTACTTTACGTGCTGGTGTATTTGGGATTAGAGAGATTTATTTCATTGCTAAGCTGACGTTACGGATATGATGTATATTTTTCGTCTGGCGTCGGAGTGCGTGTGTTTGGGTATTGGGTATGTGTCACGGAAACTTAGTTTTACCCTTTGGGTGTCGGTAGCGGTTTTTGTCGCGATGATTCCGGCATGTGTACTTGTCAGTGTCATTGGTCAAGTATTGGTCTGCGCCAGGAATCATCGCGACAAAAACCGCTACTGATACCCAAAGGGTTAGCTTACTCGCCTGGGTCAGTTTCGTTCACAGATGATCACATAAATATTGATTTGGTGTTGGGCGAATGGGTGACTGAAATCGCAAGAGGTTGAACCCTTGACATCAGGGGTAAAGCAAACTCTACCCAGCTGCAAGAGACATATACTCTCATGAGCCCACGCAGTCTCACGGGGGCTCATGAGGATTTATGTCTCTTTTTAAGCAATTCAGACCAAAAAGGTGACTGCCAAGCGTGTAAAGTGCAAAGAAGTACCCAACGGAGAAAGAAACACGCTTAGAAAGGACGGGTACAACACAATATTATTTATTAATATTTCGGGTAAATACCCTTTGTCAAAATAGACAAACAAACAGAGAGATTAGCCGCTACTTATCTCCCGTTTTTCCCCGAGGTAGTCCTCAACTTGAAGGTGATATAAAGTTTGCCTTCGGGTTGGTGTTTAGCAGGCTCTTTGTATTAGACACAGCCTACTTCGTGCCGGCAAGGGTACTCCCCGTTCGTTCTCTCTCTCTCTCTCTCTCTCTCTCTCTCTCTCTCTCTCTCTCTCTCTCTCTCTCTCTCTCTCTCTCTCTCTCTCTCTCTCTCTCTCTCGCTGTCTCTCTCTCTCTCTCTCTCTCTCTCTCTCTCTCTCTCTCTCTCTCTCTCTCTCTGGCCTCACACACACGCATTTACTCTTGCTCGCTTTTGCGCGCGCTTACACACACTCTTGTCTCTCGTGTTCAGTTTCTCTCCGAGTCTCTCTTTTATATTTTCTCGTTGACGTCATTTTTACTTTTCTCGCACCCTTTGTTCTTCCTTTTCTTTTATTTTACGTCACCTCCTTTAGTTGCCACATTCCTTCTGCGAATGAAGATAAGTAACGGCTAATCTCTTTGTTTGTTTGTCTATTTTGACAAAGGGTATTTACACGAAATATAATAAATTGTGTTGTGCCCGTCTTTTCTAAGCTTGTTTCTTTCTCCGTTGGGTACTTCTTTCTCTCTTTTTAGTTGGTCCTGTATTTTTTTCGCCTATTTTTGTTTTGGTCACACTAACGTCTGTGTTCTTCACGCGAACGTCGGTCAGTGTGCAGTCGTGTCAGACGCGCAGTTCGTGATCACCGGCGGTGAATTTTATGTTGTAGTTTAGCAAGGACAAACACGAATAGAGGCCTGTGTGCCTATTGTTTCCTTACTTGGGAAATAAAGTATTCATTTATTCATTTATTCTCTCTCTCTCCCTCCCTCACTCACTCTCTCTCTCTCTCTCTCTCTCTCTCTCTCTCTCTCTCTCTCTCTCTCTCTCTCTCTCTCTCTCTCTCTCTCTCTCTCTCTCTCTCTCTCTCTCTCTCTCTCTCTCTGTCAGAAGTCTCTGAATGGTGCAGTAGAAATAGAAGGATAGTCAATCCAACTAATACGAAAAACATGTTAGTCACAACACGTCAGAAACATCAGCTGCAACCCGCGCCTCTAAACCTCTCATTTGAAGCTGTCCCGCACCGTTTTCTAGGGGTAGTTGTAGATAACCAACTTAGTTGGCAGCCTCATCTCATACACATCGGAAAGACAATTTCAAAGAAATTATTTTTACTGTCTAAACTGAAAGCGGTCATTAATCTGAACACGCGTAAACTATTTTTCAATGGATACATCAAGCCCCACATTGATTATGCCTCAACAGTTTGGGATGGCTGCAGCGAGGTCCAGTTCAAGAAAATATATTCGCTATACAGGAGAGCAGCCAAACTCATTATTCCTTGCTCATCTCTACCCACGGAGGCGAGGCTCGAGGCAGCTGGACTCCTTCCTCTTGACAAACACTTAGTATTTAACAAGTGCTTACTAGTGCACAAAGCTCTTAACGGTAAGGCCCCGGCTACTTATCGGAACTCTTTACTCTTACTGAGAAGAGATACAGCACCTCTCGGAGCAACCTGAGCATAAAACGGCCCCGCATTGATTTGTATAAATCCAGTTTGTCATACTCAGGTGGTTTCCTGTGGAATTCTATTCCTCTGCATCTACAACAAGTTAATTCCCTAGCTGCGTTTAAAGCAAAACTGTACAAGCACATATCCAAGGCAACGTAAATTTAATTATCTCGTGTTGTCTAAACATAATATATTTTAATTTCTTTTTATGCAACTATTATTTTTTATCATACCATTTGCGCTCACGTGCCGTTTTTGGGGGTGCTTCCCGTATAGACCTGGTCAGGGGATGCAGTGCCGGTGCACAGTTAAGTTATTCAAACGATGTGCTTAGCATGTCATTCGAGTGAAAGTATACTTGTGGCGTGCACCCCGGGTGGGAGTGTCTGGTGAGGGCTCCCGCAAACGGATATTATGACACGTGCAAACATCTTCGTATGGGTACCTCTGTGTTTTGTTAAATCATTGTTGCAGTTTGTAGTGTTGTTGTAATTCGCATTACTTTCGATGTTGTTTGTGAGTGTAATGTAGCTTTGCCTGTTATTATATGTCAGTAGATGTAGCAAGGACAGATTGGAAGAAAGGCCTGTGCGCCTAATATCTCAATCCTTGATAAATAAAGTTTCAGTCAGTCAGTCAGTCAGTCAGTCAGTCTCTCTCTCTCTCTCTCTCTCTCTCTCTCTCTCTCTCTCTCTCTCTCTCTCTCTCTCTCTCTCTCTCTCTCTCTCTCTCTCTCTCTCTCTCTCTCTCTCCATCCACCACCAAACGTTGATTTACAAAAGCAAGGTCATTCTTCATGGAGATCCATGTTAAATTTTCTAGGTTTGAAACAGCTTGTCCAATCACCAAAACGAGTGACTTCGTCATCTTCTACACAGATAGACCTTATATACACCACAAATGTCAATGTTGTACAAAATGTTCATGTACCTAATGTTTCAATTAGTGATCACTTTCCAGTTTGCTTTTCATTGCCTGCTCGATTAAAGGACACACTACTATCATTTATAGATCCTTTAAAAAAATTCGATCAAGCTGCGTTGTTACATGACCTGTCTCAAGTGTCATTCGGTGATGTTTATAATTTCAATGACCCTAATGAGGCCCTGACTCGCTGGTACGAGCTGTTTCTCGCTGTTCTGGATAGACACGCCCCTAAGCGTACCAAACGCCTCAAACACCCTATTATGCCAGAATGGCTCTCGGATGAAATTAAAAAAGCGATGGCAGCTAGAGACATGTTAAAAAAGCTATGAAATTTAATGAGTACAAAAAGCAGAGAAACCTTGTCAAATCTTTAGTTCGAAAAGCCCAAAGACAAAATGCTGAACGTGTCATTGTCGGCGGAAAGGACATCCGCTCAGTTTGGCAAGTGATAAACAATTTCACCAAAGGTCACAGTAAACGGTCGCCTAATATTCCACCCGATCTCACTGCGGATGCCTTTAACGCTTATTTCCTAACTGTTGCTAAACTCTGGCGCAGACCAATACCAATGACCCTGACAACTGCACATGCTCGGATCAACTGCGTCACTATAGTCAGCAGAGTGCGGGTCACACATTTCATGTGCCTCTTATGAGTATTCTGGATGTTGGTAAATCTATTTCTAGTTTTTTAAAAAATCATCTTGCGGTCCAGACGGCGTCAGTACTCAGTTTTTAAAATTATCTCTGCCATTCATCGTTGAGTCACTGACATTCATCTACAATCTAGTCATTAGGCATAATGTATTTCCTAACGAGTTAAAAAGGGCTAATGTAATTCCTCTTCCAAAAAGCAAAGACTTAATCAATTTAAATGAGTACAGACCTATATCCATTTTATCATCAAGTTTGAAACCACTTCAAAGACATATACATACTTATCTCCTAAATTTCCTTGAACAAAATCATCTGATTAGTGTTGCACAATACGGTTTTCGACCGTTACATTCCTGCCAGACTACTCTAAATCAGATTATTGAGAAATGGCTCTCTGCCATTAATGACAACAATGTATCAGGCGCAATCTTTCTAGACATTAAAAAGGCATTCGATCTTGTCAATCATTCCATCCTCCAGAAAAATACTACCACTTTATCACATTAACTCGAATACTGTTTCCCTCTTGTCTTCATATCTAAAAAAACAAAACAAAAAACCCCCCCCAAAAAAAACAGAACACAGAAAGTACTCCTAAATGGCAAATTATCATCAGACGGTGTAGTGACTTGTGGTGTTCCACAGGGATCTATTCTAGGGCCTTTATTGTTTCTATTATTTATTCATGATCTGCCGCTGTGCATATCTCACCCAGAGGCTAACTGTGATCTGTTCGCTGACGACACAACCATACACACATCTAACAAGGAGCTATCGAACATCAATGAGGTACTCCAGCAGAGCCTGGACGAAGAAGCTGATTGGTGCATTAATAATCACATGATAATTAGCATTCCAAAGACAAAGAGCATGTTAGTTACAACACACCAGAAACACCAGCGCGGCCTACCAACATTAACACTACCTTAAATGGCCAACCTATAGAACAAGTAACTAAGGATCGCTTGCTGGGCGTAACAGTAGACAGCCAGTTAAACTGGCAACCCCATGTTGATAACGTATGCGAAACTTTATCCAAAAACTTGTTTCTTTTGTCTAAGCTCAGCCGTATAGTTAATCCTGACGTTTGCAATCTTTTCATCCACGCTCATATCAAAACGCACTGTAATTATAGTTCCACTGTCTGGGACGGTTGCAGCGAAGTTCATATGAAAAAGGTAAATTCTCTCTATCGTCGAGGTGTTAAACTCATACTTCCTGGACCCGCCCCCACAGATAAAAAACAAAATCTCTTAAATTGCTGGCATTAAACAAACAATTCGAATTTAATCGGTGTGTATTAATGTACAAGATTCTACACGAGAGAGCCACTCCATTTGCGAACTCTGTTTTCAGATAATCGTAGACGGAGCACGAGAAACAGGTCGCTCCACCTATCAAGAACAAGACTAGATATATATATATATAAAAAGGCCAGCTAGTTTTATATATATATATAATATATATATATATATATATATATATATATATATATATATATATATATATATATATATAAATATATATATATATATATATATATATATATATATATATATAAAACTAGCCTGGCCGTTTTAGGTGTAAAAGCATGGAATAATTTAACCCCAGCATCTTAAGTCTATTTCTAAATTTAGTATTTTTAAGGATCGCCTTTATCGCTTTTTACTTCTAAACTAATACCAAGATTCAGTTCTCCTCTATTGATGCTGTACTCTCAGAGACATATTTTAATTACAAGATGACCGTCAGCTTACGTCGCTGTTATTATGTGTGTTTTTTTAATTTTTTTTTTTATTTATTTGTTTTTTAGCCTTTCATGCTTTTCGTGCATTTGAATGTTCTTGAAACTATGTTTGTTTGTTTTTGTTTTTACTGTATTGCTCGATGTATATTTATGTGTGTAGAGTAGCAGGACAGTTTGTAAGAGAGGCACTCGCATGCCTAAATCTTTATCCTGAATAAAACCGTTTCATCATCATCATCATCATCATCATCATCATCATCATCATCATCATCATCTCTCTCTCTCTCTCTCTCTCTCTCTCTCTCTCTCTCTCTCTCTCTCTCTCTCTCTCTCTCTCGAGGATATGTCATGGAGAACGTGAAGGCAGTTGTGGCTGGTTTGACAAACAAATTCAAACAATCGCATCTACGTCAAGTCAAAAGAAACACTGCGTTCAAGAAAACAGTATTAGACAAACGGGGTAGCAACGAGATCATTATATGTGACAGTGATGATTATGTCTTCACCTATGACTGTAAGCGACAAATTTGTAGTTGGTTCATCAAGGTGTACGACGGTCAGATGTCTCAAGAAGATCGTGACACACTGTCATGTTTACGCAAGTGGGACGCTATTGACACTGACCCATATAAAGAGTATTGTGACGTTTTGCTGGAAGACATGGCCTGTGTGTCACGTGCGGTACGATATCTCATGGGCTAACATGCGTGTTGATAGATTGTGATATGTGTAGCCAATAATCACGGAGTTTTGACTGTGTCTGTGTGTGATTATGAGCCAAACTGAACACTTTTTCAAACATATGCATAAGTGTCATGGTTTCCATGTCACGACCAGATTGTCCATGTTTTTATACACGGTTCCTAAAGTGTGTTTTTTTGTAATCCCCTTCCTCCAACTCCCTCTTGTGTATGGGCTGAAAGCCTTGAACACAATAAAAAATCTGAATCTGAATCTGAATCTCTCTCTCTCTCTTTCGCTCTCTCTCTCGTGGATCACTTGTAGGGCCTAGGGATGCCTTAAATACATGTTTTATATGTCTCTTTCTATGTTGGGTCCAATTTATTCCCTGTTAAACCTGTTATCTTTTTCATTTAATGATTTATCATTTGAACTACTTATTTGTGTGTGTGTGTGTGTGTGTGTGTGTGTGTGTGTGTGTGTGTGTGTGTGTGTGTGTGTGTGTGTGTGTGTGTGGAGGGAGGCCGGGGGTGGGGTGGGGGAGTGGGGGGGGAGGGGTGTCTGAGAGTTTATGAGTATGTCTGCCTATGTGAATAGTGTTCTTAATTGTTTGTAAGTATTATGTTTACTTATATGTATGTGCATGTGTAGATAGTTTTGTAGTTGTAGTTTTGTAGTTTGTAGTTGTTATCAACGGCAGGTTTGTAAAATGGCTGTGTCAATGACGATGTCAGTGCCTTAACCGTTGTAAAATAAAGTTTCATTGATTCATTGATTCATTGATTCTCTCTCTCTCTCTCTCTCTCTCTCTCTCTCTCTCTCTCTCTCTCTCTCTCTCTCTCTCTCTCTCTCTCTCTCTCTCTCTCTCTCTCTCTCCCTCTCTCTTTCTTTGATCATGGTTTAGGGGTGTATCATATTACGCAGCATTCCAGAGTCTCGTGACATTTTCGGTCCAAGCGGCCTGCAGTAGTACACGCGCCGTTCCTACTTTTGGAGTCATTTTACCGATCCCAAAATGCTGCTTGATCAAACTTTTCACTGAGCCGGTCAGTCCAACAGCCATCTCTGTCCTCTTGCAAGAGGCAGCCCAATGCTGCCATGGGTTGCATAGTCCACTATAACTTCTTCCGTATCCGGAGAGGGATGCATATGGCTCCAGCAAGAGGTATAGATTCTCACGAGCCTCTGCCTTTCAGGGACTTATGAAAATCTATGCCTCTTGCAGGAAGAAAACGGACTGAAGTCCTGTATGAACACGTGCAAACTACAGAATTGTATCTAACTTTCACTGATCTGAGTAAGTTAACTTAGCGTTTTCAGACAAACAAAGTCTGTCAAGTTTTCGTTATTTAAATAAGTAGTCAGAGTAAGTCTATGTCTCGGCACGGACTAGACAGGTCGATCTATTTGAGCGCGGTTATTATCTACCGTTGTAATGCATAATGACAGTGGAGTTGATTATTTGTACGGTGTTTGGGTAGTCTGAAGGCACACTTCATTATCGTGTATACACACAGACGAGGAGAACGCTGTAATAACTAATCTGGTTGACACAACTCGCCTCCATTTCAGAGTCGTGGATTATAGACTGATATCAATTCCCATGTGTATTACAAATTTCTGTAATCTCCGCCTCCATGATTTGTCATTTTGTTACATTGCTTCGTAACGATTAGCCATTGCGGGCGGACATGGACGATCATCATTAACTTAGCCACATTACATGAGGTAGTTTTAGTCCGTTCAGTGCCAGCTGACGTCATTTGACTGTGTTTCTGTAATCTTCGTTAATTCAAGACCAGATAACCCTAGCTGTCCCAAAAATTTGGATTCAAAGTGGTGTCAGCAAGAGGCATAGAACCTTATGAGCCCCCGCACCTGCGGGGGCTCATGAGGATCTATACCTCTTGTAGTTGGCTGGTGTTCACATTTTCTCGGCATTGCATTATTAGAAACGAAAGACGGTGTCGTCTGCAGTCATGGATTATCATCCAAACTTTGTTTTCAGTTGATATGTCACGATTTGAGCTATGATGCGTAAAGCGACCTCCTCCAGTCAGTAATGGGTTAGTAGACCGCAACATTTTCATTTAGAAATGTTATCGGTATGTCTTACAATAATGCTGGACAAAAGAGGTAACCCTTAGCTTACCCCTAACACAGGGAACAAATAGGCATGAATCTTCGGCGCAGCTAATTATACTGATGAGTACGCGTACCTCAAAGTAGGGATGTGAAAGAGGCCACTTCATGCTACCAAGAGGAATAATTCTTATCAGTCTTGACGGCGGCTGCAGGGGCTAACGAGAATAATTATAACATACCTCTTGAGACGGTACGTGCTGTCTGAACCGCAATATCCGTGAAATGCGTGATGTAGCCCGACTATTTCAGATCAGTTTAGTGATAATGGTCGAACTGCACACAAATTTTAATCGCCAATACCTGCCTGCCATAGTTCTAGCGACTATGAGCTTCTTTTTTTTTTCAGCTGCAGAGTGGACAGTTGCCAGTTTGGCAGTTACGGCATTTTAAGAAGTTTCCTGCAGCTGGCGTCTTTTGGCTGTTAAACCAGTTATATCTCAATCATTCAACGCGCCCCGCGTCAATAGCTGCGAAAGTGTCACCGACAACGCTATACGACACTTCTGCGGCTATTGATGCGGGAGCCTTGAATGAGCTAATGCTGTTACTTGAACAAAGCAAACATGACGACGTGTAAGCACAAGGTAAGCACAAGGTCCTTGGGCTAGCGTGGGCTTAGCTGGCCCAAATACAGTCGCAGTGAGTGGGTCAACGCCCTCTGACTTCGGCCCGAGGACCGGGTGTTCGCTGGATATGAACCGATTTCCAGATAAACACAAAGGTATTATTTACGTTTGAACAAACCTATCAGTTTTAAGAAATACTCTGGCTCTTACGAGACAAAAATCTAGTCCGTGTACATGTGTAATCACAGGTTCCGTCTCAGGTTTGATTACAGGCTCCGTTTCAGGCTTTATTCCAGTGCGTGTTTTGAGGTCTAACTGAAAGTGAGACAAAAATAACATTGAAGAGATTGGCAGATCTAGTCACCCTGTTGATCGGACATAATCTTGTCGCTTTAACCCTTTGCGTGTCGGTCGCGGTTTCTGTCGCCATGATTCCTATGGGAATCATCGCGACAGAAACCGCGACCGACAGGCAAAGGGTTGCGATTGTGATCATTGGCGTGTAGTGTATAGTTATCTCAGCATAAACTGGCATCAAAGTTTGTCTTTTAGCAAATTGACTTGAACAGGTTTTCAACCATTAGTATCCAATGGTAATAATAATAATAATAAATAATACATAGTTCTTGTATAGCGCTGTTCTCCAGGAAAACACTGGACTCACTGCGCATGCACAACAGCACACCCTTTCTCTCTCAGACACACACGTATAATTATACACTACTTTAAACCACCCCATCCCTTCCCCACACCTTACATTCACTTCCTCTGGGATCAGAATAGGTGGCAGTCAGTCAACAGTTAGCTAAATATGACCTAAGTTTTAAATGCCCGACAAAAAAGAAAAGTCTTTAAGTGAGCCTTGAACTGTGACAATGTGGGCAGATTCCGCATTTCCGTTGGCAGTATCGATTTAATAGTATCGATTTACTTTAAATTTTTATCGAGACATTTAAACTTGATTCTGTGGCTGTCGGCAGCGCTTTTTGTCGCGATGATTCCTGCAGGAATCATCGCGACAAAAAGCGCTATCGACAGTCAAAGGGTTAAAAGTGTTCTTTGCTGTTTCTCCCCAACGACGACCACTTGCAAACTGCCTTTAAATACAGTTCTTGGCTGTCGAGCACAATCCATTATTCAGCCATCCTGCATCCCACGGGCCACCACTCCTTTGTCAATGAAAGAGTGGTCGCCCGTGTGTTCAAGGATGTGACGACCTGAAATCCATGGCTTTCATAAAGCAAATTTGCGTCACACATTCCATCAAGATGGTCCAGAATGATACTGGAGTATGCGAAATGTGCCATTTTTTTTTTTCAACGCCGAAGTTCTGATTTCGGTCCTCTTTTGGATGGGTGGAGGGTTGTGTGGGCTCGGCGGTAGAGCGTTCGACACTCGTCCGAAAAGTCGCAGGTTCGAATCCAAATGGGGTAAAAATGTGTTCAGACCCTGCCCCGTCTTTGAAATCACCTTCGTGGTGGACAAAAGACGTTAAGCCCTAAACGTTTAACTTTGTATAGCTGCTTATGCATTCGAGATTACTCATGATTGGCATGTAGATTATTCTAGTACTGCACTGACGAGCAAAAGAAACGCGACATCATTGGAATCATCGGAAACACGCCAGTGTTTCCGCTGATTTCAATGACGTCGCGTTTCTTTTTCTCTTCAATATAGATGATGTGACTCTTCAATTGTTCACCTACGCTCCGGCTTCCCTGGACTATGTTGCAATGCCTTTTACTCATTCTCTCTCGCGACAGTCGATGGTCGTTCGATGACTTGACCCTCGGTGGCGGGAGATCCCTCCCCCTCTCCCCCAGTCTGTTTGCCAGAGGGTCGGGGGATCATCCGCCACACCACCGATCACCCTTCCCCGTCCAGCACCTTCCATCTGCAAGATTCACATATCACCATGAGCTCTCCTTAATGCTACAAGAGACCTACATTCACAACCCATAACATTCCGTCATGATGAGACTTAAATCCGCAATACGTGACTTTCCGTCAGCAAGAGACCTAAATTCACAAGCCCCTGCTAACTCAGGGGCTCATGTGAATCTATGTCTCTTGCCGACGGACCTTAATAGTTCTAGTACTCCATCAATTAAGGGTGTTATTTAAAGATTCAACGTTCAGTTTCTCATGAGAATCTGTATGCCTCTTGCTGAACAAAAATCACGCCGGTCACGTTCTGTTTAGCGTACAGGCGATCGTAGTTGTTGCCCGAGTCTGGGTTAGCGGGGCCACAGACGATAGTATCGCAACAGTGCTGCACTCAAAACCCTGCAGCTTAGCTCCCCTGACTAGTCAGGGATCGTCATTTCTGCGTCTTGGACCGCGGTGTCCCGGTCCGTGATTTCGGACCTTTCGGCTCAAAGCCGTGAGGTCCAGAACCACAGACCTTCACACAGCATATGAATCATCACACAATGCACGCAAGTCATCGATCTACTCCTGTTGCTGTAGTGTCTGTGTTTTTGTTCTCTTGCCCGCGTCAATTTACGCCGGCGGAGGCGGTCGACGGGCGCTCCCACCCATGACGTGGAAAGTAAACAGACGTCTCGGCTTGCTTAGCTCCCTTGAGACAGATAAGGGTTGGGTTATCTCCCATAGCCAAGCGGGCCAGTATACACAAGAAGTACATGTGTCCAGATAGCTGAGTGAGCTCCTGCGCCAGCCACTAAGCAAGATGCTCCGCTGTAGCGGAGCACCTTGCTTAGTGGCTGGCACAGGACCAAGCTCACGCATGTAACTGATCCTTGGTACAAAAAAGGTCAGTTGGCCAACGTCGGCTGCTGTTGGCCCGATGTCCTGCTACTAACTGGGTAGCACTACTTTTTGTCGATTGGGTTGAAGAACTTGATTACTGGGGTCCTTGAACAACTGGAAGTCGTTTTCCACCATGAGTGTGAACTGAATGACCAGGCGGAGTAATGAAGCGATGCAACTGCTGCCTATGCCCGGATTGATTCTGGAATGATGCCCCTTGATTGAGACTTTTCCTTGTATCCTCCTGAGCTCAGTCCCTAGCGTGACGTCCACTGATTCGTTTCTCGTTGTTATATAGGACTTCATCCCAAAGTGACTAAGGTAAAATGGAGAAAGACGCAACGAAATATAAACTTTGTATGTTTATATTTACTGAGAAAGAGCATGTCCAACATTACGCAAGTCCCAGGTTTCTACTCTCAGCCGAAGAAAACGACATGAAAAACTGGTTTCAGTATTTTTTCAGCTCTATTTTTCAAGGGCGTCGAGCTTTGATTGGTGGGGCCCCAGCCCTCCCACAAACCCAATATTTGCTCGTCCCAAAGTGACCCCGTACAGAAGACAAGTGGTGCTCTATGATTCTATAGGTGCGCAGATTCTTCACAGCATCATCATGCTGCCAGCATCTCATCTACATACTGCACTCATCTACAAGAAGCATAGATGCTAATTGGTCCCCGCATTCCTGCTTGCCCTATGATTTTGCTTGCAATATCAGCTCCATTAATACTCGCAAACGTTTTTTTTTTTTAATTTAGAAGGATGTCTTCTAGGGTTGTACAGAGGCAGAACACGTCTTTCTCATTGTGGACGTTGGCTGCAGAGATTTCGATGATACAAAAAACATGGGGTCAAATGAACAGCAGAGTGCATGCATCATTCTTTTCAGCATCGATCGAATTGCAGAAAATTGCTCATCTGCAAGAGGCATAGATCCTCGTGGGCCCCTGCATTCGCAGGGGCCCATGACGATCTGCGCCTCTTGCTCGCATAAATCCTTGCACTGACTGAGCAATTTCAGTTAAAGTCTGTTAAAATACTGTAAGATTATCTCCGAAATGAATAACACGAAGGCTTCACCTCAAGCCCCAGAAAACATTTATCTGGTTGAGTCAGTCTTTCAGAGAAGAAGAAATATATGGTTGAACTCACCGCAGTTCACGTTTATCAATGCGTCGTCACCTCACGGTACAAACGAATATACAACAAACCGTTGTTTAAATTGAGGCATAGAGACACCACATACGTAAGATGATTGAAGGCCCACTACCGCCGTAACTGTTCGAAGATACACTTCTGTAACAAACGGTTACGAAACGCTACACACAGGTCTAGTTATGGTTTATTTTTACACAGGAGAATCCAGTTCATCACACGTCGTCTTAATATCAAGTAACCTGACAATGACTTTACTCCTTTTTATACAGTGCTATCATTAGGTGAGTCGACAAGACATAACAAACACAAATGGTGCAGAAACGTGTCTTCGGATTCATGCATAATGGTACTTTAACAGTGTGTATAACAATAACTTCAGTGAGTGTGAGACAAAAAGCCGAATGGACTGTACCTAATTAATATATTTTATACAACTCACGCCCTTTTCCCGCCTGTGTGATACAATTAGGCATTGAATCGTCTGTGTTGGGTTACTTCTCGGGGTACATCATGGCCTGTGTTGTAGTCCTCTGAAGCTGATTATCAGACCGACGTGCCGAGGGCGCGGAGCCGTCTGATAATCAGCTTCAGAGCACTACAAACCACGATGTAACCCGAGAAGTAACTCAAAACAGACGGTTCAATGCCATTGTCGTTTAGTCTAAATTACGCACTATTTGAAGCCTCGAATGTGTGTCTGATGTCAGGAGTAAAACGTCAAATATTTCTGACGTCAGACTATTTCCTGGGAAATGCATAGGGGACGCGACTTTTTGTGAATATGCTACCATGCCCGGGCGTGCAATTGTGCCTGATTTTTGATGCTGTAATTTCAAACGTTTACCCAGGGTGCTGCTTTTAAGCAGCCAGTGACAATTTAAGAATCTGTAGCAATCAAGTGCGGAATTTTCTCACTGGGTTCAAGTGGACAAGATGGCGGCCATGCAACACCTCCTGGCCGCCCGCTCCGGCAGAAATGGTCGCCACCGACAGAATTCTAGCCATTGTACCTTCGTTTGATATACGATGTCAGGCCCTGCAATGCTGCATCACGACCGGTATTTCTTTTTGATGACTTTTGTACGGTTGATGTGCTGTGACTGTTAATTGGATTTCATATTTTTCTCAGTCCGCTGTGCCGCTATGCTGGGAGTTGATACTCGCTGATTCTTGTTGTACCAAGCGGATATTAGAAGAACAGCGCGCGCTATGCTGTGGCAATACACCCAACGTGCTTTCCTCCCCTTTCATCATTTCATCTCAGGAGTGGCTCTTCCGGCACGCCACGCTCAACATCACGGCGGCCTGCGCTAGCCTAGTGCACTCAACGAAGCCAGTACCAGCAAGCCTCAGGCCCTACATTCCAGCCGAATGATGTAATGACAGACACCTCCCAGACGCAGTGACTGTGTTTCTTACTGAACAGCCGCGTGTGTACTCTTTAGAAACCATTCTGGACTGCTTTCACGTTAATGATGTAGTTCTACTACGTTTGTTTTTAAAATGAATATGAAGTTGTTATATACTAGTTAAGTTCAGTATAGATTAAGGTGGTGACTGTTTATGCCGGAGCGACTGTCCAAACACCGGCGCTGTACTATTGCGGCGACGGGCCCCCAGGTGCTGTTTGACCGTTGTTCAGTTTTATGTTGCCTAGATCGGAGATCATCTCCGTATCGACGCGGGTATTTTGTTTCTGTTAACTTGTTTTATGTACTAGTTTTAGCCAAGTAGGAACTTAATAAAGAACATTATAATAGTGTGTTCAGGGGACATAGGGCTGTCTTAGTATTCTGTTTTTGTCAGGGAGGTTCGGGTCGGGATGAGGCCACTGGCGCTGGCAGGACTGCGTGGCAAGCAACTGGATATAAGGTAGATCTGATTTCGTACATGAAGCATGATTGTATTGTTGGCACCTTTCGCCAATCAGTACTGAGCTCATACACTCATTCAACAACGACTCGATCTTTTCAACAAAAACTGAAATGCTATAGATCTGTCACATTTTCTTTCTTTATTTCTCTTTTTCTCTTATTGCACAAGTGGCAACAGCATTTGCAATCTAAGCAGCACACGTGTTGACATGTAGCACAGTGGAAAGTTTCGAGCTGTCTCAGTTCAGAGTTTGAATTGCGACACATTTGTGTAGCACTTCTGTAGCGTGCTCACCGCTTGAGTCATGTCGAAATAAGGTACATTTCTTTTATTTCCCTAGCGTTTATCACCATTTGATCTTGTATTTTCCGGTTATTTATGATGTAAGGTGCCGGACAGCCCTGATCAAAGCGTTCAGACGAAAGACCTAGGACAGATTCGTGCGCGATACTAGAATTGCGGATTGGTCAGCTGATAAAAAATTACAGGTACGGCAATGGTTCTAGGAGGTAGGCAGTGGGGGATACAAAAGGCCTCCCCGACGCTAGGGGCTGAAAAATAGAAAGCGGGAGGGAGAGGGGGAGAGAGGGAGAGGGGAGAAGGCGCGTGCGTTTCAGTTAAGACTCTCACCATTCGCCAAAATATCAAACAAAGGGGGTGGGGGAGGGGGTAGGAGAGGGGGTAGGGGAGGGGGGCATCGGGGGGTGGGGGTGGGGGGGTCCGAACACCCCCAAAAGAGACTTTGTTTTAGCATTTTAAGAATTGTGGGTTGGGGGGATGTTCCGGAACCCCTGTAACCCCCTCCCCCAGATCCGCCCCTGGCCCGTGTATCGCTACGCTGAGAAAATACAAGACTATCTCTTGGAAAGTGACAAGTGATACGCTTCAACCCGTGGGCAGTGCTGATGTGCCAATTTATCTTTGTGGCTGAAACAAACTGGATCTTTCTTTCAGAAAAAAAAGATACGGCTGTCCGCGCCCTGGCGAGTGCATTTCCATGAAAGTGTCAGTGTTTCGGGAAAATCTCTTTTCTTTATTGTTTTCGTCAACCCCTTTCCTGCCGTGGTCTTGAATGAAATCTTTTACACTGGGAAAGACAAAAAGCTGTTGTGTGTGAAAATAACAAAATGTTGGTGAGACCAGCAAGAGGCGTAGATCCTCATGAGCCCCCGCGACCGCGGGGGCTCATGAGGATCTACGTCTCTTGCAGCTGCTATTTCTCAGCAGTGAAAGGGTTACAGCGATCTACTCCAGGTCGGAGCCAAAATTCTCCGATACATTAGTTTTTTTTAACCTTGTCTTGCATCAACTAAGACTTTACTGCCATTTAATTTTTTTTTTACTTTAATTTTTTAAATTTTTTTTTAAACGCACAATCCATTTGAACAGACACAGAGATTTCTGCTGCATCAGTCAAGAGTCGGTGGAGGGCGGGCGGGGGGGGGGGGGGGGGGGGGGGGGAACTCTCCTGCGTACAAAGGAGAAGAAACTAGAAAAGTCTTTCATTTTACGACACGCAAAACTTCTTACGTTCAGTTAGCCCTTTTGTGCAACGTTATAACAAGAACAGGAGATGCTGCAAACTATTAAACCCTTTAAAAACAAACTTATCGCCTGGTGCAGGTCGCTTTAAACATCTATCTATCTATCAGTCTTTCGTTTTTGTTGACGCAGAAAATTTATTTGAATGTTCTTTTTGATGGGTGCGGCATTTTGTCGTCCTTTCACGTGAACTTGACAGCTGTGCCATCGCAGACGATTAAAAAAGGATTTCTTTTAGATGCACTGTCAGTTTCAGTGCCAGTTTGAATGTAGTCCAAATGCAGGAGACATAGACGCTCGTGAGTCCCTGCAGCCAGCAGGGGATTATTATCATCTATGTCTTTTGGATGCAAGATTTACGCAAGTGTTACCTGTATATTATGAATCAGTTTCTCAGCTGAAGGAGCTCTCCATGTTCATAAATTTTCATGAACACCCCGGCTTCTCCATTGTTTTGCTTTTTCTGCACTGGGCGGTGTATATGTGTGCGGGTATGTGATTTTGGACCTTACGGCCGAAAGACGTAAGTCCAAAATCACAGACCATCACGCGCACGTATTTCTTGGCAGATGATTGATGCGCGGGAGTCAGAGAATAGGCGTCCTCGTATGGGCAGACGCCGGCCGCAAGTGGGCCCGCGCACGGTCGTGCGCGGGCCCACTTGCGGCCGGCGTCTGCCCGAGGACCTTTGCTTACGCCAAGTGTCGGCTGGTAGAAAGATACAGCAGATGACCTGCTTTTCCAATTTCCACGTCAACATATCACCTTGGAATATTACTTGTCATCAAGAATGAAACCTACCCCCCCTAGACACTTTTTATTTTTGCAGTTTTATTTTTTTTTAATTTAGAAAATGATCCTCAATACAGTTTTGTTTTTAAGTTTCATTATTTTTTTTTAATAAAAAAAGACGAGTCGCGTCGGCTTTTTCAAATATCTTCTTTTCAAAGTTTTAGGAATGTGTGTATATAAGTGTGAAATAGGAAATAAACGTTACATTAGGAAAAGAAACCCATTACCCAATGTTCGGCCCGATGGCCTTTTGCGCATTGGGTACTTACTTGCTCGGCACTCATCTTGTGTTTTTCCTTTAGTTTCAAATAATAATCATTGATAAGGTAATTGAAAGTGCATTCCAAGAATATCAGAATATGAGAAAACATATCTGTTGGCCTGTGACTTTGGAAAATATGGCCGTGGACCGTATGACCCGAAATCAAAGACCTTCAGAAATATTATTATATCAGAATTTGAACTGTTCGCCACATGATGCTGTCTGAAACCCCGTGAAGGCAAAAGACAGTCAGTGCATTTTTAAGTCCCTTCTATTTATAGAAGGGACTTTTTAGGACGGGTCGCGGTGGGGCGAATTTAATAGCATGTCTATGATGTATAAACCTCTGACAACTGAAGTAACAAGATAAAAATGACGTCATGTCTAGTTACGCTAACCTCGCTGCTGAACTTGACGTACATTTGGCGCGAAGCGCCATAATTATGTGCGTATGTATGTATGTATGTATGTGTGTGTGTGTGTGTGTGTGTGTGTGTGTGTGTGTGTGTGTGTGTGTGTGTGTGTGTGTGTATGCGCGTATGTACGTAAACAAGAGAATCTCCGATATTGTTGTACGCACAAGCTTGAAACTTGGCGAAGTACTTTATTTAAGGGTGGCTGAAAGAACCTCTGAGCATAATATTTTGTAATTGGATATCTCTTTGGAAACACAAAAGACCGTTTAGAGAAAGTCGGTTGACCACGATTAGAGTCCGTAATTGTTGTCATATTTACTTGAAATTTTGGATATAGCTAGTTTGAAAAAAAGCATTAGATAAGTGTTCGTTAGACCGCTTTGTACGCTTTCAACTTCTTCAGTAAACAATTTTTTTTCGGAAAAAATTAAAACAGTAAAAAACCTTGACATCTGGTGAAAGTCAGACAGCGGCGGTGACGTAAAAGAAGCAACTCCGTCACCACGCAGACATTGACGGAACACTCTAAATATGACGTGATTATCTCTCTCGCTCTCGCGCTCTCTGTCTCTCACGCACACACATATGCGCGCATCTCCAAGAGGCATAGATCTATATGCCTCTTGGAGATGTTTGGAGCGCGCGCACACGCACACGCACGCACGCACACACACACACACACACACACACACACACACACACACACACACACACACACACACACACAACACACACACACACACACACACACACACACACACACACACACACACACACACACACACACACACACACACACACACATCGACGCGCTTTCAGAAGAGCATGCATGTGGGCTTAGTAGCTATCATATAGCTAGGTAGTCAACTTGATTTCACACAAATTATAGCAAGACTGAAACTGTACCGTCAAAGTCTAGTTTTGTCGCCATTTTCAAAATCTTGAAGCGAAAGTGAGACTCATATCACGCCCCGTTAAATATAAAATTACGTAAAAACAAACAAACAAAATACGTCATGACAAATGACGTTTGACAAACCAAAGATGCATGTGCACTGCGCAAGCATCCTTATAGAGTTCACTGTGACGCATTGGCAGATTTGCGAGGCATTTTTCAAAAGGAGATATTTCAACATCAGAATCAGGTCAAAGACAGAAGGTAGAGACCCTTGACAGCGAAGACAGCTCTCATATAGAAGGGGCTTTCTGGGTTAGGGTTTATCCCATCTTGTTTTGTATAACAATGAAAATCTTGCCTTTTTGTTTAACAATGAAAATCTTGCCTTTCACATTTGCCTTCACACAGGAATCCTGTGGAACACATGCATAAATGGCGCGAGGAAGGTATGTCAATTGTTACAAGCCACTGAGGGCTGTTCCTTGCCTCATCGAACTCTACCGTAAGCGTAATCTCCATGCGCCACCGAAACCACGTGAAAATATCAACATATCAGGAAATTAACCCATTCAGCCCTGACGCGCTACAGCAGGAGATGGGTCGACCATGATAATTCACGGGTAGTGCCAGATTAGCTTGGCGCCGACAGGCGCCAAGCTAATCTGGCAATACCCTTGAATTATCATGGTCGATCCATCTCCTGCAACAGTGCATAGGCGTTAGATGACGCCTCCAAAATTTGGGAAATACGTGCGTCGGGCTGAATGAGTTAAAGCTATCTTCTCCAGGTAATAACAGGTTTATAGTTTATAATATAGCATCTCTATTTTCATCCGCACAGTGCCAGCTGACGCAGTCAGTGTTTCTGCAGTCTTCGTTAATTCAAGACCGAAAACCATAGATGTCCCAGGAACATGTAGTTTCAGCAAGAGGCATAGATCCTCATGCCCCCCCCCTCCCCCCGCGCCCCCCCCCCCACCCCGCACCAGCGGGGGCTCATGATGATCTTGCCTTGTGTAGTTGGGTCCTGTTTACTTTCTCTCGACAGTGAAGGGGTTAAGCTCTAATAACTAACAAGTAACAGACCGGCAAAGATCGATCTTTTTTTGAAAATTACACCAGAATTCCCTGGTTTTCAATTGCAATTTGTCTTTTATTTTTTTTAGGCTTCCCTAGATAATTTGTGGGTATTCGAGTCAGTTAAAGGGACCTTCTCCAGGGTTAAAAGAGTTAATGGTTTGTATTATCTTCCTTAAAAGGTTTTCTTAGTATGTCTAACACAAATGCTAGGTAAGAGGGCTAACGTAACTTATAAAGGTTTGACTGTCATAAAATGGAAGACCTTTCTACTCTTCATCCCACAAGGTGCAATAGAAACATTTGTTACATGTACCGACTCAAGCGGATTATAAAAAGATGGGTAGGCAAGTCTAAGCTTAGGCAAGACAACATTTGATAACCCGGCAAAATTTAGCAATCCATGCCATCCAAGGAGCAGATCGCTTTAAGCTCAGGAACAACTTTGTAATGAAAGGTTTCGCCCATTTTAGGCAATTACACGTTACACGGTCTGTCTAGCTGTTACAGCGGTAATGGGGAGATTTCCAAATTGAGTCGTTGTGTTTTCAGTCTATTAGCCGATATTTGTAGTCTCTGTGTAGCCTTTGAGGACAATTTGAAAGTTTTCCTTATCGATTTTTAGCCACTCTAACCGAATTTTGGTTTGTCGAAATACTTCTACCCATTTGGCATTTCTACTGACTGTTTGATATTTCGTCGTCCACCTGCAACAGGCGTAGTTGCAGTTATAGGGGCTCATGAGAATCTATGCCTATTGCGAACTGAACTGCTCAACTGACTGAAAGCGATTTTTAAATTTATTTATTTATTATTCAGTTTCGTCACGTTTACACACACACACACACACACACACACACACACACACACACACACACACACACACACACACACACACACACACACACACACACACACACATATATATATATATATGTGTGTGTGTGTGTGTGTGTGTGTGTGTGTGTGTGTGTGTGTGTGTGTGTGTCAGCGAGTTGTTCATGGAAGTTTGTTTTTACGTGTAGGAGTTATTCCTAGGTAAAGTAAATTGACGTCAAAGTAAATTTAGTAATCATGGGTAGCAAAGAAAACGACGCAACGTGTGACAAACAAGTAAGCAAACAATAGAACTGTTTGGCCCTTTTCTTCTTGTAGAGTGCTCACCAAATCGCCCCCCCCCCCCTCACTCCATCCCCCCCCCACCTCCCCACCCCCCCACCCCCCGCCACCCCCACCCAAAGAAAGAAGTATTTGCCAAACCCCCATCCACTCAAACTCATCAATCGCACTTCCACTGCTAAGTCGTTCACATTGTAAATTGAATCCTTTGTTACGTATACTTGCGGGTCGATTGATGCTGGGCTGAGAAAAATCTAACACTGACCCAACTGCAAGAGGTATAGATCCTCATGTGCCCCCGCATTCGCGGGGGCTCATGACGATCTATGCCTCTTGCTGAAAATACTTTTCATCTATGCTCCTTTTACGACTTGGCATCCTTGACGTTGAATTTACAATGGTTTCAAAGCGCAATCTCCGTCCACTGACAGCGGTGAGGGGGTTTACGTGTTGCGATTGGGTTCGGCGTCATCGAGATAAGTGTAAGGCGTTGCTCTATTTTTAGGAGAAAAGTCAATTCAGTTACTAGTATATTAAGCCCATCACTGCCGAGAAAAAGTAAAAGCGATCTTAATGCAATAGACTTATAGATCGTAATGAGCCCCCGCAATTAAAGTGGTTTATGTGGCTCTTTGCCTCTTGCTGACCCAACTTTGTATCCGTGTTTCTTGGACGGGGGAACCTCTTTAGCGTTGAACAGAGACAGATTTCAGAAACACAATCTGCAAGCAGGGGCAGGGAAGTCGTGGACCTTTGAGTTTCCAGAGCTGAATCATTTACATCGTAAATTGAATCTTTTGTTAAGTAAAGCACAACTTTCAGGTCGTTAGATAGAATGGCAGACTTTTTTTCTGCATCTGACTAGACGCTGAATAGAGGAGACCAAATTGCAGATCGCTTGCAGTGACTGAAAAATAGGTCGGTTCACAGTAAGCCAAAGATCCTCGGGCCGACGTGGGCCGCAGTGGGCCCGCGCACGGCCGTGCGCGGGCCCACTGCGGCCCACGTCCGCCCGAGGACTTTTTCATTACTGACTAGGTTAGTGTAACGTCCGTCGCGGCTGACTTGGCAAAGCGGTCAGTCGCTTTGTCTTGTTCCCGTCTTGTGCAAACACTTCTTTCTTTATTTTTAATCAAGATAAAGATACCCGTGTCTAAATCTGATTCATTTGTTATACATAGTATCTCTGTTATTAGAGGGGGGGGGGGGGTGAGTGGGTGGGTGGGTTGGGGGGGGTGCGTGCGGGTTGGGTTGGGGGTGCTAGCGGGAGGGGGGGGGGTAGCTGTGGGGCGGGGGGCGGGGGGCGGGAGGAGCCTTAAGGGGGTAGGCAGTTGGCGTGTGTGCTTCTCACCACCGGCCGGGGGTGAGTGGGTGGGAGGGGGTCGGAGGGAGGGGTGGGGCGGGAGGGGGTGGGTGTAAGTGGATTGTGCATGGCGCGGTTGAGGGGATGGAGGGGAGGGGGGGGGCGGCGGGTGGTGGGGTGGGGGTAGGGGGTGGATTGAGGAGATGTGTTCCAAACTCCAAGAAACTGACTTTGATATAGCATTTTACTGTATTTGTACGCTTGGGGGAGGTACAGAGAAGGAGGACGGGGGGTGGGAGGGGTCTCCGGTACCCCTACACACGCCCCATCCCCACCAGATCCGCCTCTGTAAAGAACTATGGCATGGTCAGATTTATATGCAGCTGTCGACCAATACACATACAAGGCATTCAAGATGTGTTGCATTTGGATACGCGGTTTTTTTGCCGCGTATCCGAATGTGGCTCCTTTTGAATGTGTTAATTATACACGGTACGACTCGAATACACTTCAGACAGAGGACGGACGAGCCCAAAAAAATCTTTCCTCACTGAAATAGCTGAGGCTGGAAATAAATCAGTCAACTTCGAGTTTTTTTCAGACTAAACATCCCGTCTTGAATCAATTCATTGCACACGCAAGGCCCGAAAACAATGATCCACCAATCCCCTTTGCTGCTTTCATCCCGTTTGTTTAACACGCTAGACGTTACCAAGTCCTCATTTCAACGCACAATCGTCTGCAAGAGGCATAGATCCTCATGAGTCCCCGCAATGCGAGGGCTTATGAGCATCGATGCCTTTTGCTGACCCTATTTTTACATCTGTGTTACTCCATAGGTAGGGGTTATCGAACGTGTCCCATGTTGATAATGTTATCCTTGTCTGAGGCCCCGCCGCAAATAACGGTGAAACAGTTTCATTACCATCCGATAGTGTTCACGTGCGACCTGGTAGATGTCATTTTTTGGGCGTGAAATCCTTTTTTGACGTGGTCGCCTTCATAGATGTTTCCTTATTTTCGAAAACGATAAAAAAAAGTACGTTTTGGTTAGCATATATATATATATATATATATATATATATATATATATATATATATATATATATATATATATATATATATATATATATATATATATATATATATATATATATATATATATATAATATATATATATATATATATATATATATATATATATATATATATATGTGTGTGTGTGTGTGTGTGTGTGTGTGTGTGTGTGTGTGTGCCTGGCGCAGGGCTAAGCTCACTCATGCAACTAGTTCTTTCCTCAGCGAATTTGATTATTTGGAAAACGCCCACACTACCGTAGCCCAATGACCCTTCTGTCTGATGGCCACTGCTGTAAAAGGCATGTCCCATTTACTTACAAGCGTCACAGATCCTAAAGCTCCCTTCCAAGTGCGGATGAGTGCAATTTATTTATCGTTTGACTCGTTTATTTATATCTGTGTTGGAAGAGGGAGGACTTGGGTCACTCTTGGATCACTCTTCGGTGATCCAGACAATGAATGCGATGATGTTTGCGTGCAACCTCGTATAACTAACGAAGTTCTGGTCCCGATAAAAACGAAAAGAAAGTACATTTTGGTTAAAACACCATCGCATTCATTGTCTGGATCACCGAGGAGCTTTAGGATCTGTGACGCTTGTAAGTGAATGCAATCTGCACTGGAGGAGGCGTCAAGGTCTTATGACGATGTATGTCCCTTGCCTTTTACAGCAGTGGCCATCAGACAGAATTGTCATTGGGCTACGTAGTGTGGGCGTTTTCAAATAATCAAATTCGCTGAGGAAAGAACCAGTTGCATGAGTGAGCCTAGTCCTGCGCCAGGCACTAAGCAGGGTGCTCCGCTGTAGCACAGGACTATGCTCTAAGGACTACGCTGACTCTTGAAAACTGAGCATAGTGGAGCGCCTTGCTTAGTGGCTTTCGCAGAACGAAGCTCACTCATGCGACTGAGCCCAGGGATTGAGGACCTTTTACTCACTGGAAAGATCGAGCCGAATCCGAACCGAGTCAATGCACTGATCTTTGGTATACTCAGTGTCGGATACAGACAAATCATTACAAATCACTCCAATGAAGTTTCCGAGTACTTTCAACACGTCGATCTGGCGCACTCGGCCCAGTCAAAGCAACATAGAATAAGTCCAGTTGTGTGAAAAGCATTTGAAAAAAAATGTATTAGAGTGAAGATCTCGCTTTTCTTAAAAATAAAAAAAAATAAAAAAAAGAAGAAAGAAAAGCAGAAGAAGAAAAGACTTACTGTCTTTTGCCTTCTCTGATCTTGCAGAGCTCGTACGTCTATTATTTACTGCAGTTTCCACAAAAATAATGTGTAATCAGGTCACAGTACTGCCATTATCTGGTAAAAGCAATTATATCCATTTTTAGAAAAGCAAGATTTCATTGTTTAACAATGAAAATATCGCATTTTGCAAAAAGGCCATCGTATGTCCAGTTTTGGAAACTGCAGCGAGATTTATTATTGTTATACAATGAAAATATCGCTTTTCTCAAAAATGGATAGATAAGCTGGCTTTTGCCAAATAACGGCGGCGTGTGAACTTTACGCCCTGGATAAGACTTACATCACACACAGAGAGAGAGAGAGAGAGAGAGAGAGAGAGAGAGAGAGAGAGAGAGAGAGAGAGAGAGAGAGAGAGAGAGAGAGAGAGAGAGAGAGAGAGAGAGAGATATTTCCGACCACAATCCCACTCTGCCGAAGCACCGTGATTATTAGTGGTGTTGAGAGACCCTCTCTCGCTGAAACAACACGCACTCATTCCGAGAGACGAGATCTCGTCCTGCTATTTTGGGATGGAACATGTTCCGCGGCGGGCCTCTGATGAGATGGACCTACCATTTCCATTCAAATGGCCTGTCACAGTCACGGTTAAGAATCTCTGCTAAAGGCTGTGTAAGTCACAGGAGATGGATCGGGCGTGTTCTCAAGGGTCGTGTCTGATTCGCTAGGTGCCAAGCGAATCAGACACGACCCTTGAGCTGTCAAGGTTTGTCTTTATTTTTGCACGTTAGTTCTGACTGTAAATGAGATGCTCTCCGGTCTTGCTCTCAGAACGACCGAGGGTGTTTGTGTGCGTGTGTGTGCCGCTGCGTGCGTGCGTTTGTGTAATGTCACTGAACTCGCGGACAGAAACGCAAAAATTTTTAAAAAATATTTCCAGTTCAGTTCAATTCAGTTCAGTCAAGGTGGGATTGCTGCGCTCGGAAACGCCCATACGCGCTCCACCCCACCCATCAGAAGTCTTCCCAGAGTTCCTTTCAAGACTGCCAATATTTTCAATGAGGTTGTAATGGGTATTTTAGCAGGTCTGTTGTTGGATAACTTAGCATGTGTGCTTTTAATTTTTACGGTGCATGTCGGAGACGCGAAAGTAATGAGGAAGATGAGAAAGACAAAGAAGACCCCCTCCCCCACCCCTAACCCTATACACACACACACACACACGCACACGCACACACGCACGCACGCACACACGCACGCACACACGCACAAACGCACGCACACACACACACACACACACATACACACACACACGGATAGGGGAGGGGGGGGCGGAGAGAGAGAGAGAGAGAGAGAGAGAGAGAGAGAGGAGAGAGAGAGAGAGAGAGAGAGAGAGAGAGAGAGAGAGAGAGAGAGAGAGAGAGAGAGAGAGAGAGAGAGAGAGAGAGAGAGAGAGAGATATGATGATGATGATGATGATGATGAAACTTTATTTATCAACGGTAAAAAGTTTTGACAGAAACAAATCGTCATTTTACAAACTTGCCGTTGCCGTTGCTAACATCTACAACATAAAATAGATTAAATAATAATAATAATAATAAAGAATTATATTTACACATATTATATCATGCAACAATAAAATTAAAAAAAAATGACACAAAATAATAATAACACTTAACATTCATCTTATACCATACACACACACACACACACACACACACACACACACACACACACACACACACACACACACACACACACACACACACACATTCACACACACACACACACACACACACACACACACACACACACACCAACAATATAGATAAATGCATAATTATATTACATAAAAACATTAACCATCAGGGTTTGTTTAAATGCCCAGTGTTTTTTATGTTTGGCTCATCAGGTAATCGAAAAGTTTCGTTTTAAAGATTCCAAGTGAGGCTATAGTCTTCAAATGTGCAGTAATAGTGTTCCATACAAACGGTCTAGAAAAGGATAAACTAGTTTTAAAGAGGTCAATTCTAGGCAGAGGTAAGGGTAAAGTATTGTTCCTTGAGGACCGTTCGCGTTCTTGCTGTGGCATAAATTTGGTGGTTAGATACTGCTTACTTACTTACTTACGCCTGTCACCCCTACCCGGGTATAGGCCGTCGACGAGAGACCTCCAGCAACTCCTGTCCTGTGCTTCTCCTTCGATTCTACTCCAGGTGGTTCCCAGTCTCTTGATGTCTGCTTGGAGGTCTCGACGCCAGGAGTTTCTCGGCCTACCTCTTTTCCTCTTTCCCTGGGGGTTCCATGACAATGCCTGCCTAGTGATACTGGAAGCTGGCTTTCTCAGACTGTGACCGATCCATCCCCATCTTCTTCGCCCAATTTCATTCTCTGCTGTTATCTGCTCTGTTCTCTCCCAGAGTCTGACGTTGCTGATCTTCTCTGGCCAGTGGATTTTCAAAATTCTTCTAAGGCAACTGTTCATGAAGGTCTGTACTCTGTTGACTGTGGTTTTTGTCAATCTCCATGTCTCTGCTCCATATAGGAGAACTGCTTTTACATTGGAGTTGAAAATCCGGACTTAGGTGTGTTGTGACAGCTCTCTGGAACTCCACACTTTTTTCAACTGGAGAAAGGCTGCTGGCTTTACCGATTCGTGCTCTGACATCTGCATCAGTGCCGCCTTTTTTGTCTATGATGCTCCCGAGATAGGTGAAGGACTCCACCTCCTCCAACGGGGTGCCAGCAAGCAAGACTGGTTCTTCCCTGGTTGCGTTCAGCCTCATTGTCTTTGTTTTCTGTTTGTGAATGGTGAGGCCCACTTGGGACGAGATGTCAGCAAGCCTCGTGGTCTTGTCCTGCATTTGTTGATGAGTGTGGGACAGTAATGCCAAGTCGTCTGCAAAATCGAGGTCGTCAAGCTGTGTCCACAGTGTCCACTGTATTCCACTTCGTCTGTGCTCTGTGGTCATCTTCATGACCCAGTCTATGGCCAGTAGGAAGAGGAACGGAGACAGCAGACACCCCTGCCTGACACCAGTTCTGACCTGGAGCTCTCTGGTGAACTGCCCTTCGTGGATCACGCGACATGTCATGCCATCATAGCTGCTCTTGATCAGGCGGACGAGCTTTGTGGGTACACCGTAGTGTCGTAGGAGTTTCCACAGAGTCTCTCGGTCCACGCTGTCAAATGCTTTCTCATAATCCACAAAGTTGACGTACAGCGGGGAGCTCCACTCCAGAGACTGTTCCACGATGATGCGGAGAGTGGCGATCTGGTCTGTACATGATCGGTTCTTCCTGAATCCTGCTTGCTGGTCTCTCAGCTGGGGGTCAACGGAGCTCTTCATTCTCTCTAGGATGATCCTGTTGAAGACCTTTCCTGGTACTGACAGCAAGGTGATTCCTCTGTAGTTGGAACACTTGCTGAGGTCGCCTTTCTTGGGAAGCTTGATTAGGTACCCCTCCTTCCAGTCAGCTGGCATCACCTCCTCTTCCCAGATCTTTCCAAACAGTGGGTACAGCATCTCAACTGTTGTCTCTAGGTCTGCTTTCAGAGACTCCGCTGGGATGCCATCTGGCCCTGCTGCTTTGCCATTCTTCAAAAATGCCACTGCTTTTCTGATCTCTTCCCGGCTGGGTCTGTCACAGCTGATGGGTAGGTCGGTCTCTGCCGGCTGGATGTCGGGAGGGTCGGGTGGGCTAGGTCTGTTCAGTAACTCTTCAAAATACTCGGCCCATCTGTTGAGTTGGTCTGCTCTGTCTGTAATAGGCTTGCCTTCTTTGTCTTTTACTGGTCTTTCTGTATGGCCATACTTACCCGACAATCTTCTGGTAATGTCGTAGAGCTGTTTCATGTTGCCGCTGCCTGTTGCCTTTTCTGCCTCTGCTGCCAGGCTGTCTGTGTAGGCCCTCTTGTCTGCCCTGATACTCCTCTTCACCTCGCGGTTGGCTACCGAGTATTCCCCCTGTGCCCTTACTTTGGCTGCTCTCGTGCGACTGTTGTTGACCGCTGCTTTCTTCTGCTTCCTCGCTTCTATCTTCTTCAAGGTCTGTGCCGACAGCCAGTCCTTGTGGTGGTGTTTCCTGAACCCTACAGTGTCTTTGCAGGTTGAGTTCAGCGCCTCTCTAACTGCCTTCCACTGCTGCTCTGTGGTGACCGCCTCCTCTTCATTTACTAGCTCCTGTAGCGCTTGAAACCGGTTGGACAGCACCAGTTTGAACTCTTCTCTAACTCCAGTTTCTCTCAGGAGGCCTACATTATAGCGCTGTCTTCTTGTTGTCTCTGTGCGGCTTTTCTTTAGCTTGAGCTTCATTCTTAAGGTAAGCAGATGGTGGTCTGAGGCGACATCTGCTCCCCTCCTCACTCGAACATCTTGAAGGGATCTTCTAAATTTCTTGCTAATGCAGATATGGTCTATTTGGTTCTCTGTTGTATGGTCAGGTGAGACCCAAGTTGCTTTGTGTATTCTTCTGTGTGGGAAGATGCTGCCTCCAATGACAAGTCGGTTTAGAGCACAAAAGTCTACAAACCTCTCCCCGTTCTCACTCATCTCCGAGCCTAGTCCCTGTCTCCCCATCACCTCTTCGTATCCGGTGTTGTCCTCCCCTATTTTGGCATTAAAATCGCCCATGACGATGGTGATGTCTCGCTCCGCACATTTGTCCACGGCACTCTGGAGTCGGTCGTAGAACTCTTGTTTCTCTTCCTCGTCACTGTCATTGGTGGGCGCATAACACTGGATGACGTTCAGCTTGAGCTTTTTCTTGGTGGTTAGATACTGCGGTGTCATGTTATTTAATATCTTGTGCATGAGGATGCATTTGTTGAAATTAAGTTGTTGACGCAGGTCGAGAATGTTTAGATGTCTAAATTTGTCTATGGTAGGAATGGGCCGCGTATCTATCATTTTGACAGCTCTTTTATATATAGAGTTTAACCTGTTCATGTGAACATCACTACAACCGTCCCACACTGTGGAGACATAATCAACGTGAGACTTGATATGGGCATGAAAAAACAGTTTACGAGTATGTGTATCCGTTACTTGTCTAAGCTGGGACAACAGGAAAGTGTTTTTAGCAATGGTTTTACAGACTGTATTTATATGCGTCTCCCAACATAATTGTTCGTCAACGTGTATTCCCAAGAATTTACGCTCTGTGACTTGTTTTATCGGTTTAGCGTTCAGTTGTAAATGTAACGGCTGTGGTCGGCGTTGGTGTTTTTGTCGTGTAGTGATTAAAATACTCTTTGTTTCTCCTGGATGAAGAACCACACGAGAGAGAGAGAGAGAGAGAGAGAGAGAGAGAGAGAGAGAGAGAGAGAGAGAGAGAGAGAGAGAGAGAGAGAGAGAGAGAGAGAGAGAGAGAGAGAGAGAGAGAGAGAGAGAGAGAGAGAGAGAGAGAGAGAGAGAGAGAGAATCAATGAATCTTTATTTTACAACGGTAAAAATATTAACAATGCCAGAGGCAATGCCATTTTTCAAATCTGCCGTTGCTACATCTACAACACAACAATTACATTACATTAATACATGTATAGGACGAACGCCTACGGTGTGTTGGGGGAGTTGGAGCAATGGTAAGGGGAGAAAAAAAAAAAAAAAGCAACAACACAGCAGCACTATACATACACAGCAGTAGAATGGGTACATTACTAACAATGATATCTACGTATAGAAAGCAAAGCTTGAAGATAGTATAGTTATGGCTGCGAAGATAAATGTTCAAAAAGACTTTTCTTGAAACATGATACCGTTGGAGTGGTCTTCGTGTGGGATGGAAGAGAATTCCACAAAGTCGCCCCCGAGAATGCTAGATTGGTTTTAAATAAGTCTATTCTGGTTTGGGGTACTACATATAGGCTTTTTGTATCGCCATAGCGGGACTGTGACCGGACTAGCAGCTGGGTTAGATATTCCGGAGTGTTTTCTTTCCGAATCTTAAAAAGGAGAACACCTTTGTTGAATGCAAACTGCTTTTTGAGAGAAAGAAGTCCCGCTTTATAAATCTTATCATCCGTTGTCAAAGTAGGATCAGGTAAAATTAATTTCGTAGCTCTTCTGTGTAAGGAGTTCAGTCTTTTTAGAGAGAGAGAGAGAGAGAGAGAGAGAGAGAGAGAGAGAGAGAGAGAGAGAGAGAGAGAGAGAGAGAGAGAGAGAGAGAGAGAGAAACTTTGAAATGAAATGAAACTTTATTTATTTCTCAACGGTTAAAGTAATTAGCACGTGTGCCATTTTCATACTTGCCGTTGCTACTCTACAAACACAGGATAATAATTGTAATACTATAGTACCAATTACACAAAGAAAAATTAGAAAACATTAAACATGAAGAGACATTAAACAAAGAGAGAGAGAGAGAGAGAGAGAGAGAGAGAGAGAGAGAGAGAGAGAGAGAGAGAGAGAGAGAGAGAGAGAGAGAGAGAGAGAGAGAGAGAGAGAGAGAGAAAGGCGGGAAGGGGGGGGGGGGTGAAGGGTGAATGGCCGACTGGGTATGGAGGACGACAGCACACACGCTCCAAGCTCTTCTTCACCCCAACGCGCAACGGACGCCTCGCAATATGACGGCTAAGACAGTAAGCTTCCCTGTGAAGAGTCACAGACGAAACACCGACGGGCAGGAATGTAAGTGAATAATCGCTTCTGCTAACCCTTTGGCTGTCGGTATCGCTTTTGGTCGAGGTGAATCACCTCGACCGAAACCGCTACCGACAGCCAAAATGCTAAATAGCATAGATTCTCCTGAGCCGAGTACCTCCTCCCCCCTTCCTCCCCCCCCCCCCTACACACACAAAATATGTAAGCCCCGTGCCTCTGGAAAATGGGAGGCTGCAACGCTAAGAATCCGGCCCGAGGAGCAGGAATGCCATACTTATCACATTTAGCAAGAGTCTTAGATTCTCATGAGCCCCTGCGGTCGCAAGGGCTCATGAGAATATATGCCCCATGCAGATGCAAGGCAGTTGACTGATAGACTTGAGATTGAGAGGATATCCAGATATCTGTAATTAGCGTCGGACAGTGTGGGGGGTCCTCTCGCATCCTGATTGTTTTGCCATAAAAAATTAAAACAGATGGTCTCACGTTAAGCGTGCCGCACTTATAACTATAGCAGAGGTATTTGCTAATCGGTGCTGTTTAATGGTTTGCAGATGTTACAGGTTGGAGGTATTTGTTACATATTACATTTTGGCAAAACAATGCGTTTTTTTTATCTATGATCAGTACGAAACGCAAAGACCGGAAAACCAAGCATGGCACTGCAATAATTAGCCTAACTAAAAATAATTACCCATCATTGTATATGAAAGTAACTTTTCGGCCATAATTAGACAAGAAAGAAAGAAAGTAAGAAAGAAATAACAATAGAAAGTAAGAAATTGAACAGAATATTGCAAAGATAATTCTGAACTGACTCACGAAGGAATTATCGGACGAACGAACACACCTCCTGTATTCAACAAACGCACTGACAAGCTAATCAATCAGTATCCAGTCAGCAAAAGTCCTCCAGCTGAGGTCAGCCATAGTTGGCCCGCGCAAAATGTGCGCGGGCCAACTGTGGCTGACATCGGCCCGAAAAACTTTGTAGGCTTGCCAGAATATAAATTCTTCACAGCATAATCCTTCTGCAGCACATCTTGATTCACCGCTGGCAATAGTTTAATCTCTTGCAAAACTTTTGTAATCAGCAGCAACCCACGTCCTAAAGGCATATTCAGTCATGAACCTCTAAGGATCTTATAAAATATCAAGATTACACACAAACCTTGCTGGCCGTTTTACATATGTGATCGGACGATCAATCTATGAAGGTTAACCAACCGCGAGTAAAGCCAATACAGACCTTTATGCAAAATCGTTCCACCTACTTGAAGCCTACACTACAATTTGTCTCTTGTTGACGAAGTTTAGTTAACCCCACCTACTTCTGTAGTCCTCAAACGTAGCAGAACACCCCGGTGTCACCCGAAGACACCACAGACGGAGGAGTGGCCAATCTTCGTGCCTTGTCCAGCCCTAGGGGTATTATTCTTCTGTAGGGAGCGCGGCGCTAGCAGACACACTGGCTTTGGCAGGCGTTGTCTTTCGCGAATGACCACCATGCAGTCGACGTCCTCTCCCTGGCTGAAATGTACGTGAGCAACTGGGTCCAGCAACAGGCGTGGATCCTCATGAGCCCCCGCATTGCGGGGGCTCATGAGGATCTATGCCTCTTTCAGAGGTTGACCACAGCCGAGGGAGTACTTTTCGTCTTGCCCTGATCTCTGGTCGGAGTTTACCTTTGCCCTGAAGACTATGTGTACGTGCTCTATGCTATTGTCTGGCGTATTTTTCAGAGTTGGGATAGCCCCGTGTTGGCCACGCGCGCGCCACGTACGTGTGTGTGCTGGTCTGTGATTTGGGACCTTATGGCCAAAGGCCGTAAAGTCCAGAATCACAAACCAGCACACACTTGTAATCTAGAAAGCCTTGGAACCAAAAACTGGAGAAGCCAAATATGAGTCAGTATAACATTGTCCGTACGATCATAGATTGTGGTTCGTTAGATTTTCCGGTCCTGTCTGTCTTAAGTAAGGGTACACAAAATTAATGTGGCTGGCAAGATGGAGATACTGATAAGCGCTCCTGCTATCTGCGGAGGCTCATGAGGATCTACGCGCCATGCATTTGCGTGCTGTTCGTTGCAGATTTGAATTGTCCACCAACAGGAGCTGTGTTTGAGGATTTCTCTGCACACAAGGCGTATTAACAAAATACCCACGCGCCTCTGCCTTTGCTTTTATGGGAATGAGTCATTAGTGAATTAATGATCTTGATCATTAGTAAAATGTATGTTGGCTTGTGATGTTGGATACTACAGATTTCAGCTTTCCTGGCACAGTCCTTGAACTGTCTTGGTAAGCACGCATCCTGAACCGTAGTTGTATATATAGACTTTAGAAGACACTTCAAACTGACTTTAAACTGAAGAATTTCAGTACTAGCCCCATTCCCTAACAGATGGCGCAGATAGTGTTTTGGAAATCATGGAGTAAATTCAAAGTCTAAGATCCCGAGCCGTCTAAGGAATATAGATCTAAAGTGGTTTCAGCAAGAGGTATAGATCTTCATGAGCCCCCGCAGTTGCGGGGGCTCATGAGGATCTATACCTCTTGAGTTGGGTGGTGTACAATTTTCCTTAGCATTGATCAGGTTCGGGCGCTATGTATTCAGGAAAATTATTTACGTGGCAACTCCATTGGCAAAAGAAAAGATGACTCAGTAGAGAAGACGGCCGTCTGCCACCATATTATGATGTTGGATGTTTAAGAAAAAAAAAAAAAATAAAATAAAAAGAAAGAAAAGAAATATCTTCACAGCCGTCAAGAAGAAATTTACTTAGTCCCGACAATAACGATCAAAAGATGTTATTGTGATGAGATGGGGGTAAGGGAGGGGGAGGGGATGGGTGAGGTTGGGGGGGGGGGGTGGACAGTGGGTAAATTTCCTTCTAAAAAGAAGTTACTAAATAAATCAAGCGATAAAACACAAAAACCGGCCTTCCCACATTCAGCCAGATATAAAACCGACGGCGGAAATCATAAGTTACTTCAGGCGTCCCTTTAAAAAAAAACAAGTTTTCCGTTCTTGTTAACCCCCTGACTGCTACTGACGATACCGTTCAGCGAGAAAGACGCGCGACTACGTCAGTGCCTAACTACGTAACTACGCATCTTTTCCGCCGAGCGCTATCGCCAGTAACAGACACTGGGGCAAAACAGACATGCCTCGAGGCTTCTGTATTTTATGCTTTCAAATTAACACAACGTTTTGTTTTAACAATTCTACCCCAGGACCAAAATCCCTAAATTCTGAAGTTGCCCTCTGAAGCACTGTATTACAATTCCAGAGACAGATCGAGCATGATAGTTCAAGGGGGGTGCCAGAATAGCTTGGCGCCTATGGGCGCCAAGCTCTTCTGGCACCACCCTTGAACTATCATGCTCGATCCATGTCTTGCTGTGGTGCGTCGGGGCTGAATGAGTTAACCCGATTGGCTGTCGGCAGCGGGGTTTGTCGCGATGCCGATTCCTGCAGGATAAACAGCTACCGCCAGCCATAATAATAATAATGTGTACTAGTCTGTCATTTTGGACCTTACTGTCTAGAGTTGTAAGGTCCAAAGCCATAGACCAGCGCATAGTTGGAGTCTTGAGACATGCGACGCCCCTAGTGAAAGTACAGTCATTCTGACGACGCCATTGACGGGAATACATTTAGCCGGGCCACATTCTTTTACAAGTACAAACTGTGTCCCAGATTCTTATGTCATACTGATTGCACGGTAATTGGAATCATTGGGATGCGAGGCGGGCGAAGGGGGGGGGGGGAGTGGGGGGGGGGGAGGATAGGAGGAGGAGAGGGGCGCATCTCTCTCTCTTTTCTAGTAAGACGTAGCAAGGACATGGTTGAATAAAAAGGACTAAATCATTTATCCATGGAAAACAAAGTGTCTCTCTCTCTCTCTCTATTTCAGGTTCACGTGTGTGTGTGTGTGTGTGTGTGTGTGTGTGTGTGTGTGCGTGCGTGCGTGCGTGCGTGCGCGTGCGTGTGTGTGTGTGTACGCGTGCGTGTGTGTTTGTGTGTGTGTGTGTGTGTGTGTGTGTGTGTGTGTGTGTGTGTGTGTGACTGCTGAATTAGCCTTTGTGTTTGCCTTTCCATTTATTTCCTATATATTACGCGCATGCGTGGGTTGTGAGTGCGTGTGCAAGGACATGATTGAATAAAGGTCTGCGTACCTAATCATTTATCCTTGAGAAATAAAGTTTCATTTCATTTCTCTCTCTCTCTCTCTCTCTCTCTCTCTCTCTCTCTCTCTCTCTCTCTCTCTCTCTCTCTCTCTCTCTCTCTCTCTCTCTCTCTCTCTCTCTCTCTCTCTCTCTCTCTCCATTCTCCCCCTTCCCATCTCTCCCTCCCTCCCTTCGACCCTGTTTTTCTTTCTGAGTTTCTTGATGCGAAAAATGTGCTTGTTGAAACCATAAACGGCTGCTCCCGTAATGTCTCAGGTCTCTGTTTGCAAGCGGAAAAGCCTGGTTTCAGACAGCCCAATCCTTCCAAATGAAAATCGCACACATTTTCCGATGATAACCTGTGGGTCTGCGTCAACAGATTTTAATGGTGCTGAAGACGGTCAGCAAGAGGCATAGAACCTCATGACCCCCTACAAGAGCAGGGGCTCATGAGGATCTATGCCTCTTGCAAAAGCGAAGGATACGCGCCTGCGATGAAAAATGAACACGCCTCCTCCATCCCGATGATCTCACTGATACTGTGGTTCTGATGGTGATTCCATTTGCATACGGGGGAAATGTCTTTAAAGTTTTATTTTTTTACAGCAAAAGTTGAAAAAGGTTAACCCCTTCGCTGCCAGTGATCACGAAATACGGATCACGAAACGACTGTACACGGATCGAAGACGTTACCGCGAAGTACACAGATGTAGTTGGGACAAACTTGCGCAGAAAGAAAATACAAAATCCAGACCAAGGCTTGCGCATAGAGAAAACACAAAATCCAGACCAAGGCTTGTAAAAGAGCCCAACGAAGAAAACAACACGCTTAGAAAAGACAGTTACAACACAATTTATTAATATTTTGGGGTTTAACCCTTTTTTTTTCAAAATAGACGTACAAACAATTACATTATCTGCAACTTGTGAAGAACATCGCCCTGACTCGCAAGATACATAAATCCTCGTGAGCCCCCGTAACTGCGCGGGCTCATGAGGGTTTATGTCCCTTTCGCCTAGGCAGCGTTCTCTTCGCTCTGACAGTGAAGGGATTAAAGAGTCTTCGGGAATCAAGGAAACAAGGGACTGCGTTTGAAGCTGTCATAGATTATCAATGTCTTCTAGGTGGTGTTGAAAGAACGCGCGATGGTGGTTAGCTGGGTACTTGCCTTAACCCCTTCACTGTCGGAACAACACAAGCAAGACGCAGACGCAGACGCAAGAGGCCTAGATCCTCAGAAGTCCCCGCCGTTGCGGGGGCTCATGTGGATCTAGGCCTCTTGCTGGCTTCACTTTGCATCCATGTTCTTTGGACGGATGATCGTCGAGTCAGAAACAGTCAGGCACCAATGGCAAGTAAGGGGTTAAATAGGGGAACAGGGTTGAAGAATGTACTACCTAAATGACAACGTTACAATGGCGAGTGTAAACGTTAAACTTTTAGGGCATAACGTCTTTTGTCTATCACGAAAGTGATTTCAAAGACAGGGCACCGAAAAAAGGCCTGAACGACTTTTCGGACGAGAGTCGAACACTCTACAGCCTAGCCACCCAGTCCCCCTTATAACGGCGAGTGTAGGTGAAAGACAACGGACTGCTTGTTCCCGTCAGAAAAGGTGATGATGATGATGACGACTTTTAAGGATGACAGTGCTCTTCAAACAACAAAGCAAAAGAATAAAAAACTGTCAATATACATCAGGAAAGATTTTCTCGAAAAGGGAGAGAGAGAGAGAGAGAGAGAGAGAGAGAGAGAGAGAGAGAGAGAGAGAGAGAGAGAGAGAGAGAGAGAGAGAGAGAGAGAGAGAGAGAGAGAGAGAGAGAGAGAGAGAGAGAGAGAGAGATCGCCGTGGGCAAGACGCTGGGAAACTGCAGACTTTGATTCCATTGACAACGGCACGAGACATTTATTTGATTGGATAAAGCTAGTACTTTTGTTGCTGCAAAATACATTATGCTCTTTGTAGGCGGACAGACCATGCTCTCTCAGACTTCACCCAAGACGCTCTCTTCACGCTGAGGATGCAGATGAGACCTAGCTACTGTCAGCAAGAGGCATAGTTCTCATGAGACACTGCATAGCAGTGGCTCATGACAATCTATGCCTCTTGCAGATGGAACGCGTTGAGTTGGTGACTGTCTGGTTATGTTTGACTTCATCCAGGATGGTCTGTTCATTCAGAGGATGCAAATGGGACATAGGTATGTCCTTCGCAGGGACTCATGAGAATCTATGCCTCTTGCAGATGGAATGCGTTAAGTGGGATACCGAATGTTTGAAAACGCAGATTTTCAGAGCTAAATAATATCATTAGCCATTCCACTCCATTTCTTTCTGGTATTATTACGTTTTCCAGCTGACATTTCGCTGTATTAAAAAAAAAAAAAACACCCACTTTCTTCTCTTTGTGTACTGTGCACTTTGCACACAGAAAGATGGAAGACGAGAAAGTAGTCCAAAGAAAAAAAGGTGTAATTTGGTCCTTTCGGCATTTTACAATCTTTTCTGTAGAAACAATCTCGATCATGATCGTTTTTCTCTTTTTATTTTAGTGACGATTTTAGAACTGAGTGGAACGTATCGATACATATTCCTAAAGAAAATGTTCTAATAGACATCATCGTTGCCAATTCAATAATAAGAGAAATACGCGAAGGCTTTCATGAAAAGTGCTCTTTGAATGTCAAATTGATGCCTACAGAGTACCGTCCCCTATCGACAAATTACTAATCTACTGGAGGAACAAATCCTCATAGTTCCTTACTGATAGATAGGCTTTGCAGTGGGATGTACAGCCAACATGTCACATGATCGAGTCTGTTCTTTTTTTCAGCAAGCATTCCCCGACAAAACACGAAACGAAATGTATTTCTGAAATTTCTAATGCCTCATTACCATTCCCAACAGGCTGGCTGAAGACACCGAGTTTAGTCGCTCAGTTATCGAAGCTCATAACATTCCCAGACACACTTTATGGTATAATTACGTAAGATATAAACACTTAGCGCCTTCAGTGCCAATGGACGTAGACTGCGTATGAAAGAATTGCAAATACAACGTCAAACACTCGCAACCGTCAAAGGAACATGAATACACAGTAGTTTCAGCAAGAGGTATAGATATTCATGAGCCACCGCGACAGCGGGGACTTATGAAGATCTATACCTCTTGAAGTAATTTGGTATTCAGTTTTTCTCGGCAGTGAAGGGTTTCAACCAAGAGCTTGTGAGAGAGGCATATACCTCAATGCGACCTACATCCTGCGAAGGCTCAGTCTGTGACGATCTTCGCCTCTCTCGAAGTTTACATCTATGCGTGCCTCTGTTGAAGAAGGTAATTGTGCATGTGACTGATTTTAGTGTTCATTGGTAAGAAATTCAAGCTGTAACATTTCTGAACAATTGGGATAGCACCGATCACAAGAAGAAAAAGAAGAAGAAATAAAAATTGTCTCCCTTTGGTAAACAAACTCTTCAGGAGTTATCGTTCCTTAAACGTGCAGGATGTGTTTCTGGTTATTTGCAATCTAGGATGGAACAACGCAGTGTTACTGCTCGTTAGAGCAAACTTTACGTTCAGACGCTTTCCCTTTATATTGCAATGACGTGTTGCGAACACGTGCATGCACTATAATTCAGAAAATTAATCGAGGAATCATGCTTGTTGATTACTCTAATGAATCTACTTTTCATGTTCACATTCAGTTCCTACAATAAAGTCATTTTGCCCCACATTTCTATTTTTTGTTGTTGTTGGTGTTTACAGCCTCGTCAACAGGGTTATGCAAAATAACACTACAGTTTCCGACGTGAATGAACTCGAATCACGCAATCAAACTGTGATAATAATATAGTGTTTCCATGTCGCTGCCATCGGCCATCAAGAGGCATAGAACCTCATGAGCCCCTGCAAGTGCGGGTGCTCATGAGGTTCTATGCCTCTTGCGATTGGGTAATGCTTAGATTCTCTAGCCGATGAAAGGGACACGACCTGAACAAGTCGAAGTCAGAATTGATACAAACCAGACTGGAAACAAAAACAAGAACAACGTGTCCGCACAAGCGTGATCTGAGTGCTATGCTTTATCGAGAATGTTTCTTTTGCACACCCTCTGTACATTTTTACTAAACAAGCAAAGACAACTCAGTGTAAACATGTTTTCACCTGGATTCCAGTGCTCGTCCTCTGCGAGATACAGGCTAAGCAAAACCCACGGCCGGTTGAAAGTGCGCCGTTCCCAAACAGCTTTATTCGCATTTCGTCTGTGATCTCATAAGGAAGCAAGTGACACCTTAAAGATCTCCATACTGGGAATTGCTGATTAGAATTTAGTGTTGTATGGCTGACGGGGATTTGTTATTCTGACGCTTGTTACGAACCTATTTGAATTCTGCTTGTAAAGTAATTCTTGGTGTTGTTTTAAGGCGACCGACTCCTGTCAGTGAAAGGGTTAATAGTTTGCAATATCTTCTGTAGAAATGTTTTTAGCTTGTCTTTACAATGATGATAGACAAAAGGGCGAACTGAAATGAAGTTTGAATGGTGTAAAATGAAAGACTTTTGCTCCTCTTCCCCTTTGTACACGGGAGAGTTCCTTCCGTTACGTTCAAAAGGCAGTAGAAAAACTCTGGTACGTGTCCCTCACATGGATTGTGAAAAGAAGGGCAGAAAAGTCTGAGTTGAGGCAAGAGAATATTGTTAACCCTTTGTATCAACAAAATTTGAACCCCTCACTCCTGAGAAAACGTGAACGCGATCTAACTGCAAGAGGCATAGATCCTCATGAGCCCCCCGCATTCGCGGGGGGGCTCATGAGGATCTATGCCTCTTGCTGAGACCACTTTGTGTTCACGTCCGTTAGACAGTTGCGGCTTTTGGTCGTTCGGTGAACACAGATTTCAGAAACAAAATGTATCTAGTTGGCAGGGAGAAGGTTAAAGTACATCACACACCCCATCCCCCCCAAACTAAACAAGATGAGGATTTCATCCCAAAGTCTACCGCATTGTTTGGAGCTGATATGCGTTTATCTTTTAGGAACATTCACAGAGGTTCATATTTTTAGGCTTATTTGCTGATCCATTTCCCTCCTCTCTAAGCCAGCCTCTGATCAAAACACACGTCGGCGCACACAAATAAGGACAGACACACGGCGCTTCACGCCATTAGTACGCTCTGTGGGCTCGTGTAACGACAGGAATCCACCCCCTTCTACTCTAACCCACCCTCTGATCCACACACACTGGCACACATAAATAAAGACGGACACACGGCGATTCCCGCCATTCGTAAGCTCTGTGATCTGGAGTAGCATAGCTATTCTGAAGAAGAATAATAGAACGAGCAGCGAAATGACGTCACTTTAAGTTTCACGTCATGGCATAATTAGCCCCACGACGCCGTTTTCATAGTGACGACTCGATATTATACGTCATCATCGCAGTACTAACATTTGACGTATCAGAGGATCAACTTTGCAATTTTCTTGCTGATTTTCATGCCTAGAGCTTACAGGTCACAATTTGACCTAATCCTATCCCAGGGCCGGGACAAATAGCAGGCTTATGTAAACACTGTTTATAAAAATAATGCTGGTATTAATGAGAAGATAGCTTTATCTGCGAAAGAAAAATTAAAGTTATGTTCGCTGTTTTACAAATGACTCCGAAAAAGTGGTGCAGAAAATTGTCTGATTTTCACACCTAGGGCACACAGGTCACAATTGACCTAATCGTACCCGACAGCCGAGACAAACGGTAGGCTTACGTATAAATACCGTATACAAAAAATCATGCGGTTATTAATGAGAAGATCGGGTTTTTTTTTTCGTAAAAAGATTCAATTGTTTTAAGATTAACTCGTATAATTCGTGAAATTAATCCCTTAAACGTGAATATATATATATATATATATATATATATATATATATATTATATATATATATATATATATATATATATATATATATATATATATATATATATATATATATATATATATATATATATATATATATATATATATATATATAATTGTCACTCAAAACGTTCTAGAGGTACAATGCTGGTTAACGAACTCATTGAATGTCTCCCTTTTATCTAGCTATATGCAAAATATCTAGAAAAAAATAAGAACAATTATGGACTCCAGTAAGGATCAACCGGTTTTGTAAAACGGCCATTTTCTTCCTAATGAGCGTCTTAATCAAAATATCGAAAAAAGGTCTCGAGATAATTCTTTTAGGGACAATATCCTAAAATTTCAAGCTTGTCGGTCCTCAAACGCGGGGTCTAGTAGCTGTCACGCACACACACACACACACACACACACGCATGCACGCACGCACGCACGCACACACACACACACACACACACACACACACACACACACACACACACACGCGGCGCTTTGGTGCCAAAATGACGTTCTCTAGCAAGGTTAGCATAACTAGTTAGTTAGTTAGTTAGTTCGGATTTAACGTCCACAGCACCGAGGTGATCATGGACGGCCCTGACGGGCGGGTTATGGGGGACAGGGAAATCTATTGCCTATGGAGTACGACCTCAACACTGATCAACTCAGGCGCACTCCAACTGTGCCACTTTGATTTACCAGGACCTTTCAACGGACATGCTATTGAACAAATCCGTTTTCCCCCCCTGGATTGTGAGTCCAGCTACCAGGGCCGGGACGGGATTCGAACCCACGACCCGGCGAGTCCCTTCGCTCTCCTGCTCCGACGTTTAACCGCCTGAGCTATTTCGGACTCTGGTCGAACTAGACGTGACGTCATTTTATCTTGCTACTTCTTTGCCAGAATTTCTGCCCCGCACGCCAAAAACGTCATGTGCATGCTCCAGAATGCGCTCCGACCAGCGCCATTTCAAAGTCTACCGGTTATTAAATACGTTCGACAAAAATATGAACGTATACGTTCAGCGATTCTCGGTTACTTTGAATATCAATGAGCACGCGTCTGTGTTGGCATCACGGTGTTGAATCTCAATCAATCAACCCAATGCAGGTGCACGCGTGCCTCCGTGCTAGTTTCACTGAAGGTACGAACGTGCCGGGTCAGAGTGGGACACGGGATATTTCCTACATATGCCCTCGCGTGCACGAATCCCATTTTCCAGTTTAGTCCCTCACCCTAAACTTTCCCTCTGCAAGAGGCGTGGATCCTCATGAGGAAGGGGTTCACGAGGATCCACGCCTCCCGCTGCCAAGGGTTTTTCCTTTCCGATAGCTTCCTCAGCGCCTCATCCAGAGGAAGCTGTCGGGGTTTACACGAGTTAATGAAAAAGGAAAGTGTCTGTCACAATGTCAGTCGAGCTAGCGTAACGAGCAATTTGCGACGCAATCGCGTTTTGACCCCTTCGCTGCCGGGAAAAGGTTAACAAGACCCAACTGCAAGAGGCATAAATCCTCATGAGCCCCCGCGACTGCGGGGGCTCATGAGGATTTATGTCTCTTGCTGAGACCAGTATCAGTGTATTCATTTAGTTCCTCGGAAGGTTGTAGCTTGTTTCTGTAAAATGAATAAACAAGATTTCATAACCAATATACGCGTCCAGAGACAGCGAAAGGGTTAGAACAGTGTTACGTCAAACACCAAACACGTACAAGAGACATAGATCCTCATGAGCCCCCACAGGCCTGTATTCTGCGAGGGCTCATGCTTGTCTACGCCTATTGATGGCGGCCTATTTATATCCTTGACACTTAAGCTACGAGACCTGTCATCGATTGTGCAGACTGCGAAGGGAAAGTTAACTGCATTTCCGATGCGGGTATTTCCTGGCGGAATGATCCGGTTGTCGGAAAATTACATGTCTTGCTAAAGTGATTCATAAAGGGTTTTAGCGTCGAAGTTTATTTCTATGATCTGCTTCATGTCTTTGCCTGTGAACGTAGGAATAACAAGAGATCCCCAAATCCTGGGAGACCGTGGCAGTTGTACGTGTATTATGATCTTTGACTAATCATTTCTGAAACGTTATATTATGCGCATGCCGGTCACAGCAAAAGGTTCATGTTTGTGAACATGGCGCCTACCAGCAAGTCCATAAACACGAACCTTTGCAGACTGCTTGGATTTTGTGAAGATCTGTTTCTCTTGTTTGAGTGCTTTTAGTACAGTATCTGCGCTGAAAAAGAAACCAAACATAATGCAGTCAGACGACAGAGGCAGCAGAATCACTATTAGGCCAACCGTCAGATGCGTAATCCTGTTTCACCTGCCGTGAAGCACGAAGGTGTTTCATACCCTATAATAATTACCCCAAGAGGCGTGGCGTTTTTGAAAGTCACTCAATCAATCCCTGTCCATGTGCAAGAGGCATAGAGTTTCATGAGACCCCGCGAAAGCGGGGTCTCATGAAACTCTATCCTTCTTGCACATGGAAAGGGTGTGACTGAGCGACTTTCGGAAACGGTGGCATTGGTTTTGGAGTTCAATGGCAAACGAAGAACGGCTGTGGCGCATGCAAACAACACAGTCATCTCTGTCCGTCTCGTGTGAAGCGGAATATATAATGGCATCAGGGTCAAGGTATGCGGTTACCACTTTCTGGCATGCCCTGCAAAGAACGCGTTAAAGAGGCACACTGTTGTCAGTGTCCAGGGGGCTCAATTTGCGGCGTTACCCCTTTGAGCGGTAGGGAATCGAGAGGGGCAACCAATCATTGCGGTGTGATAGAGGTTGAGAACTGGTGCACGTGCGATCCGACGTTGCGTGGGATGCAGTGACAAGAACGGAGCGTATCCTGCAGTCGTCTCTCGTTTAGGGTGAGCTTGAGAATAAGTCAGTTCAGCTGTGTATGTGTGATGATCTCCGTTTCATTTAGGTAGCCGGAAGGTCAAAAACTGAACCGAGCCAACTCTCGAATTTTAAGCTTGGTGGAGAGGTTTAACTCTTTAGCTGTAGGTCAGTGTAGTGCATTTTGTAGCGATGATTCCTGTAGGAATCAAAAAGCGCTGCCGACTGACAGATTTAACCCATTTAAACACAAGACCGCATTTCCCAAGTTGTCACTTAATAGTAAACGACTACGTACCAGTTGCAGGAGATGTATTGACATGATAATTCAAGGGCAGTGCCCGATTAGCTTGGCGCCATCAAGCGCCAAGCTAATCTGGCACTAATGTTGAATTATTATTGTCAATCGATCATCAGCAACTTCCTGCTGTAATGCGTCGGGCTTAAGATATTTCAATTAGTACACTACCAGCTGCAAAAGCTGTCATTCCTTCCTCCTTTCGCCCTCACCCCCCCCCCCTCCCTCATACACACACACATACGCACGCACGCACGCAAACACGCACGCACGCACGCAGGCACACACACACACACACACACACACACACACACACACACACACACACACACACACACACACACACACACACACACACACACACACTTCTTGTCGCCTGTGGCAGCGACCCAAGTAAAGCCCATTGACTAGATTGAGTGTGGGCCGGATTCGACTCGTTACAACTAAATCTTCAAAAGGCATGGATTATCATGAGCCACTACAACTGCAGAGGGATCATGATAATAATATAATAATACCGTTATTATATAGGCGCTTTTTCTCAATTTTTGGGCAAATCGACTCAAAGCGCCGCGAACTGAAACCCAACACGCACACTCACGTAACAGACACGGATTTACGCCATTTAAGACAAACACAGTACAAGACAGATCGAAGAAGGGCCAGTTCAGCTACTGAAGTTACAGAGATTTGGGATCGCTTGTATTTGAAATTTGTAAAGTGGCCTGAAACAGGTACCAAAGTGTGGGGGTGGGTTTGGGTGGGGGGTGGAAGAACCGGAGTACCCGGAGAAAGAACCCCCGACGGTCCGCCCGAATTAACGGTGACACTTACCAGAGGAGAAAAGTCCGACGCAAGGCATGAGACGCAATGCCTTTAGTTGTCAGATATATACGCTCCATTTATATACCAGCTTGAAGCTGTCTGTGAGTTTAAAGTCTGCGATGGTGTTATCTTAGTAGTCGGTCTTCTCATGAGGCGAAAGGCAATCGTGACGACGTCGGTCTGTACGGGCTCGCACACGGCTGTGCGCAGGCCAAAAACGGCTCGATGATCGAATACATTTTGTGTACTGGCTATAGGGTCGAAGTCGGCTGAAGTGGGCCCGCGCACGACAATTCGGCCCGATGGTTCTTTGCGTCCTGGTTAGTGGCCTATATCTATTACCGACGTCAAACGTGACACAAATTAGTCGTAATAAGCCGCTGCACTTGTTTTCCGAGCGTCTTTTCAGTACCTTTATTGTGTTTTCTCTTCCAATATTAGCCACCCTGTGGTTCAGGTTTCCTTTCCAATCGGCACGCTCTTGAATCAGGAAACAACAACACGCGCTGACACAGAAGGCAATATGACTGAGTTGTTATTTTTACCGATTGTCGTCATTCCCGTGGGTATTTTTTATTGAGTAGCTCTGACTTTTTTAAAAACAAGAGCGTCAGTAGTGTACATACCATCCAAACCCTTGTGTTATCCAATATGGTAAATGATTCGGCTTTCCCCAGCAATCAAAAGGCTATCGGGCTTGAAGTCGACCGTACTGAGTGGGCCCGTGCACAGCCGAAGGCCTTTGCTGCAGCGTACCGGGCCAATGCGTATTTTAAACTGTGAGTCTGACTTATTTGATCAGAACACGGTAATTTATGTAACTCAAGGTGCAATTTATCAGCCTGACATAGACCTTGCTTATTTATTTATTTGGCATGTTTGTGCGAGCTTATAATCCACTGTTTTCGTCAAAGCACGTGTAATTTTGAAGTACTTCCGATTTCCGGGATCGTCTATTGGCGATTCGGTGCCCTAAGAAAGGGGCAAACGGATCTACTGAGTTGTTACGTGCCTGTCAAGCCTTGAGGGATTTCCCTTTGTACAGTGTTTGTATACTGACAAGCAAAAGAAATACGACAGTATAGTAAGCAAGCACACACACACACACACACACACACACACACACACACACACACACACACACACACACACACACACACACACACACACACAACACACACACAACACACACACAACACACACACAACACACACACAACACACACACAACACACACACACACACACACACAACACACACACACACACACACACACACACACACACACACACACACACACACACACACACACACACACACACACACACACACACACACACACACAGAAGGAGAAGTAATGTCATTAGAAAATTCTACACAGTTGTTTGAGCTGTTTTTAGTTTCTTCCCCCCCTCCTCCCCACTAAAAAGTGTTCTTTCCTTTAAGTGTTGGCATATCTCATCTCATGGAAATCTTGCATATGTATACAAATCACCAGACAATATCTAAGAATAAATCACAATTTTTTCCTTCCAGGAATTTATTGTTTCTACTCACTTTATTACGCCGCTCATTTTTTCCCCGGTCTGATTGTAAAGGAAATATGATTATTTCTAAAGAAAATATGGTTATTTCTATTATTTGCAGAAACTTTTTCTTTTGAAGTCTTGCGCAAACACTGAGTGCTGCATAGACACGGCTGTCCCCATACGACTGATCACCCCAGGACCTCAAACGTGTGAGAAACATAGAAGTAAATTGTGCCAGCAAGAAGGATAGATCTTCATGAGTCCCCGCTTGTCGCGGGGACTCATGAAGAT
>BTPG01000002.1:265772270-265807270 GCA_036245525.1 Semisulcospira habei | reverse complement strand
ATACGGAAGTGGATGTTGTTGTCGTTGTCGCCGGCTGTATTCAAGATGTAAAAAAGTTTCATTGATATAACATTCACGCTTTACTCGTTTATTATTCTAGCTCCATCTCAGAGAAGGAGATTAATCTAAAGACACAATTGCTAAGCGTGATAAATTGAAGGCCGTGATTAGACAGAAAGTTAAAAAAATTAGATATTGTCATCTTCTGTAAACCAAAGAGTTTACAGATTACAAGACGGAATTTGATTTACCTGGCGTGTCCATTTCAATCTTTCACGTGTTGCTGAAGGTCATAGCGTTTAAAGATCGCGAGACGCTAATGTAGCCTAGTGTAAATCAAGAACCACTCCCCCCCCCCCTCCCAGACTGGTTGTCTCCCTTGATTCACTTCTGCTGATCTCCTAGGTCGATATTGGTAGGTTTTTGGTCAGTTCTTCCATATGTACCACGGGCCCAGATTTTCTCTATATGTATCACAGCACTGTTCAAAATAGAGCTAAGCTAGAAGTCGAAATGGAATTTGGCCAAAGAGTGGTCCACTTACCGTGAACTTTGCCCGGCGGGACAGCTGAGGGAAAGGGCAGCCCGTGGGGCAGGACAGGCGGGAAATTGGGCCGGAAATGAGCCAGGGGGAATCACTCCATCGCCAGCCCTTCGTTTGTTATCGCCCCTACCCAGTCGTAGATTTCCAGCTCCGATGACATCCTCGATCTGAAGATTAACACGGATTAACATTGGGAAAGTTTACGTTGGCAAAAGAGATATTTTCTCATGTGCCCCTGCGTACTCAGGGGCACATGGGACTATATCCCTCTTGCAGATGGATGTGTTGTTGTAGATATTGTATACACTGACTGAATGACCAAGGGGGAGAGGGAAACATGGAGGCACAGCACTGCACAACAAGCTCCATGACCTCTTTCTCTGCTGCTGGGAGGAAGGAACACTACCAAAAGATCTCCGTGATGCAGTCGTTATCACCCTGTACAAGAACAAAGGCGAGAAGTCTGACTGTTCCAACTATCGGGGAATTACCCTGCTGTCCATTGCTGGGAAAATCCTTGCAAGGCTGCTCCTGAATCGGCTGGTACCTGCCATCGCTGAAGACCAACTCCCAGAGGGCCAGTGTGGCTTCAGAGCAAACAGGAGCACCACCGATATGGTCTTTGTGCTGAGACAGCTACAGGAGAAGTGCCGCGAGCAGAACAAAGGGCTGTACGTAACATTTGTCGACCTAACAAAAGCGTTCGACACTGTGAGCAGGCAAGGCATGTGGCAGATCCTGGAGCGACTTGGCTGTCCCCCAAAGTTCCTCAACATGATTGTCCAGCTACACGAGGACCAGCAAGGCCAGGTCAGACTCAACAATGACCTCTCAGAACCATTCCCTATTCTCAACGGCGTAAAGCAGGGCTGCGTGCTGGCACCGACCCTCTTCACCATCTTTTTTAGCATGATGTTGAAGCAGGCCACAGTGGACCTTGATGATGACGATGCAGTGTACATCAGGTATCGTCTCGATGGCAGCCTGTTCAACCTCAGACGACTGCAGGCCCACACGAAAACCCTAGACCAACTGATTCGTGAGCTGCTTTTTGCTGATGATGCTGCCCTCGTTGCACACACAGAGAGAGCCCTGCAGCGCATCACGTCTTGCTTCGCAGATGCTGCCCAGCTCTTTGGACTCGAGGTCAGTCTGAAAAAGACAGAGGTCCTCCATCAGCCGGCACCCAAGACAGTGTATCGCCCTCCTCACATCACCATTGGCGAGTCTGAACTAAAGTCAGTGCACCAGTTTACTTACCTTGGCTGCATTATCACGTCGGACGCCAAGCTGGACAAGGAGCTTGACAGCAGGCTGGCAAAAGCGAACAGCGCTTTCGGGCGACTTTTCAAGCGGGTGTGGCACAATCAACAGCTGAAAACAGGCACCAAGATCAGCGTGTACAGAGCTGTGGTCCTCACCACCCTGCTGTATGGTTCCGAGTCCTGGGCCCTCTACCGCAGCCAACTACGACTCCTCGAACGCTTCCACCAGCGCTGCCTGCGTACCATCCTGGGCATTCACTGGAGTGACTATGTCACCAACGTCGAGGTCCTTGAACAGGCTGAAACTGTGAGCATCGAGGCTTTGCTGCTGCGGACACAGCTCCGCTGGGCGGGGCATGTCTCCAGGATGGAGGATCATCGCCTACCAAAGATCACCCTGTTCGGCGAGCTTGCTACTGGACACCGTGACAGAGGGGCACCAAAGAAGAGATACAAAGATTGTCTCAAGAAGTCACTTAGTGCCTGCCAAATCGACCACCACCAGTGGTCTTCGCTTGCTGCGGACCGTGACACCTGGCGCTCCACCATTTACAAGGCAGCTGTCTCCTTTGAGGACTCTCACAGAGCTAGCCTTAAGGACAAGCGGCTCAGGAGAAAAAACAGAGATGCCGCAGCTCAGAACCCCGGCCATACCTTCCCCTGCAGCCACTGCGGTCGAACCTGCCTGTCTCGGATTGGCCTCCGCAGCCACGAACAAGCCTGCAGACGTCGTGGGCAACTCCTATAAAATCTTCGTTCGCGAAGTCAAGCCAAGAGAGAGAGATACACTGACTGAATGACCAAGGGGGAGAGGGGCCGGCCGGGGAGTAGGGGAGAAGATAACTCGGCCGGCGGCGCTGATTTAACCTAGATTTGTTGCCATAAAGTTAGTAAGTGACCGGTTTGATGGTAGCGATATCGACACAAGTATGTCGACCAGCACATGCATATATACAAACTGCTTCCAAATCACTGCCACACAGCCGAATCCAGTCAGAGCATTATGTAATGTCAGTGTCCAGATTTAGCTGTGTCTTTGGACTTTTCGGTTCACCGAGCAGTATTGCAAAGTATTTTTTTTATTTTTTTACATCATCCCTCAGTTGCTCTTCTGGAAAATTCAAGGAAAAAAGTGAATTGTTTTCTTGTTTGTATCATCATTTCCCAAAAGTTAGTTATCTGGGTTTAACGTCGAGCAGACGACTAGTGCCATGTCACGGGCAGTATTTTGAACAAAAATGGTTTAATCGGCAAATTTAATAATCTGTGTTGTTATTGTCCGTTCTAAGCGTTTTTTTTTCTTTGTAGGGATTTTGTTTAAGGTTTTGCATGAAACAAAAGAATATAAAGTTATGTAACCGAAGAAAATTACAAGTTATCAAACTGAAAATTCACAAGAAATCTATTACGTCGTTTTTCTTTTCTGTCAAACTATACACTTAAGTCTTGACTAGCAGAACTAAACGACTTCCATTCTATAGAATTGAAGTCGTTTAGTTTTGGGAGTGGAGTCAACAAATTAACAGCAGAGATCATAATAATTTGACATTTGTAGAAAGAGAAGAATTTGAGCAGAAAGGCAACAAAGTAAGACTGGAAATTGTCTAGTCGTCGACATCACTAAACACACACTCAGTGCGCAAAAGGTAATTGGACCAACGGCGCGCGGCCGACGTCCGCCCGATGACTTTTTGCACACTGCCCGGACCTACTCCTGACTGACGAAAAAATTAAAAGTACTCCACAGAACACTTGTGCACACGTCTTGATCGTGATCGTGTCACTTCAGTCCGGCTAATCCCCTCGTCTAGTGCATCAGTGAAGTGCACCTCTGTGCTCAGTGGACAATGTCCCTCGAGAGGGCTGGTCCGCAAACATCATCCCAATAAGCAAAGCCTATCAATCGGGCTGACGTCGGCCGAATGACCCTTTCCGTAAGGGACGCCATCTGCAAGAGGAGAAGAGTTAACTTTACGATTTTCACGACTGAGATCCTGATAGTTCAAGGGTCGAGCCAAGAGACAGATTCTCATGAGGCCCTACAGTCGCAGTGCCTAATGAGAATCTATGCCTCTTGGTGGTATATAAAAGGCTGTTTTCATATAAGATCACTTTTATCCGCACAGATAACGAGCTACAGCAAGGGAAGTTCAGATCTTGGCCCGGCTAGACTATCACAGACAGATTGACACATGATGGTTTACAGGCAAACAGCTACCAGCAATCTTTAGGTTTGTGAACCCATTACATCCTGAGGCTGATTTTGTGAAATTTGCCTATTGTCCTACGAAGGCTACATTACTGATTAGGAGATAGACCAACTGTTTTAGTTCAAGGGTGGTGCCAAAATAGCGCCAAGCTACTCTGGCACCACCTTTGAATTAACTATCAGTCAAATATATGTCAAGCAATGAGTGCATCAGGATGAAATGGTTAATCGGTGCACAAAAACAATAGGATACCATTGCCCAAATGTTATTCACATATGCGACACGTGCTGCATTCACATCGTATCCGGATGCGGCGAGTTTCGAATGAGTTAACCCTTTCACCACCAGGAACAAAAGAGATGTCTTTGAAATCACACAAATCGCAGTTAAGCGCTAAAATAATCATCTATAAAACAAACAAACAACGAAGGAACACACAAGGGAACAAACACATAAAAAAAACTGACACACACCGTGTGACCAAACAATCAAACCCAGCCAAAAAACATTTCCGTCATCACGGAGTTGAATGGAGCCATAAGGCTGTTACTATATAGTAATAGGCATAATGCGGCCAATAAGGGGAAAAACTCATTTGTGTTCTTTACCTCATGAGGTTGTGTGGTGCTCGTTTCGCCCTTTCCGGTTCCCGCCAACGAAGGGTTACGGATTGTTACGTTTGTGGTTCTTTCCTTTTTGTTTTGGGCATGTGTGTGTTGATCATGGGAAAAATCCGATGTTCAGTTGAGTTATTTTAGATCAGAATCACGTACCTTTTTAGTATGATTCGTTTTCCTTTGCATAGAGAATTGCGATCGATTCTTTTTTGGGTGTGACTACAATGTTGCACATTGTTGCAAAGTCCGACCACAATTAAACCGGAAGGATCTGGAAAAGGCGGGATTGTTATTAGTGACCTCAAACATGACGTCAAAGTTGTGTAGTACACTTGTTGGCTACATTTAGTAACATTTACGTAATGCACCTAGATTTTAGTGGAAGTTTGTAGATAGATCTAGAGTGTTCTTTTTAATAAATATTAAAGAGTTTTGGTTACGTTTTCTTTTCTGATTGGTTGACTTGTGTGATTGCGGGATTGTTCTGGAAATGTGTAATAGTATAAAAGAGGGTGTTAGGAAGTATGTGTGTGCATTGTATGAGAAATACAGTGTATCAAAACTGCGGATGCATTATTGTGGATGCATTGTATGAGACAGTGTATCAAAGTGTGGCTGCATTGTGCTAAGAGTGCTTCGTGAGAATAAAGTACTGTTGGAACTGTTATTCCAGTGTGGTCTACGAAACATGTGCCACGTGTGACGAGTTGCAACTGAGTGAGGCTTTTCTACAAGAACCCTACATGAGTGTGTCTGATGTGATTGCATCATACTACGACAACGACTACCACGTAACACGGGTATTTTGCGGATATTACACTTTCGTCTTCTTTACGAGGTCGTGTACTGACTATTGTTGTTCAGTTCAAGCTAGCGCTAAGAGAGAGAGAGAGAGAGAGAGAGAGAGAGAGAGAGAGAGAGAGAGAGAGAGAGAGAGAGAGAGAGAGAGAGAGAGAGAGAGAGAGAGAGAGAGAGAGAGAGAGAGATGATGATGATGATGAAACGTTTTTATTCAGGATAAAAAGTTTTAGGCATAGCAATGCCTATCTTCCAAACTGTCCTGCTACTCTACACATATAAAAATACATCAGACGATACATCAAAAAATAAAACATATGTAAGTAAAAAGACCCATCCCCCCTCTACCCCCCCCCCCCCACCACCACCACTCAGAGGGAAAAAAAATAGAAATTAAAAGAATATATATATATATATATATATATATATATATATATATATATATATATATATATATATATATATATATATATATATATATATATATATATATATATATATACATAATTATATACACAGGTATGAACCTGACATGTTAATGATGCAGACAGTCGAGCTATTACATAATCTGTAGCAACAGTAGAAGAGTATTAGGTAATAGGAAACTTGTCACTAACTATACGAATAGTAGCATAAGGGAGCCGAACATACTATTACTTCTGAAGTAAATATTTATGGAGGCGATCTTTGAAGACGCTAATCTTATAAATTGATTTTAGGTGTGGAGGTAACATATTCCACGCTTTAGCGCCTGAAAAAGACAGACTGGTTTTACAGATGTCTAATCTAATTTTTGGAAGGTGGATCGAACTATTTCTCGTATTTTTCCTATTATTGTCGGAAAATAGAGTTTTTAGATAGGGTGGGGCTTTTCCATGCATGATCTTGTGCAGTAGAACACAGCGATTAAATTCAAACTGTTTCTTCAATGTTAGTAACTTGAGAGATTTTAATTTTTCATCAGTCGAAGTAGGACTGGGAAGTATTAATTTAATGCCCCGACGATACAAGGAATTAACTTTTTTCATGTGAACTTCGCTGCATCCATCCCAGACGGTAGAACTGTAGTCACAATGCGTTTTGATATGCGCATGGAAAAAGAGTTTACGGATATCAGTATTAACTATATGGCGTAGTTTAGATAACAGGAACAGATTTTTGGATATTGTTTTGCATATTGAGTCAGTATGCGGCTCCCAGCTTAATTGGTTGTCCACTATAACGCCTAATAAGCGATGCCTAGTTACTTGTTCAACAAGCTGCCTATCTAAGGAAAGTGTTAAAGGTGGTAGGCCATGCTGGTGTTTCTGACGTGTAGTAACTAACATACTCTTTGTCTTTGGAATACTAATAATCATGTGATTATCACTGCACCAGCCTGCTACTTCATCAAGACTTTGTTGGAGTACCTTATTAATGGTTGTGATATCTTTATCAGATGTGTGTATGGTCGTGTCATCTGCGAACAGATCACAGTTTGCGTCTAAATGAGATATGCACAGTGGCAGATCATTAATAAAAAGATTAAATAACAAGGGCCCTAGAATAGACCCCTGTGGAACACCGCAAGTTACTAAACCCTCAGAGGAATACTTGCCATTTAGCAGTACTTTCTGTGTTCTGTCCCTGAGATAGGAAGATATAAAGGAGACAGTATTTGAGTCAATGTGATAGAATGGTAGTTTTTTTTAGTAGGATAGAATGGTTGACAAGATCAAAAGCTTTTTTCAGGTCAAGAAAGATTGTACCTGATACTTTATTGTCATTTATGGCAGAGAGCCATTTATCAATTAAATGATTGAGGGCAGTTTGGCACGAATGTAGAGGTCGAAATCCTGATTGTGCTGCAGTTATCAGATGGTTTTGCTCCAAAAAGTTTAGAAGATGAATATGGATATGTCTCTCGAGCGGTTTTGAAATACAGGATAATATGGAAATGGGCCTGTACTCGTTTAGGTTGCATAAATCTTTGCTTTTGGGAAGCGGGATTACCTTCGCTTTTTTCAGCTCGTCGGGAAAAACGTTATGTGTGATCGATAAATTATAAATAAAGGTCAGGGATTCGACGACGTAGGGCAGAGATAGTTTTAAAATCTGACTACTAATGCCATCTGGACCGCAAGACGATTTGTTCTTTAAACTGGAAATAGATTTGCCTACATCTAGGACAGTCATAAGCGGTACTAAAAGAGAGAGAGAGAGAGAGAGAGAGAGAGAGAGAGAGAGAGAGAGAGAGAGAGAGAGAGAGAGAGAGAGAGAGAGAGAGAGAGAGAGAGAGAGAGAGATTGATTGATTGATTGTACATTGCTTAACGTCCCGACAGCAACAAGGCTTTCTCAGGACGTGCCTGCACTGCTTGTGAAAAAAACCCCAACCAACTAAACAGAAAATTGAATGTATGTCGCCAGCCGGTCAAACACATTAAATAAACCTAACACATGGGGCCTAAATAAAGCTAAGACCATTTAGCAACACACATCCAATATCAAGAGCTACAGGCAGTGCAGACAGTAGGGAGAGTTTAAAAAAGGCAAATACAGGTGAATGGACCTCGGGTAGACAGAAACACATGCCCCAGAATAGAGAGAAAACCCCACCCTGTGGGGCTGACCAGGGTGACCCTGGGAACTAAAAAATACCTAACCCCACCCAAGTCCCCCAGGGCAGACCCGGGTGGGGTGAGAGAGAGAGAGAGAGAGAGAGAGAGAGAGAGAGAGAGAGAGAGAGAGAGAGAGAGAGAGAGAGAGAGAGAGAGAGAGAGAGAGAGAGAGAGAGAGAGAGAGAGAGAGAGTCATTGAATCAATGAATCTTTATTTTACAACGGTAAAGATATTAACACAGTGAATATATCATTTTCTGTACATGCCGTGGCTAAAACTACGACTAACTAAGCACAAAATATACATAAAATAGGGACATCAAAGCACAGTGATACAAAATATACAGTCCACTAAAAACAAACACACGCATGCACGCACAAACGCACATACACGCGCACGCGCGTGCACACACACACACACACACATGCATACATACACACACATACATGCGCACAGAGAGAGAGAGAGAGAGAGAGAGAGAGAGAGAGAGAGAGAGAGAGAGAGAGAGAGAGAGAGAGAGAGAGAGAGAGAGAGAGAGAGAGAGAGAGAGAGAGAGAGAGAGATATGATGATGAAACGTTTTTTTATTCAGGATAAAAAGTTTTAGGCATAAAAATGGATACATACATATATACACAGGTATAAACCTGACATGTTAATGCAGACAGTCGAACTATTACATAATCTGCAGCAACAGTAGATGATTATTAGGTAATAGGAAACTAACTATACAAATAGTAGCATAATATGGGAGCCGAACATGCTATTACTTCTGAAGTAAATATTTATGGAGGTGATCTTTGAAGACTTTAATCTGACAAATTGATTTCAGGCGTGGAGGTAAAATATTCCACGCTGTAGCTCCTGAAAAGGACAAGCTGGTTTTACAGATGTCTAATCTAATTTTTGAAAGGTGGATCGAACTATTTCTCGTGTTTTTCCTATTATTGTCGGAAAATATAGTGTTTAGATAGGGTGGGACTTTTTTGTGCATGATCTTGTGCAGTAGAACACAGCGATTAAATTCAAACTGTTTATTCAATGTTAGTAGCTTGAGAGATTTTATTTTTTCGTCAGTCGAAGTAGGACCGGGAAGTATTAGTTTAATGCCCGGACGATACAAGGAATTAACTTTTTTTCATGAGCACTTCGCTGCATCCATACCAGACGGTAGAATTGTAGTCACAATGCGAAACAGAGTTTACGGATATCAGTATTAACTCTATTGCGTAGTTTTGATAATGGGAACAGATTTTTGGAGATTGTTTTGCATATAAAGTCAATATGCGGTTCCCAACTTAATTGGTTGTCCACTATAACGCCTAATAAGCTATGCCTAGTTACTTGTTCTACAAGCTGGCTATCTAAGGAGAGTGTTAAATGTGGTAGGCAATGCTGGTGTTTTTGACGTGTAGTAACTAACAAGCTCTTTGTCTTTGGAATACTAATAATCATGTGGTTATCATTGCACCAGCCTGCTACTTCATCAAGACTTTGTTGGAGTACCTTATTTATGGTTGCGATATCTTTATCAGATGTGTGTATGGTCGTGTCGTCTGCGAACAGATCGCAGTTTGCGTCTAGATGAGATATGCACAGTGGCAGATCATTAATAAATAGATTAAATAATAAGGGCCCTAGAATAGACCCCTGTGGAACACCGCAAGTTACAAACCCGTCCGAGGAATATTTTGCCGTTTAGCAGTACTTTCTGCGTTATATCCCTGAGATAGGAAGATATAAATGAGACAGTATTTGAGTGAATGTGATAGAATGGTAGTCTTTTTTAGTAGGATAGAGTGGTTGACAAGATCAAAAGCTTTTTTACAGGTCAAGAAGATACTTTACTGTCATTTATGCAGACAGCCATTTATCAATTAACTGATTGAGGGCAGTTTGACACGAATGTACAGGTCGAAATCCTGATTGTGCTGCAATTATCAGATGGTTTTGCTCCAGAAAGTTTAGAAGATGAGTATAGATATGTATATATATATATATATATATATATATATATATATATATATATATATATATATATATATATATATATATATATATATACATAGAGAGAGAGTGAGAGAGAGAGAGAGAGAGAGAGAGAGAGAGAGAGAGGAGAGAGAGGAGAGAGAGAGAGAGGAGAGAGAGAGAGAGAGAGAGAGAGATTGATTGTACATTGCTTAACGTCCCGACAGCAACAAGGCTGTCTCAGGACGTGCCTGCACTGCTTGTGAAAAAACCAAAAAAAAAAACAGAACATTGAATGTATGTCGCCAGCCGGTCAAATACGTTAAATAAACCTAACACATGGGGCCTAAATAAAGCTAAGACCATTTAGCAACACACATCCAATATCAAGAGCTACAGGCAGTGCAGACAGTAGGGAGAGTTTTAAAAAGGCAAATACAGGTGAATGGACAAAGGGTAGACAGAAACACATGCCCCAGAATAGGGAGAAAAACCCACCCTGTGGGGAAGACCAGGGTGACCCTGGGAACTAAAAAATACCTAACCCCACCCAAGTCTCCCAGGGCAGACCCGGGTGGGGTGAGAGAGAGAGAGAGAGAGAGAGAGAGGAGAGAGAGAGAGAGAGAGAGAGAGAGAGAGAGAGAGAGAGAGAGAGAGAGAGAGAGATTGATTGATTGATTGTACATTGCTTAACGTCCCGACAGCAACAAGGCTTTCTCAGGACGTGCCTGCACTGCTTGTGAAAAAAAAATAAACAGAACATTGAATGTATGTCGCCAGCCGGTCAAATACATTAAATAAACCTAACACATGGGGCCTAAATAAAGCTAAGACCATTTAGCAACACACATCCAATATCAAGAGCTACAGGCAGTGCAGACAGTAGGGAGAGTTTTAAAAAGGCAAATACAGGTGAATGGACCAAGGGTAGACAGAAACACATGCCCCAGAATAGAGAGAAAAACTCACCCTGTGGGGCTGACCAGGGTGACCCTGGGAACTAAAAAGTACCTAACCCCACCCAAGTCCCCCAGGGCAGACCCGGGTGGGGGAGAGAGAGAGAGAGAGAGAGAGAGAGAGAGAGAGAGGAGAGAGAGAGAGAGAGAGAGAGAGGAGAGAGAGAGAGAGAGAGAGAGAGAGAGAGAGAGATTGATTGTACATTGCTTAACGTCCCGACAGCAACAAGGCTTTCTCAGGACGTGCCTGCACTGCTTGTGAAAAAAAAAAAAATAAACAGAACATTGAATGTATGTCGCCAGCCGGTCAAATACGTTAAATAAACCTAACACATGGGGCTAAATAAAGCTAAGACCATTTAGCAACACACATCCAATATCAAGAGCTACAGGCAGTGCAGACAGTAGGGAGAGTTTTAAAAAGGCAAATACAGGTGAATGGACAAAGGGTAGACAGAAACACATGCCCCAGAATGGAGAGGAAAACCCACCCTGTGGGGCTGACCAGGGTGACCCTGGGAACTAAAAAATACCTAACCCCACCCAAGTCCCCCAGGGCAGACCCGGGTGGGGTGGGTGAGAGAGAGAGAGAGAGAGAGAGAGAGAGAGAGAGAGAGAGAGAGAGAGAGAGAGAGAGAGAGAGAGAGAGAGAGAGAGAGAGAGAGAGGGAGGGAGGGAGGGAGGGAGGGAGGAAGGGAGGGAGGGAGGGAGAGAGGGAGAGAGTGGGGGGGAGAGAGAGAGAGAGAGAGAGAGAGAGAGAGAGAGAGAGAGAGGAGAGAGAGAGAGAGAGAGAGAGAGAGAGAGAGAGAGGAGAGAGAGGAGAGAGATGAGAGAGAGAGAGAGAGAGAGAGAGAGAGAGAGAGAGAGAGAGAGAGAGAGAGAGAGAGAGAGAATATAAAAAGAAGAAAAGATAACATCACAAAATAAAGGAAAAGATAATGACTAAAATCTTATCCCCCTCCGCTCTCCCTCCAAAAATATCTCTCAAGAACATTCTACTTTTCTGTCTCTTGTGTCTAATAGACGACTTCTGGAAATCAGAAATAGGTCAAAATTGCACGTGTTTCGACGGCTAATCTGGCACTACCCTTGAATTGTCATGCTCGATACATCTCCTGCAATTGGTACATAGTCATTAGATGACACCTCCACATGTAGCCGTAAGGTTAAATGGGTAATACTGCATAACGACACTGCACGCAATAGTACATGCGATCACAGTGCACACAGCAGCAGACAACGGCATTAGATTGACTGACTTGCTGGAATCACCTCGTTCAAAAGAGATACCGACAGCAAAAGGGTTAGGCCCTGACACACTACTTTAGGTAATGGACCGGCTATGAGTGCTTCACATTCTAATCACTGATGTGCGCGTGTGTGTATGTGTGTGTGAGATGTGTGTAACTTAAAAGTTAAATGTTTTAATATGAGCGTACAAGTATTAATATCTTTAAAGTCTTTCATATAGACCAGTGGAAATATGTTTGTAATACGTATCTATCGGCAGTGATAATATGCGATATGTACAGTATGTGATATCCTCGCGCTGGGACCATATGGCGTTGAGGCGCGTCCCCTGGGTGGTGGATAGGGGGTCCCTCGTGAGAGGGGTGCACCGAATGAAATAAGGTGCCGTGAACCAACATGGTCTAAGGGAAGGTGACCCCGACAGAAAACCCCTGGTCCTCCTAGTAAGGGGGTTGGGCGTGGGGGTAGCTTCCCCACCCTGCAAAAAAGGAAATAGCTACAAAAACGCCGACGAAAAGACTAACAGTAATTCCTTTCCTGGAGGAGGAAGGTTCTTCTACTAGAAGACTTATGACGTGCTGTGGTGAAAGCCGGAAGTCTTCGGAAGCCACAGGACCGAGCCGCCTCTCTCTATCCAGGGACACAACCATGGGCACATGGAACGTCAAGATCATGTATCAGAGCGGCAAGGCCGCCCAGATAGCAGCGGAAATGCAAAAGTACAACCTTTCCCTGCTAGGTATCAGTGAAGCCAGATGGACGCAGTCTGGCCAGAAAAGGCTGTTAAGTGGGGAGATGATTCTGTATTCAGGTCATGAAGAGGAGAATGCCCCCCATACAGAAAGAGTAGCATTCATGCTGTCACCAGTGGCACAGAGAGCGCTGATGGGCTGGGAACCTCTTGGGCCAAGAATTATCACAGCAGCCTTTAGAACCAAGAAAACGCTCAAGCTGAACGTCATCCAGTGTTATGCGCCCACCAATGACAGTGACGAGGAAGAGAAACAAGAGTTCTACGACCGACTCCAGAGTGCCGTGGACAAATGTGCGGAGCGAGACATCACCATCGTCATGGGCGATTTTAATGCCAAAATAGGGGAGGACAACACCGGATACGAAGAGGTGATGGGGAGACAGGGACTAGGCTCAGAGATGAGTGAGAACGGGGAGAGGTTTGTAGACTTTTGTGCTCTAAACCGACTTGTCATTGGAGGCAGCATCTTCCCACACAGAAGAATACACAAAGCAACTTGGGTCTCACCTGACCATACAACAGAGAACCAAATAGACCATATCTGCATTAGCAAGAAATTTAGAAGATCCCTTCAAGATGTTCGAGTGAGGAGGGGAGCAGATGTCGCCTCAGACCACCATCTGCTTACCTTAAGAATGAAGCTCAAGCTAAAGAAAAGCCGCACAGAGACAACAAGAAGACAGCGCTATAATGTAGGCCTCCTGAGAGAAACTGGAATTAGAGAAGAGTTCAAACTGGTGCTGTCCAACCGGTTTCAAGCGCTACAGGAGCTAGTAAATGAAGAGGAGGCGGTCACCACAGAGCAGCAGTGGAAGGCAGTTAGAGAGGCGCTGAACGCAACCTGCAAAGACACTGTAGGGTTCAGGAAACACCACCACAAGGACTGGCTGTCAGCACAGACCTTGAAGAAGATAGAAGCGAGGAAGAAGAAGAAAGCAGCGGTCAACAACAGTCGCACGAGAGCAGCCAAAGTAAGGGCACAGGAGGAATACTCGGAAGCCAACCGCGAGGTGAAGAGGAGTATCAGGGCAGACAAGAGGGCCTACACAGACAGCCTGGCAGCAGAGGCAGAAAAGGCAGCAGGCAGCGGCAACATGAAACAGCTCTACGACATTACCAGAAGATTGTCGGGTAAGTATGGCCATACAGAAAGACCAGTAAAAGACAAAGAAGGCAAGCCTATTGCAGACAGAGCAGACCAACTCGACAGATGGGCCAAGTATTTTGAAGAGTTACTGAACAGACCTAGCCCACCCGATCCACCCGACATCCAGCCGGCAGAGACCGACCTACCCATCAGCTGTGACAGACCCAGCCGGGAAAAGATCAGAAGAGCAGTGGCATTTTTGAAGAATGGCAAAGCAGCAGGGCCAGATGGCATCCCAGCGGAGTCTCTGAAAGCAGACCTAGAGACAACAGTGGAGATGCTGTACCCACTGTTTGGAAAGATCTGGGAAGAGGAGGTGATGCCAGCTAACTGGAAGGAGGGGTACCTAATCAAGCTTCCCAAGAAAGGCGACCTCAGCAAGTGTTCCAACTACAGAGGAATCACCTTGCTGTCAGTACCAGGAAAGGTCTTGAACAGGATCATCCTAGAGAGAATGAAGAGCTCCGTTGACCCCCAGCTGAGAGACCAGCAAGCAGGATTCAGGAAGAACCGATCATGTACAGACCAGATCGCCACTCTCCGCATCATCGTGGAACAGTCTCTGGAGTGGAGCTCCCCGCTGTACGTCAACTTTGTGGATTATGAGAAAGCATTTGACAGCGTGGACCGAGAGACTCTGTGGAAACTCCTACGACACTACGGTGTACCCACAAAGCTCGTCCGCCTGATCAAGAGCAGCTATGATGGCATGACATGTCGCGTGATCCACGAAGGGCAGTTCACCAGAGAGCTCCAGGTCAGAACTGGTGTCAGGCAGGGGTGTCTGCTGTCTCCGTTCCTCTTCCTACTGGCCATAGACTGGGTCATGAAGATGACCACAGAGCACAGACGAAGTGGAATACAGTGGACACTGTGGACACAGCTTGACGACCTCGATTTTGCAGACGACTTGGCATTACTGTCCCACACTCATCAACAAATGCAGGACAAGACCACGAGGCTTGCTGACATCTCGTCCCAAGTGGGCCTCACCATTCACAAGCAGAAAAGAAAGACAATGAGGCTGAACACAACCAGGGAAGAACCAATCTTGCTTGCTGGCACCCCGTTGGAGGAGGTGGAGTCCTTCACCTATCTCGGGAGCACTGATGCAGATGTCAGAGCACGAATCGGTAAAGCCAGAGCAGCCTTTATCCAGTTAAAAAAAAGTGTGGAGTTCCAGAGAGCTGTCACAACACACCAAAGTCCGGATTTTCAACTCCAATGTAAAAGCAGTTCTCCTATATGGAGCAGAGACTTGGATTGATTGATTGATTGATTGTACATTGCTTAACGTCCCGACAGCAACAAGGCTAGCAGAGACTTGGAGATTGACAAAAACAGTCACAGAGTACAGACCTTCATGAACAGTTACCTTAGAAAAAATTTGAAAATCCACTGGCCAGAGAAGATCAGCAATTTCAGACTCTGGGACAGAACAGAGCAGATAACAGCAGAGAATGAAATTGGGCAAAGAAGATGGGGATGGATCGGTCACAGTCTGAGAAAGCCAGCTTCCAGTATCACTAGGCAGGCATTGTCATGGAACCCCCAGGGAAAGAGGAAAAGAGGTAGGCCGAGAAACTCCTGGCGTCGAGACCTCCAAGCTGACATCAAGAGACTGGGAACCACCTGGAGTAGAATCGAAGGAGAAGCACAGGACAGGAGTTGCTGGAGGTCTCTCGTCGACGGCCTATACCCGGGTAGGGGTGACAGGCGTAAGTAAGTAAGTAAGTAAGTACAGTATGTGATAATATGTGTGATGCGTTGTTTTTATATGAAGATATATGCTATTTATATGTTAATTTGTTTTATTACTTTCATGCTGAGATAAGACGGTGCAATTTCCCATCTAATGGGATTTAATAAATTCGTTGAATCTTGAATGAATCTTGAATATTGAAAGCCGGGTGGGGTCAGATTACCTTGGTGCTTTTAACCTAACCATGTACTGTTATTGAACTGTAATTGTCACGGTCGATCCAGCCCTTTGCAGCTGGTTCATAGTCGTTGGATGATATTGCACATACTGCCTTCCGGTTAACTCATCTTACCCCAGACACACCACATCAATATATGAATCGACCATGACAGTTCAAGGGTGATGTCAGAATAGCTTGGCGCCTATGGGCGCCAAGCTATTCTGGCATCACCCTTGAACTATCATGGTCGATCTGTGTCCTGCACTGCAATGCAGTCTTCAGAGGACAACGGCAAAATGTGGGGATTTCGGTGATGGGGTAGAATGAGTTAAAAAATATCGACCTATGGAGAAAATGGGCGACAACGACCGTGTTAGGCTGTGAAAATATATTCTTGTATATGATTAACTCAATCAGTCCCGACACACCGCAGCAAGATATGGCTTGACCATGATAGTTCAAGGGTGGTGCCAGAATAGCTTGGCGTCTATAGGCGCCAAGCTATTCTGGCACCATCCTTGAACTATCATGGTCCATCTGTCTCCTGAATTGTAATGCAGTCCTCAGAGGACAACTCCAAAATGTGGGTATTTCGTACCTGGGATACAATGAGTTAACGGGAATAAAGCAAGTACACGCCTGAAACAGGAAACCTTGAGCTTAATAGTTAGAAATATGAAACTGTGAACATAGTGTAGTGTGTTGAAACTGATTGATCCCCCACAGTATGTCAGCCTCGACAGATAGACACACGTACACGTACTTCTTGACGTTCGACAGGCACGCGTGGGAGCTTTGTTGTCCCACGAGACTGTACGGTTGACAGCACTTCTGAGGCTTAAAATAAAAGCTTTCTTCTAAGAAAAACTTTTAAGAAGCACGCAAAACGAACATTTATTTTTATTTCTTGACATTCAGTCGTATTAACCCATTCACTGTCAGCGGACGTATATTATGTTTTTGAAGTCTGTGTTAATTCAACGCCAAAGAGCCCCTAGATGTTCAAAGTTGATGGAGACAAATTGGTCTCAGCAAGAGGCATGGATCTTCATGAGCCCCCGCATCTGCGGGGCTTATGAAGATCTATGAATCTTGCAGTTGGATAGTGTTCATTTTTCTCGGTAGTTCAAACATAATGTTAAAAGGTTAATCCCAATTGCGTTTCAATATGAACTCTCAATTTTTCTCGCTCAGGGAGATCGTCTGATTAATTACATGTCTAGTCCTGGCTTAGACCAACATGCAATAGTACTTCCTGTTAGCCGCCACCTTGAAAAACACGTCGTTCTTTTATTACCTGATATTTGCCTTTTGTGTAATCGAGTTAGGCTGTTAACATATTAGAATTAACTGCTGAACGCAAGATAAAGGCCGCTGGAGACGGAAAGACGATGATTGATTAGGGCACAGTACCCGAACTGTTGATCGCTTTCCCGCAAGAGTTGTTGATCGTTGACTTTAAACGTAGGAAATTTTCGGAAATCAGATATCGCATGTTTGTCCGGGTTTTTAACTCATTCAGTCCCTACACACCACAGCCACATATCCTTCGACCATGAAAATTCAAGAGTGGTGCCAGAATAGCTTGGAGCCTATAGGCGCCAAGCTATTCTGGCACCACCCATGAATTATTTTGGTCGATATATCTGTCTCCTGAATTGCAATGCAGTCCTCAGAGGACAACTCCCAAATGTAGGGATTCGGTACCTGGGACACAATGAGTTAATCCACCATGTACGTCGAAACACGTGCAATTTTGACCCAGTTCTGTTGTCTTTACTTGGTGCATCGTAGGTTACGCCTTAACACATTCGAGACGTGCCGCATCCAGATACGCGTCTTAATTTCAGCATAAAGCCGCGTATCCGAATGTAGCACGTCTGGAATGTGTTAAGGCGTAACCCATGATGTACGAAGTAAAAACGACAGATGAAGGTCAAAATTGCACGTGTTTCGACGAAAAGGGTGGAATAAAAACCCGGACTAAAATGCGATATCTGATTTCCGAACAATGCCTTTAGGCATTGTTCAGAAATCAGATATCGCGTTAGGTTGGGCTTATTATTTTTTTCTGCTTCTCTCTGGAAGGGTTTAAACCGTGAGCTTCCCAGTTTACAAAAGTAATGGTCCTCGGGCAATGCCATGGGTCTTAATCGCCACGCACACATGGGTCATAGCAATTTTTCAGATACAAGAGACGCTCTCAAAAGCAGCTACTTCCAAATCAGAATCAGGTGAAAGACAGTACATTGGACCTCTTTATAGACGGTAAAGAAATAGTAGGTTATGCCACCTTTGTAGTAAGGATTTAACCCTTTCACTGCCGAGAAAAAGGTGAACACAATCCAGCTGCAAGAGACAAAGATCCTCATGAGCCCCCGCAGTTGCGGGGGCTCATGAGGATCTATGTCTCTTGTTGAGATCCATGTGTATCGATGTTCCTTAGACGGCTGTGGCTTTTAGTGGTTGCATGAACAAAGATTTCAGAAATACAATATACGTACAGTGGCAGACAAGGGGTTAAGAGATCGTTTCACTGGATCGCTCCGATCACTGCGGCAATCGTCCTCGTAGTAGTCGAGTCGTCCTGTTGGTAGCCGATAATTGCCTCAAACAGTAGATGTCAATGGGGCAATTTCCTGCGAAAAAGAGGCATCCACGCTCCAATTTCAAAAGGTGCTGTTCACATCATGCCAATTTCAACCTTAATCAAATAAAATGTATTGTGTAGTTTCGCCATTGCAGATGTTATGTGTGTTAGTTTGTATAACACTATTTGACAGATACTCTGAGAAAATGACTTGCAAAAAAACAACAAATTCTTTACAAACTTTTCTGCCAGGCATAATCACTTTGAAAACGATCGAACACTTACAGAACTGGACGTGTGTTAAAGCAAACTGTTGTGAGGTGTTTCATGTAGGTTCCTGGTGGTGTTAAAAATATGTCTTGAGTACTTCCAACACGCCAGGTGTTATATATATCGTGACTGGTGACATTAAACCTAACTGGTGACATTAAACTTTTACAGTTGTAAAGTTTAGAAAGTAAATTACAACTGTAAAAAATACGTCTAAAGTTTTATATGACGCCTGGTGTGTCGGAAGTGTTCAAGACATATTTAACTTTATTTTGTTCAGTCGCTTCTTCTTGGAAAACATAGAATACACTCACTTTCAAAGAAAGTGCAACATTGTAGCAAACTGGATGAATCCATGGAACGTTTGAAGACATGCAGTTTAGGCACAGCTACCAGTAAGGGGCATAAGTTCTTGCCTGCCGCTGAGGTTGCGTAGCTTCATGTGAATCTGTGTCTCTGGCAGATAGAAGGGGAGGGAGGGATGCGGGACGAGGTGAACCCATCATGCAGGCCTGAGATCGTGTATGCAGTCATGGACATTTTTCTTATCCATATATATACATACATGGAGTATATACATAGGTCTGTCATTCCTTCTCTCACACTACCCTCTCTTTCTAGATCTAGTGAGCGATGCAGTCACAAAAAGGGCAGCTGATGTCCTGATGACACAATGCAAGCTTACCAGCCTGGAATTCCATGGCATTAGCACAGCAAGAACATTCTCAGAATTGAAATAAAAAATTACGTCCCTTGGAGCTAATCTGGCTGAGTGCATTTTTGGCTTTGGGCGACGCCTTTGTTTAAAAGTAAAGAATAATCACACCACAAAATTGCCCAGGTGTTCCCCTTTCAAAATTAGTCTGTGTTCTTCCACTGCAACACCACACAAAGCTTTAGGGATGCAATCCGAGCTGTATTAGTGGTGTTACCAGTAAATTCTGGAGGCGGCTTCTAGTAAATGTGTTGTGTTTGCAATTTTCAGGTTACGCCGTATGCCTACCTGACGTGCCCTTCCTTGGGGGTGAAACCGGTCGTAGACGGCAAAAACAAAAATCTGATGTGTTTGGGAATATTCATGTACTACTCGGCAGGATTCAGACCAGGGCGCAGCACAACTGAGCAGATCTTTAACTTGAGAGTTCTGTGTGCGAGGTACCTCCAGCACCAGCAAAGACCTCTATTATGTCTTTGTGGATTATAAGAAGGCGTTTGACAGGGTGTGGCATGCAACCCTTTGGTCCACCATGAAGCTATACAACATCAATGCCAACCTGATCAAAGTCATAGAAAATCTGTACAAAAGGGCCACTAACACAGTCTGCTTCAACGGCAAAATAGAAAATTGGTTTAGGAAAACAGTCAGTCAGAAAAGACTGCCTGCTCTCACCTACTACTTTCAACATCTTCCTGGAAAGAATCATGACAGACGCTCTAAAAGATCATGAAGGAACTGTCAGTATTGGAGGTAGAATAATCACGAACTTGCGCTATGCGGACAACATTGATGGCCTTGCAGGAACAGAGAAGGAGCTAGCTCAGCTGGTGGAAAAGCTGGACAGTACAGCCATTGCGTTTGGGATGGAAATCGGCGCAGAGAAGACCAAAGTGATGACCAACAATACCAGTGGCATTGGCACTGACATCAGGACTGGAGGTCAAAAACTGGAAACAGTTAATAAATTCAAATACTTAGGAGCCATTGTGACAGATGAGTGATCAAAACCAGAAATACCGGTCAGGATTGCGCAGACAACAACAGCACTGACAAGATTGATAACTATATGTAAGGACAAATCAATCCAGACCAAAAAGGTGACTGCCAAGCGTGTAATATGCAAAGAAGTACCCAACGGAGAAAGAAACACGCTTAGAAAAGACGGGTACAACACAATTTATTAATATTTCGGGTAAATACCCTTTGTCAAAATAGACAAACAAACAAACATATATATATACACACACACACACGCACATACATATACGTTGTTTCGCTCGGTAAGCCAACAGACAGTGAAATCCGAACTAAAAAAGCGATTGCCAAGCGTGAAAACTGACGAACACGTACAAAGCGTGCTACTTATCTTTTCCTTGTGATCGAGATGGCAACTGTTTGCCTCTCAAACTCCAAAGAAAAGACCGGTAGCACATTGTGTTGTTGTCTGTATACATGTCTATTTTGAAAAAAAGATATAATTCAAACTATTCACGTTTTAAAAAGAAATCCAACACCATAATTTATATACATAAATTGGGTTGTAATTGTCCTTTCTAAGCGTGTTTGTTTCTTCATTGGGATTTTCCCAACAGACAAATGGCACATACATCTGAATGTTAGGATAGTTTATCCCGGCCAAAACTTCGAAGAAGCGCCACGTGCAACACAATGTTTATCCTAACTTCTCAAGTTAGAAAGGGCGGGGATCTACTGTTACCGGAATTGTCTTGTTTCCTCCACCACCAAACGCTACATATCTACAAGAGGCATAGATCCTTATGGGCCGCTGCACGTGCCTCTTGCCCCTTCTTAGTCTGATTTACGCCTGAGTACCGCAGACGTGGAGCGTCATAGTGGGTTAAAATGTTCGATGGAGTTTGGCCTTTTTCTAGAGGTTCAGGTGTAAACTCGGCAACACGTGACGTTCAAGGTTGTATACACACATGCGCAAACCGGAAAGAAGTTAAAAACAACAGACAATGAATATTGCTGCTCTGTGAAGATAAAAAGACTTTTTTTTCTTCTTTTCGTGAAAAGCACGATTTTCGTTGTATTCCAGTGAAAATCTCGCTGTCCACGAACATGGACTTGCTATATTCTGCAGGGCAGAATAGAATGCTCCAATTACCTCGATCATGGATGAGACCTTAGTCGCCTGCTCCTCGTTAAACCACAATAACTAACTAACTCGATCAGGGATGAGCTAAGGTGCAGGTGTGCACTGCTAACTTCGCTATGTTTGAATGTCTGACCCATTGGGCCATGACGATACACTATGATAGAAAACAGGACGATCGTGCTAGGTCAAGCGCCAAGCTGTTCTGGCACCACCCTTGCACTGGTGGATCTGGTAGTGGTGGATCGGTCTCCTGTAATGCAGCTTTCAGTGGAGACCTCTCAAAGTTCGACCTCAGGTCTCAAGTTGATAACAGACGATTGTAAAGAACAGCCTAAAATGAGTTCTGATAGATTCCATTCTTTGCTGACAGTTACAACACAATTCATTAATATTTCGGACAAAACCCCTTTCTCAAAATAGACTAACAAACAAGTATACCAATCAGTAGCTACTTATCGTGTAAGTGAAAAGAGTAGACATCTGCTAGTTCTCACTTACAAGATAAGTAGCAACTTAATTATATACTTGTTTGTTTGTTTATTTTGAAAAAAAGGTAAATATAATTTACACAACACAATTTATTAACTCATTCAGCCCGACGGCCGTATTTCCCAAATTTTGGAGCCGTCATCTAATGACTATGCACCAGTTGCAGGAGATGGATCGACCATGATAATTCAAGGGTAAGGCCAGATTAGTTTGGCGCCGACATGAAATTATCATGGTCGACCCATCTCCTGCTGTAGTGCGTCAGGGCTAAATGGGTTAATATATACTAATGGTCAAAACTTAAGGGCCACTTTTTTATATCGCAGACGCGCCGACAACACCACACAAATAATGTAACAATATTTGGAGTCAGCACTAACTATTTCATTTAAGTTTTGAGTAAATCGAGCAATTGTAACAACAGCAGAACGTTAGAATGTTCATCCACCCCTCATTTGAAAAGTCAAACAAGACTGGTCCAGTCAGTAGCGAGTGTACCCACCGTTTGCAACCAAGCATTCAATGCAGCGTTGACGCATGGAGTTCACCAGGGTTCGGAGAACATGTTTTGGGATAGCTTCCCACTCTTGATGCAGGAACTGAGTCAGCTGGGGGACGCCTTGAGGTGGGAAGTGGTTGCTGACTGCACGTTGCCCCAGAACGCCCAAGAGGTGCTCGATGGGAGCCAGATCAGGTGAACGAGCGGGCCACTCCATCCTCATGATGCCCCGTTGCTCAAGGTACTCATCCACCACAGGGGCGCGATGAGATCGAGCGTTGTCGTCCTGCAGAACAGCATTGTCGCCTAAGCGCAGTCTAGTCAGGGTGCCTCGGATGACGTGACGACCTGCCTTCCCTGCTGAAGCCTGCCCAAACCATGACTGAGCCTTCTCCGTAGCGATCCACCTTTTGGACGCATCGCTCGCCCCGGCGCCTCCAAAACCCTCACCCTGCCGTCGTTGTAGGACACAATGAATCGTGACTCATCAGTAAACAAAATCTGAGTCCACTGGAGTCTGTTCCACCTCACATGTTGACGACACCAGGCAACCCGGCTCTGCGATGAGTTGGAGTGAGGGGTATTCTCACTGCTGCTATGCTTGAAGCCAAGCCAATTTCGCGCAGACGTCGGCAGACTGTGCTTCTGCTGACGTTAACGTTTGCAGCTTGCATCTGTTGACGTCGCAGAGTGGTTGACGTGACAGTTCGGTCGCGCAGAGCCGCCACACAGAGGTATATGTCCTCCCTTATGCTGGTGCAGCGCGGGCGTCCTGAGCAGGGTCGTCGTTCTGCCCTTCCAGTTTCTTGGAATCGTGCCAGCAGCCTCTGAATTACTGAATGTGACACCCCAAGACGTCTCCCAACTTCTCGTCCGGAATTCCATCCATCAGCCAGGCTAGCCCCCGACCTTGATCTGCTAGCGTTAGGCTTCGTCGTGGTGGCATGGTTAGGAAAGTGACAATTATGCCCTACTGTAGCGGTATTTGTAGCGAAACAGAGGTGCTCAGTGTTCACGACTGACCCCTTTAGCACGTGCATCACGACTTTACCGAGTTTTTCCACCTGCCTGCCTTTGGTACGCTTGCCAATATCGCACAGCTTTTCACAAAAATTGACGATGTTTCACGTGCATTTGACACGTTCGTGGTAATTGATGAATTGGTGTCTATTGTTCCCTGTACAGTAGACTGTTTAAGGTCACCTTTTAACCCATTTAGATGGAAAGAACATTGTAATTTATTAGCGTACTTGCGACGATAAACAATGACACAAAAAGTGGGGTGGCCCTTTGACCATTAGTATAGTTAAAAGGTAAAACCCCGAAATATTACTAAATTGTTTTGTAACTGTCATTTCAAAGCGTGTTTCTTTCTCCGTGGGTTCGTCTCTGCATTTTAAACCCTTGGCAATCATCTGGATTCCATTCTATCCTGATGTGGCCGACTCACCGTGATGGCTCAAGCCTATTAGCTGATTAGTACGGTGTTCTGGAAGTGAAGGCATTTTAAATCTAGGCTGGTCTGTGATTTTGGACCTTACGACTCGGAGCCGTATAAGTTACATTACAGACGATAAAAAAAAAATCACACATGCATTTATCAAGATCAACAACAGCACGCGTCAGACTAACTTTCGTGCCTGCCTCCCCCTTGAGTTGGCTTTTATGGCCCGCTCGGCATTAATCCTGACAGCAAGAGGCATAGATCCTCATGAGCCCCCGCAACTGCGGGGGCTCATGAGGATCTATACCTCTTGCCCGCTCGGCATTAATCTGTAACCCGTTCAGCGCCCTTTCATTGACGAAAAATATGTTTCTGCAGTCCTCGTGAGTTCAAACTCAACAAAAACCTAGTTATCCTAGCAACGTGGATTCAAAGTGGTGTCAGCAAGAGGCATAGATCCTCATGAGCCCCCGCAGTTGCGGGGGCTCATGAGGATCCATACCTCTTGCAGTTGGGTGTGTCCAAATTTTCTCGGCACTGAACGGGCTAAGTCTGAAGACGAAATATCGTTCTACTTACGCCTGACCTCCCAAAATCTGGCTTAACAGTGGTGTCCTACTAGGCAAAGGTCAGGCCGACGTCGGCCTGCGGATCGTTTGCTTAATGGGGTAAGGTGGAAAATCACAAACCAGCACACATATTTAACTCCTTGACTGCTACTGACGATACCGCTCGGCAGAAAGACGCGTAAATACGTCAGTAGCGGTCAATGGGTTATCAGGCCCATCAGTTCAGCACACGTTGTCTTGATATCAAGTAACCTGACAATGACTCCACTCCGTTCTACGAATACTACAATGCTTTTAGTACGAGAAACAAATGCCATCCTGCAGTCTCAGGAGCCACATGAGAATGTAAGCCTTTTGCTGACGAAGATCAGGTCTAGCTGTTACTCAGTCTGATTCCTTGTTACGCGTACGACCGCGCAGGCGCCCCCATGTGTGTATGTATTCAGCTGGAACAGGGAACCGAGACAAGTCACAGCCTTAAAATCACTTAGCCTAAATTCAGTACAGCAGGAGATGGATCGACCATGAAAATTCAAGGGTTGTGCCAGATTAGCTTGGCGCCTTTAGGCTAATGGTCGATCCTTCTCCTGCAACTGGTATATAGCTGTTAGGTGACACCTCCAACATTTGGAAATGCGGTCGTGGGGTTAAATGGGTTAAATACTTGCCGAGTACAGAAGAGGTGGTCGGGCCGATTACGGCCTAGGTCAGCCGGATAGTTTTTTGCTAACTGGGTACTGCTTCCTCAGTGGAAGAGAAACTTTGGTGACAAAGAGTCTTTAACAAGTGGACATTTCTGAACATTAATTCCATTTCTTTTTGGGTGTTACGATTGTGGTTGTGTTGTTCTGTGAGAGCATACATGTGTTAATCGTAGGAAACGATCCGATATTTATTTGAGTATCATGGTTGTGTATCACGTACCTTTTCAGTGAGATTCTTTATTGTTTGTGCATGATAGCGGATTTGGCTTTTTTATGATACGCTAATTTTATTCCAGAAGCTTCTAGAAAGTCGCGCGGAGAAGAGCGGTCGATTTTTCTTTTGCGTAGATTAGCTGAGAATGAACCAGAACGTTCGAGCAGGGTCGCACTGTCTAGTGACCTCTTACATGTGACGTCGAAGTGTGGGCAACAGTTTGCTACACTGTAGTAATTTTAGTCATAGTTGTTTACTGTGCGCGTGAAATTAACAGCCGTTCAGTGTGTGTTTTGAAATGTCGTGAACGGTTTGCCATACTTTTGTGTAACGCCATTGTACGCTGGGATTTGGGGTTGAAATGAGCAGTCGAATTTTATAGACCAGTTTAGTTATTCTAGAAAGTTCATTTTAAAAAAAATTAATATTTATGAGTTTCAATTACGTGTACCGTTCTGATTTGTTGCGTTGAGTAAATTCTTTGGATTATTCTAGAAAGTTGTTCTACTATATAAAGTTGGTGCTAGGAAGCACGTGTGTACATCGTCACGCATTGTAGAGACACACAGTTTATCGTAGGTACATGGCCCGTATAGGGTGTACATTGTGAGAGACGCAGCGTGACGGTGGTGTACGTTGTGTGAGGAACTTTGTGTCGCCAGTGTTGACATTTGAAGAAGAGACATTGGATCAGTGTTTGGTGCATTTGGAAATGCATTGTGTGGAGATCGCATTGCTGAATTAAAATATTGTTGGAACTGTTACTCCAGTAATGTCTACATCCTTAAGCCACGTGTGATTGGTTGCAGCTGAATGAAGTTTATTTAAAAGAACCTTACGTGCGTCCGTCTGGTGTGTTTATCATACTACAACTACGACTTCACCACGTAACATTGGGATAAGCGAGATTTTAATTTTTTTACAATGGAAGCTCGCTTTTCACAAAAATGAATTTTCTGTCTTTTGCCTTCACAGGAGAAATCCAGACAAAAGAGATGACTGCCAAACGTTTAAAATTCAAAAAAAAAAAAAAAAAAACCCAACCTAATGAAGAAAGAAACGAGCTTAGAAAAGAAAGACTTGCATCAAAATATATTTACAACAAAAATTATTGATATTTTAAAATAGACATAAAAACAGGGACACAATTTGCTACTTATCTTTCCGTGATTAGAAGTGAAAGTGGTGTAACTGTCGTATCCAAGTGTTTTTTTAAATTAATTAATTAATTAATTAATTTATTTTATCTGCTTTGAGATGTTCTCCTTACAGGGCAGATTTTAACATGCCAAGCATTTATCTGATGTCGTGATCGGGCCTTGAGTTGACAGATTGACTGATTTCATTACTTCGAACATGTAGCGAGATCTGGAAGAAATAGCACCACAATGTTTCTTCACCTTTCCCAGCTAAAGAGTATGGATTCCCGTGAGCACCAGCGACCACAGTGACTCTTGAGCATCCGTGCATCTTGCATAAGGACATTCAATCCATTTAGGTCATGTTTGAACACGGTAATACTCTAGGTTATTAACCCCATCGATGCCAGTGGACGCAGATTGTGTTTCTGAAATCTTTTTTGGTAATTAAACTCAAAAGTGTCCAAGCCGCCAAAGTAGTATGAATACAAAGTGGCGTCTTTAAGAGGCATAGATTCTCACGAGCCCCCGCGACTGCGTGGGCTCATGAGGATCTATGCCTCTTGCAGATGGGTGTTTTTTTCTCGGTTCCGGAATTAACTCATTCTACCCCAAGACCGAAATCCCCAAATTTTGAAGTCGTCCTCTGAAGACTGCGTTGCAGTGCAGGACACAGATCGACCATGATTGTTCAAGGGTGATGCCAGAATAGCTTGGCGCCCATAGGCGCCAAGCTATTCTGGCATCACCCTTGAACTATCATGGTCGATCTTTATTTTGCTGTGGTGTGTCTGGGGTAGAATGAGTTATAGGAGTTAATGTTGTCACGATTTTATGCAGCCGGGCCCGAGAAAACCTACTCATTGTTATACCTTTACCAGCACAAGCTAACAGTAATAACTGTGCATGTGGGACTTTACAGATTATACGTTGCCTTGTTCTGATTCGCAGACATGTTTTCAAAGCAATTATTTTATTTTGTCTTCCTTTTTCTTATGGAGAGTGTGCTTGAAGCAGATCGCTTATGTACGTTGTACGTTGTTCTGTGTTTATTTTCATATAAAGAAAATCATCACGAAGCGGACACGCACAAAAAAGACAATTTGTTTTTTCGTTAGAATTTTATGTGCATTTTACACGCTTGGCAGCCACCTTTTTGGTATGTATTTTGTTTTAATTTTGTATTTATTTTTTCCTTTTAGGAATACTGTTTACGGGCATAACAGATATACTAGAGTGATGACGAAAAGAGAGTATATTGTAAATATTCTCAGCAAAATTGTTATCATTAATGAAACTTCGGAGAGAGCCTACATATCATGTGCAATGTCATGTGATACGCAAGTGTGTGTGTGTGTGTGTGTGTGTGTGTGTGTGTGTGTGTGTGTGTGTGTGTGTGTGTGTGTGTGGGTTGTTTGCGTGTATGCGTGAGTGTGTTGTGCGCGTAGTATAAGGTAGTGTCGTCTTAGTTTTTAAGCACGTTTTCTTTCTAGGTGGATTAACATTACAGATGCTTGTGACGTTATAGACGTGCACATACTCACTGTAATCGGTCGGTATGTTCTAGTCAGTCAGATGTATTTATTTGTTTTATGTTCACATTTGTTGTTTTTACATTCTGTTTTAAAAACATTCCGCTGCAAACAAATTTCCCATCTTGGAACAATAAAGGTATCCGTATTTGTATTTGTATATTTCTCTTTGTCAGCAAAAAGCACTGTGAATGAAACTTCGTAGAAATCTTTGACATGCGAAGAGTGCAACGCGACCAGAAAACACCTTTTAAAATGTTCACCAAATGAACAGCTCTCGCAGTATTCTCATTGTTTTCGGTGTACATATACTTCTTTGAAACGTTGAGAATCAAAGCTTTACATGGACGTAAACCCATTGTGTCCAAAAATCGCAATCCTATAAGTTTGGAGTTGTCCGCTGTATTTCAGTTATGGAGAGAGATTGACCATGATAGTGCAAGGGTGGTGCCAGAATAGCTTGGCGCCCATGTCGGCCCGATGGCCTTTTGCGCATTGGGAAGCCGTTAGGGCCCGTGAAGAGGCAAATGAGCTTTTGTTTCCAACGAACGACTCCCAAAAATGAAGGAGAGCGAAATCACGGCGGATAACCAATGTGTACCAGAAGCATAGACCAACGCTGCGAACATCTCCAAGTGGCATAGATCCTCATGAGCCCTCGGGGCACATCTCTTGGAGATGTTTGGTGTGTTGTCCATGCTTATTATAGAAGCTGGTTATCCGCCCTGACTTTGTTGTCGTTCGTTGTTAGGGGTCGTTCGTTGCAAACGAAACTTCATTTCTGACTGGCTGAACCACTGCTAAATCTCAACGAGTCCATCATTCAGTCCCTTCCACCTGCAAGAACGATAGATTCACGTAGGTGCCTACGGTCGCAGGGTTTATGAAAAACTGTACGTCTTGCTGACCACGATTGAACCTACGCTGTTGCTAAAATGGAAGTGTTCTTTCCCAGAAAGCTTGTAACGATCGTAACTGGAAATCGGTCAAAAAAATCGGTAAAAACCCAATTGGCGGCTTCTCAGCTTCCAGGCCAGTGCGCAAAACACCTTCGAGCTTATGTCAGTCGCTGTTGGCTGGTCAGCAATGGCCGACGACTACTGCTTCAAGGCCTTTTGCTCACTTGGAGAGGGAAGTAGTCTCATGATTGTTGGCGCACACCGTAATTAACCGTTCCGACGTCATCGGTAGCGTTTCGTGTCCAATAATCTCCTTCTAGAATCACGTGGACGAGAAGTGTGCTGAGCCCGCGAGCAGGATCACACAAGGTTGGAAAGTTTGCATCAAGCACCGCAGGCAAAAGGTCGAAAGGTTTACCTCTATTTTGGAGGGGCTAGGTTTGCGGTCCTTATTTGCTGGTGCTTATCGATAAACTTATCTGTGCTGGTCTGTAATTTTGGACCTTACGGCGTCCAGCCGTAAGGTCCAAAATCACAGACCTGCACAATAAAACCAAGTTTCAAAATTCCAGACCGGAACTGCATGTGTACTCGGGGTTCCACGAACTGATCACAGCTGTGCAGACTTTGATGCTAACGACGAGATGACATTGCTATTTGGGTCTGGTAGATCTTTCTGCCCCGAAAGCTGATACAAATTCTAAGACTTGCGTATCTACAAAACTCTCTAGATTGTTTAATAGGGTTTAACGTCCACGCCACCAGACTGATTGTAGACTAGGGGCGGATTGTTTATTTATTAGGGGGGCGGGGGGGGGGGGAGTGGCAGGTACATATATTGATTATAGAGTACGACCTGAACTCTGATAAATTGAGGTACACTACCACTGTAGTACTTTATTTATCAGGACTTTTCAGCGGGGGAGGGGGGGAGGGGGCATGCCTATTACAAGTTAGTCGTTTGCGCTGGATTGTGAACCTAGCTACCCGTGGCCGGACCGACCAACAGCTCTCTTCCCTTCTTTCGTTCCGACATTTAACCGTCTGTTAGACCTTACATCAAAGCCCCCGTGTCTCCGGGGAAGGCTTTTGAGCCAGAGACTAGGACAAGGACAGTCTGATATAAAACCTACGACCCGAGGACCTCGATGCCATCGTCCCAGCTTGCTAGGCCATGGCAGATGAACCAAGGGTTTAAAGGGTGGGGCCAGTACTGCGCACACTGCACTCCACCAAAAAGCTCCACCGCGCAGGCTTTAGGAAACGTCCACGGACCATGACACTGACCATTCCAAGTCATGTAGCGACGGGCGAGGGGCGAAACGGCAGGTGAAAGATGTCACTGGAAGCCGCAGTCTCAAACCTGCATGCAGGCGGTTCAGGATATTGGTCGCCTGATGTTGACCTGGGGATGACAACATCACTCGGCACACCCTGAACGACCAAGCAGCCTTCTCTAGGGACAGCACTGCTTGCTCCACACGGAGAGGGGCCTAGAAAAGGTGGCCTAACCAAAGCTCGTCCCCTCGCAACCCCAGTTGGCTAGCCGCGGTCAACGGGCATCTTCTCCTGCGGTCAAAAAACAAGAAAGAATAACGGATCCACTCTCATGACGACCACGACCGGACTCAACGTAGCATGCTGGAACGTCCGTACCATGCTCGACAAAGCAGACAGCCCTGAACGTCGCTCCGCCCTCATTGCCCATGAATTGCGGAGGTTAAACATCGACATCGCCGCGCTCAGCGAAGTACGCCTTCCGGACGAAGGCAGCCTCCAAGAACTTGGTGCTGGGTACACCCTCTACTGGTCAGGCAGGCCTGCATCAGAAAGACGGCTTTCAGGCGTGGGTTTCATGGTCAAGACACCCATTGCGACTAAGCTGGAAAACCTACCAACGGGCCACTCAGACCGCATCATGTCCATGCGCCTCCCACTGAGACACCAGCAGCACGTCACCCTTCTCAGTGTGTACTCCCCAACCCTCCTGGCAGAGCCTGCTGAAAAGGACAAGTTTTACACTGACCTGCGCAGCCTCCTACAGAGTACCCCTGCAGACGACAAAGTCATCATCCTTGGCGACTTCAACGCCAGAGTGGGCCAGGACTCTGAAGCCTGGAAAGGAGTCCTCGGCAAGCATGGCGTGGGGAACTGCAATGACAATGGCCGCCTACTGTTGGAGTTCTGTGCGGAGCAGCAACTGGTCATCACCAACACTACTTTTCAGCAAAAGGACAGTCGAAAGACCACCTGGATGCATCCTCGCTCCAAACACTGGCACCTTATCGACTATGTCCTAGTGCGTCAGAGGGACCGCAGTGACGTCCTCCTCACCAGAGTGATGCCCAGCGCAGAGTGCCACACTGACCACCGCCTTGTCCGCTGCAAACTCAGGCTCCACTTCAAGCCAAAACCCAAGAAATGGGGGCCCCCCAAGAAAAAGCTTGATGTTGCCAGCCTTCAGCGTGACGATGTGAAAGCTGCCTTTCAGACAGATTTACAGCGCAGGCTCAAAGACACAGCGGACCCAGTAGACTCCTCCCCTGAAACACTTTGGGAACAACTGAAAACTGCTATTGCAAAATCCTCTGCAGAAGTCTTGGGTTTCGCCAGAAAGAAGAACAAAGACTGGTTTGACGAAAACGATGTAGAGATCCAGGAACACCTAGCAAAAAAAAAGAGCCGCCCATCAGGCCCACCTAGCCCAGCCTTCCTGCCATGTGAAGAAGTCTGCCTTCCGCCTCGTCTGCAGCAGTCTCCAGCGCAAGCTCAGAGATCTCCAGAATGAGTGGTGGACCAGACTTGCACAGAGGACCCAGCTTTGTGCTGACAATGGTGACTACAGGGGCTTCTACGAAGCACTGAAAGCAGTGTATGGCCCCAGGCACCTGGTACAAAGTCCCCTGCGAAGCGCGAATGGCCAGGCACTCCTCACAGATAATACCTCCATCTTGAACCGCTGGTCGGAATACTTTCAGAGCCTCTTCAGCGCTGAGCGCACTGTTCAAGAAGCAGTCATCCTACAAATCCCACACCTCCCAGTAAAGGTTGAATTGGACGAACCGCCCACCGCTGAAGAGACCCTCACAGCCATCCACCAGCTCAAGAGTGGCAAAGCAGCAGGCATTGATGGAATACCGCCAGAGATCTGGAAACATGGAGGCACAGCACTGCACAACAAGCTCCATGACCTCTTTCTCTGCTGCTGGGAGGAAGGAACACTACCAAAAGATCTCCGTGATGCAGTCGTTATCACCCTGTACAAGAACAAAGGCGAGAAGTCTGACTGTTCCAACTATCGGGGAATTACCCTGCTGTCCATTGCTGGGAAAATCCTTGCAAGGCTGCTCCTGAATCGGCTGGTACCTGCAATCGCTGAAGACCAACTCCCAGAGGGCCAGTGTGGCTTCAGAGCAAACAGGAGCACCACCGATATGGTCTTTGTGCTGAGACAGCTACAGGAGAAGTGCCGCGAGCAGAACAAAGGGCTGTACGTAACATTTGTCGACCTAACAAAAGCGTTTGACACTGTGAGCAGGCAAGGCATGTGGCAGATCCTGGAGCGACTTGGCTGTCCCCCAAAGTTCCTCAACATGATTGTCCAGCTACACGAGGACCAGCAAAGCCAGGTCAGACTCAACAATGACCTCTCAGAACCATTCCCTATTCTCAACGGCGTAAAGCAGGGCTGCGTGCTGGCACCGACCCTCTTCACCATCTTTTTTAGCATGATGTTGAAGCAGGCCACAGTGGACCTCGATGATGACGATGCAGTGTACATCAGGTATCGTCTCGATGGCAGCCTGTTCAACCTCAGACGACTGCAGGCCCACACGAAAACCCTAGACCAACTGATTCGTGAGCTGCTTTTTGCTAATGATGCTGCCCTCGTTGCACACACAGAGAGAGCCCTGCAGCGCATCACGTCTTGCTTCGCAGATGCTGCCCAGCTCTTTGGACTAGAGGTCAGTCTGAAAAAGACAGAGGTCCTCCATCAGCCGGCACCCAAGACAGTGTATCGCCCTCCTCACATCACCATTGGCGAGTCTGAACTAAAGTCAGTGCACCAGTTTACTTACCTTGGCTGCGTTATCACGTCGGACGCCAAGCTGGACAAGGAGCTTGACAGCAGGCTGGCAAAAGCGAACAGCGCTTTCGGGCGACTTTTCAAGCGGGTGTGGCACAATCAACAGCTGAAAACAGGCACCAAGATCAGCGTGTACAGAGCTGTGGTCCTCACCACCCTGCTGTATGGTTCCGAGTCCTGGGCCCTCTACCGCAGCCAACTACGACTCCTCGAACGCTTCCACCAGCGCTGCCTGCGTACCATCCTGGGCATTCACTGGAGTGACTATGTCACCAACGTCGAGGTCCTTGAACAGGCTGAAACTGTGAGCATTGAGGCTTTGCTGCTGCGGACACAGCTTCGCTGGGCGGGGCATGTCTCCAGGATGGAGGATCATCGCCTACCAAAGATCACCCTGTTCGGCGAGCTTGCTACTGGACACCGTGACAGAGGGGCACCAAAGAAGAGATACAAAGACTGTCTCAAGAAGTCACTTAGTGCCTGCCAAATCGACCACCACCAGTGGTCTTCGCTTGCTGCGGACCGTGACACCTGGCGCTCCACCATTTACAAGGCAGCCGTCTCCTTTGAGGACTCTCACAGAGCTAGCCTTAAGGACAAGCGGCTCAGGAGAAAAAACAGAGATGCCGCAGCTCAGAACCCTGGCCATACCTTCCCCTGCAGCCACTGCGGTCGGACCTGCCTTTCTCGGATTGGCCTCCGCAGCCACGAACACGCCTGCAGACGTCGTGGGCAACTCCTATAAAATCTTCGTTCGCGAAGTCAAGCCAAGCAGCCCTTACCATTCTTATACACCCATCGCTTGAAACAAATTTGACTGATTGTTCAAGGGCGCTGCCAGAATAGTTTGGCGCCTAAGGCGCCAAGCTATTCTGGCACCATCCTTGAACTAAAACAGTTGATCTATCTCATAGTCTGTAATGTAGCCTTCGTAGAACAATAAGCAAATTGTACAAAATCAGCCTCAGGGTGTAATGGGTTAACTGGCTATCCGTCCATGAACTGTTTACAGATACAGCAAGGAGCTCGGCACCTCCCCGCTCTGTAAACCGCCCATGGACGAATAATCATGCAGTTACCTCTGTTACGGTCGCCTTATCTGTTGGACTCGATCCACGTGTAGAGAGATATGTGCTGGTAAAGACATGACACTCACCATCCCAAAACAGAAAGCACGTGACACGCGGCGTGATTGGCCGGGAAGTGTCACTTGCATACTATGCCCTTGTACGCCGGTATCACCTGGCTATTTGAGTCTCGGACAGATCTTTTATCCACTATGTACTGCGATGATCGATCTTAGAACATATATACTTACCCCTAAAACTTTCACAAACTTTGAAAACTTGTGAACCCTTCCGCTTGTCTATGTGTCCTCAAAACGCGCTATCGACAACAAAGGGATACTGGCATTTCAAGCTGCCGTGCTTCAAGCCCGCGTGTAGAGAGATCTAGTGCCACGAGGAAAGGTTAGAGATCCAATTATTTGTTTTTCGCGATTGTTCAACGTTGTCTTGCACAGCCGATATTGCAAATGGTTGACATTTGCTGAAGAAGTGTCAAATTGAACTCCGCGACTACGTAAGTAAGTAATGACCTTCGGGCCGAAGTTGGCCGCAGTGGGCCCGCGCACGACAGTGCGCGCGCCCACTGAGGCCGACTTCGGCCCGAGGGTCCTGAGTAACGAAGTTCCCCC
>BTPG01000002.1:265709770-265767270 GCA_036245525.1 Semisulcospira habei | reverse complement strand
CAGTTTGAAGGCTTCCGTGTGTCTGAGCATTATGGATCATGTTGACTTCTAACTCTCACAAATGAAGTGCAACACAATACAAAAAATATGAACAGAGGGAATAAGGAATAAAGTCTCAATGCAGTAAAGCGCGGCTGTAGTTATAGCACCTCGTATCAAACGTCACAAATGGTGTCCAACACAGCGTTATCAAATGAAGATCGCTTTTGATGAATAGTGTATCCACGTATTAATGCTGCGCAAGCTGTCTAAATAAATGAACAACTGGTGTAGCCTGCGATGTGAAGTATCGTAGGCTGAACACTTGAAACCGTACTATCACAATGAAAACTTAGCGGAGCTTTGGTAATCAAACCAGGCGAGAAAATCACAGAAGTTAAGGCACACAGTCAATCACTGCTTTGGAATAAATCACAAGCGAACGCAGAAGAACCGTATATAAAGAAGCACACGTAACACTGACGTAATCATGAACTGCCTCACACACCAACAGTGAAATCTGTGAAGCACAACGGTGAAGGATCACTGATCACACGACACTGAATTACCAACCGCGTAAGTAGCTGACATATCCATTGGCACCATTCGCTGTGGGCACCTGGCATAATTGGTGGTACGGTGGCAGACTATTAACCGGATAAGCAGATACACTGGTTGGTGGGTGATGATTCGACCATACACCATGGCAACCATCCGGGTACTGTGGTTGTTGCCATGGTGCTGCAGTTGAAGAGTTGGTATGTATTTGCAGCAGATGATGGTACTGAAGTTGCTGCCAGTCAGGAACCGGCATGAAGGGCATCTGTTGTAGATGTTGCTGCTCCTGTTGTAAATGTTGTTGCTGCGCCTGTTGTAGCTGCAGCTGCTCCTGCTGTTGAAGTTGTTCATGGTCCTGTGGTTGAGGCTCCTGGCGTAGAGGTGGTTGTACTGGTGATGTGGGACTAGCAGAACCGGATACAATAGTGTCAGAAGTGGAAGTGTCACTCTGTACATTCAAGCTACCACCAGCTAAGGCCTCTGAGTAGAGTTTCGTCTTAGTGGTCGCCTGAGAGCTTCTGTGCTGGTGAGTGATTTCATCAGCCTGGTTGACAGCTGGACCACCGTACTTGATATTGCCGGCAAGCCTCCGGGTTCCCACGTGGGATGGATGAATGGGGTCAAGTCGGCCTTTGTTGTCCACACGGTACAGCGCCTTCCGGGGAAGACCGCTTGGGGCTAAGAACACGCCCGCATTGTCAACAAAGATAGCGCGCATCTTCTTTGCCACGTGGCACAGATTTGCGTTGGAGGGGGAAATACGTTGGTTAAGGCGAGAGTTTTTCCCCTGGGCAGCAGGCAAGATGGATGAGGCCTGGATGCTTGCTTTGGGGAACACGCCTTTGCAAGAAGTGACCAGTCTCTCCCACTGCTGACTGGTGATTTCATGCGTCTTGCAATCGTTCACCCCTACGTGGAAGGTGACCAGTTGGACGCGGGGTGACTGCGGCTGCTGCCTGAGCCAGTCAGTCAAGTGGGAGATTTGCAGGCCGGATATTGAGATGACCTGTACCTTCTCGCCCTGGTACATGGTCATCTTCTCTCCCTTGAAGTTTCGCACGACGGAGTCCCCGATGACGAGCGTGGTTGTGTCTACCTCTATGTTGTGATCAAAGACCTGCTCGCACGGAAGAAACTCCTTGCGCTGCTGCTGGCTCCCGGCAATCCGATTACCGCCCCTTTGCCGCTGGCCAGGCTGAGACGGCCCGCTCCCCTCACGGTGGTTGTCTGCGATAGGGGAGGCAACGTTGACCGTAATTTCCGCACTCCCTGGGGCTTGTTCTTTCTGGCTACTCGGAGGGTTGTTCTTAGGAACGGTAATCCTTACTGGGATCACATCACCAGCTGTAGTGGACACAGGCTTCACACTAGTGATTGCATCACTCTTTACGGGCATAGAGCCTTCAGGCGCTGTTGACACTAGTAGTTGGGGGGTTTGGCAAGAGGCAACAGGTAGCCCTTGTTCAGAGTTCAGTCTTTGCAGAGTGTCGTCGACGAGACAGTGGAATTCTGCCGTGTTTGTCAATTGATCGTGTAAGTGGGACAGCTTGCCACACATACAAGACTCTAACATCCGGAGGTCATTTGCCATCTTCACCGAGGACTCGCACACCTTACTGTCAATCTGCTTAATATTTAGCATAGTGACAGTTCTCAGCTGACACAACTCTTGATGTAGAGCCTCGACGGCGGCCTGGCTGTTGCAGAGTTGGGTCTGGAGCTTTAGGATGATAAGCGGCTTTTCGTCTCGGACACTGGACACCACCAGCTCGCTATAATCAGAATCCACCTGAGTGCACGAGACGGGTAACCCGGGCGAGGTCAAGTCCTCGGTGGTGACGTCACCCGTAGACGCCACTTGCGTAACAATATGGCTGACAGGACTTGGTGTGAAGGGGGCAGGTTCGGGTGTGGAGGGGGTAGTGGCAAGGGACTGACCGGCAGGAACATCAGAGTGATCAGAGAGGGTGGAGTGGAGATCATCCCGTAGATGTGGCCCGCTGGAGGAGGGGTGTGGGATGGAGGGCGGGGTAGGCGGACCGTCACTGGTCATGTCACTCACAGCGCTGACGGTGGTCACGGTCAGAGGCTCGGGGACAAGATTAGCGGAGCTGTTCCGAGGGTTACAGGACTGAACAATCGGCGATAGGGAGGTAGAGTCGTCAGCCTCCAATCCGATTAAGGGGAGGGATGAGTCCAAAATTGGCCGAGGATGATGATACTATCGGGGAGATGGTGGGATCGCATGACTGGTCACGCGGTATGTCAACAGGGACATTGTCAGCAGGGTCTGCGCAGCCGTCTTTCAGCTGCTGTACGAATGTACACAAAGAGTCATATTCGCTTGTTGTGTCCCTGAATGAGACAGGTGCCGCCAGTCTTGCGACGCACGTGGAAGTAGAGGGTGATGGTGATTTTTGGTTTTTCTCCCCCCCCCCCCCCCTGATTTGTATGAATGTTTTTCCCAAGTCATCGGGAATGTCAGGATTGGAACAATCCAGGTAGGAGTCACCACACTCTACAGGTTCATTTCTGGCGTCTGTGTCCCTCCAGACTACAGTGTAACGGCCTCTTGCCTGGAGCAGGTTGACGTAGCGGCGGTAGAGGGCAGTTCGCCAGCGCTTGAGGGTGATGACGCCATTGGGGACGTTGCTGTAGAAACGCGTTTGCTGGCCGCACGCAGTGTCCTTCAGCACCGGGTTATCTCTCTTGAAGGGATTGGTGGGGGTGGCGAGGGTGGGGTCTTGCGTCACGACACTTAGAGAGAGGGATGAAGATGCCATCGCGACTCGGACTTGGTGGTATGCTGTAACCCGGCACTCAGCGCCGCATTTAGAGAGTTAGAAACAGGGGTAGGTGTGGAGGGTGGTGGGATCAGCAAACATTGTGACACCCCTCAGGAAGTGCCAGCGTGTCTGCAGGGCTGACAGGAGTGGAGTCTGGTGGGGTGGTGGAGACTACGATACAGCATCGTGTCACAGAGTCAGTAAGCCGAAAAGCAAACATTGGCTGCTTAGATCTGAAGTTCAGCAATAGACTGCTATCACAGTCTAACTCCTCACAGCTACTGACAGTGCAAGGGATGAAATATATAATTGAACGAAAAATATAGACAATGGCAGGCGTAAGTTCTACTATATTCAATGAGTTCCAGGAAACAAAGTGGATGACGATGCGTTCAAAATTACGAGAAGAATATCGTAAAGTGATCGTTCGTATGATCGGATTTACCTTGCACGACGGACAAAGACTGGCTTCAATCTGGGCACAACTCGCATCTTACTTACTTACTTACGCCTGTCATCCCTACCCGGGTATAGGCCGTCGACGAGAGACCTCCAGCAACTCCTGTCCTGTGCTTCTCCTTCGATTCTACTCCAGGTGGTTCCCAGTCTCTTGATGTCTGCTTGGAGGTCTCGACGCCAGGAGTTTCTCGGCCTACCTCTTTTCCTCTTTCCCTGGGGGTTCCATGACAATGCCTGCCTAGTGATACTGGAAGCTGGCTTTCTCAGACTGTGACCGATCCATCCCCATCTTCTTCGCCCAATTTCATTCTCTGCTGTTATCTGCTCTGTTCTCTCCCAGAGTCTGACGTTGCTGATCTTCTCTGGCCAGTGGATTTTCAAAATTCTTCTAAGGCAACTGTTCATGAAGGTCTGTACTCTGTTGACTGTGGTTTTTGTCAATCTCCATGTCTCTGCTCCATATAGGAGAACTGCTTTTACAACAACTCGCATCACACGTACACAATATGGTATCATTCGGGGAAATATGTGATTTGTCCTGCACACTTCTCACACTCACAACACAAGCATTAGGATATCCGTGTGATGATAGTATGCACGTCCACTGGAATAATGGTTAAAAAGTATAAGAAAGTCCACAGCTTACATAGAAAAACACATAGTACACAGTATATCAAGCAATCCAAAGCGTCACGGTTGGCTGCACTACATGTCTTACCCCGCCGGCGGCTGGAGGAGACGGACTGGAGGAGACTGGGAGACTGCCCACGAGAGAGAGAGAGAGAGAGAGAGAGAGAGAGAGAGAGAGAGAGAGAGAGAGAGAGAGAGAGAGGAGAGAGAGAGAGAGAGAGAGAGAGAGAGAGAGAGCGAGAGAGAGAGAGAGCGAGAGAGAGAGAGAGAGAGAGAGAGAGAGCGAGAGAGAGAGAGAGAGAGAGAGAGAGAGAGAGAGAGAGAGAGAGAGCGAGAGAGAGAGAGAGAGAGAGAGAGAGAGAGAGAGAGAGAGAGAGAGGAAGAGAGAGAGAGAGAGGCATACATATGTGTTAGTCGTTCGTTTTGCGCGGTTTGGACTTCAGAAACACACATGTTTGTTAGGCTGCGATTTTGGACCTAAAGGCGTCGAGCCGTAAGGTTCAGAATCATAGACCACCACACGCAATCTCATGCTTCACCGCAGCTCAAAGCGTTTCATAAAGCTGTATGCCTGTTTCCAGTATTAACGGTGTTCGCAAAAGTCAGTAATGTCTTTGAAGAATTGTACATAGTGGTGGTATTGGGCCGGGTTCCAGTGAACAGAAAGACGTCGGCCCGATGACCTTGTGCTGAGCTGGGAGTGGAGAGGGGGTTGGAATTAGGGGGGATGGGGGTGGAGGGGATGATTATCCATAGGCTAACTTTGGTCGGCAGGGCTTCGTACCGGTTAGTGTTGACTCAACTCCTTTTAGTGCTTTTGTGCTGGGATTATTGAGATCAATAACCGATGGGGACACAACCCCGTTTTTCTGTTTCTATTTACCCAAAGAACAACGCATTACTGTCATGTCTGTATCTTGGCTTGACTTCGTGAACGAAGATTTTATAGGGGTTGCCCACGACGTCTGCAGGCCTCCTCGTGGCTGCGGAGGCCAATCCGGGACAGGCAGGTTCGACCGCAGTGGCTGCAGGGGAAGGTCTGGCCAGGGTTCTGAGTTGCGGCATCTCGGTTTTTTATCCTGAGCCGCTTGTCCTTAAGGCTAGATCTGCAAGAGAGTCCTCAAAGGAGACGGCTGCCTTGTAAATGGTGGAGCGCCAGGTGTCACGGTCCGCAGCAAGCGAAGACCACTGGCGGTGCTCGATTTAGCAGGCACTAAGTGACTTCTTGAGACAGTCTTTGTATCTCTTCTTTGGTGCCCCTCTGTCTCGGTGTCCAGTGGCAAGCTCGCCAAACAGGGTGATCTTGGGTAGGCGATGATCCTCCAACCTGGAGACATGCCCCGCCCAGCGGAGCTGCGTCCGCAGCAGCAAAGCCTCGATGCTCACAGTTTTAGCCTGTTCAAGGACCTCGACGTTGAATGCCCAGGATGTTACGCAGGCAGCGCTGGTGGAAGCATTCGAGAAGTCGTCGTTGGCTGCGGTAGAGGGCCCAGGACTCGGAACCATACAGCAGGGTGGTGAGGACGACAGCTCTGTACACGCTGATCTTAGTGCCTGTTTTCAGCTGTTGGTTGTGCCACACCCGCTTGAATAGTCGCCCGAAAGCGCTGTTTGCTTTTGCCAGCCGACTGTCAAGCTCTTTGTCCAGCCTGGCGTCCGATGTGATGATGCAGCCAAGGTAAGTAAACTGGTGCACTGACTTTAGTTCAGACTCGCCGATGGTGATGTGGGGAGGGCGATGCTCTACCGTTGGTGCCGGCTGATGAAGGACCTCTGTCTTTTTCAGACTGACCTGGAGTCCAAAGAGCTGGGCAGCGTCTACGAAGCAGGACGTGATGCGCTGCAGGGTTCTCTCTGTGTGTGCAACGAGGGCAGCGTCATCAGCAAAAGGCAGCTCACGAATCAGTTGGTCTAGGGTTTTGGTGTGGGCCTGCAGTCGTCTGAGGTTGAACAGGCTGCCATCGAGACGATACCTGATGTACACTGCATCGTCATCGTTGAGGTCCACTGTGGCCTGCTTCAACATCATGCTAAAAAAGATGGTGAAGAGGGTCGGTGCCAGCACGCAGCCCTGCTTTACACCATTGAGAATAGGGAATGGTTCTGAGAGGTCATTGTTGAGTCTGACCTAGCCTTGCTGGTCCTCGTGTAGCTGGACGATCATGCTAAGGAACTTTGGGGGACAGCCAAGTCGCTCCAGGATGTGCCACATGCCTTGCCTGCTCACAGTGTCGAACGCTTTTGTTAGGTCAACAAACGTTATGTACAGCCCTTTGTTCTGCTCGCGGCACTTCTCCTGAAGCTGTCTCAGCACAATGACCATGTCGATGGTGCTCCTGTTGGCTCTGAAGCCACATTGGCCGTCTGGGAGGTGGTCTTCAGCGACGGCAGGTACCAGCCGATTCAGGAGCAGCCTTGCAAGAATTTTCCCTGCAATGGACAGCAGGGTAATTCCACGATAGTTGGAGCAGTCAGACTTCTCGCCTTTGTTCTTGTACAGGGTGATGACGACTGCATCGCAGAGATCCTTTGGTAGTGTTCCTTCCTCCCAGCAGCATAGAAAGAGGTCGTGGAGCTTGTTGTGCAGTGCTGGGCCTCCATGTTTCCAGATCTCTGGCGGTATTCCATCAATGCCTGCTGCTTTGCCACTCTTGAGCTGGTGGATGGCTGCGAGAGTCTCTTCAGCGGTGGGCGGTTCGTCCAATTCAACCTGTCATGTCTGTATAGTTTGAATAGAAAGTCTGCCCTGTTCTTTCAGCCTGTGTGCGGCATTAGAAAGAGCATTTGCCGGGAATGGGGGCGGAAGTGTGTGTGTGTGTGTGTATGTGTTGGGAGGTGGGATAGGGTGGGGGATGGGGGGTGGGGGGTGGGAGTGGTGGTGGGGGTGGGGTGGGGGATGGGGGTGGGTGGGTGGGTGGGGGTGGGGGTGGTGGGGGTGGGGGGGGATTGAATTGGGGCGGGGATGGGTCGCAGCGTGTATATTGGAAGAGCACGTCAATGACGTCGTTTGTTTAATGTCATTTCATTAGGCTTATCTGAGAAGGTTGACGCGTTAGTCCTGTGGTCTGGAAGTTAAAACTACAAACTGGAGGAATGAAAACAAATAAATTATTGGTCGGAGGGGTGCGCTACACGGACCCTTGTAGGCCTGAGGGAGGTCAAAAGAATCATTGTACCCCGAAGGCCGAAGGCATGAGGGGCACAATGATTCCTTTGACCTCCCGAAGGCCTACAAGGGTCCTTGCAGCGAACCCCTCCGGCCAATAACGTATTTGTTTTCATTCCTCCACTATTTTCGTAAAAGAAATCAAGAAGACATCTTGCGACCTGGATCACGCCAGACATATATGACGTCAAAGGAATATACATTTATACATAATAGACTTATGATGTAATTTAAAATATGTCATGACGTTGCCGTTTCCAGTACTGTGTGTGCTTGTTGTTTCGAACAACACTAAGTAACTTTGTACTTTAGAACGTTTGGCGATCTTTTATAGAACAAAACTGGCATCCAAGATGCGTCATCGAGAGGGCTACAAAACGTCCGTCATTTTTCGCTACAGGGGTTTTTATATCACGGTCACATGGAACGGGTTGCTCTAAAGTGACTGGTCGTGTGACGTAGGAATAAAAACAAATATATATATATATATATATATATATATATATATATATATATATATATATATATATATATATATATATATATATATATATATATATATATATATATATATATATATAATTTTTCATTTCAATTATGAAAATGCTCTGCTGTACTAATGCCATGGAATTTCAGGCAGGTAAGCTTGCATTGCGTCATCAGGACATCAGCTGCCCTTTTTGTGACTTTTTGTGAAAGAGATTGTAGTAGGAGAGAATGAATGACAGACCTATCAGTTTGAGCCTTCCACTGAACACCTACTGCATAAAGCAATAAGGACTACCCCCCAGAACGCCCCGCAATCCGCTGGAGAATAGCCAGTCAATCCCCCGAGAGGGGAGGCTAGTGCACGAATATTCATAAACAGATATTGGATTTGCCGGGTAGATTTAGGTTTTTGCCGCCTACGACCGCTTTCGCTCCAAGGGGTGGCTCGTCAGGTAGGCATACAGCGTAGCCTGACAAATTGCAAACACAACGCGTGTACTAGAAGCCGCCTCCAGAATTTACTGGTAGCACCACTAGTACAGCGCGGATTGCATCCCTAAAGCTTTATGTGGTGTTGCAGTGGAAGAAGACAGACTAATTTTGAAAAGGCAACAGCTAGGTAATTTCACCTTGGGGCGAAACCGGTCGTGGGCGACAAAAACCTAAATCTACCCAGCAGGTCCAATATCTGATTGAGAACATTCATGCACTAGCCTCCCCTCTCGGGGGAGGGGGGGTGGGGGGGGGAGGACTGGATATTCTCCAGCGCATTGCCGGGCGCCTGGGGGTAGTCCCAGTTTGCTTTATGCAGTAGGTGTTCCGTGGAAGGCTCAAAATGATAGGTCTGTCATTCCTTCTCTCCTACTGCCCTCTCTTTATAGATCTAGTGAGCGATGCAGTCACAAAAAGAGCAGCTGATGTCCTGATGACGCAATGCTTACCAGCCTGGAATTCCATGGCATTAGTACAGCAGAGCATTCTCAGAATTGAAATGAAAAATTACGTCACTTGGAGCTAATCTGATTGAGTGCATTTTTGGCTATGGGTGACGCCTTTGTTTAAAGTATATATATATATATATATATATATATATATATATATATATATATATATATATATATATATATATATATATATATATATATATATATATATATATATATATATATATATATATATATATATATATATATATATATATATGACTTGTTGAAATTAACTCATCACTATCTTATGACTGGGCGGAACGAGGAACTTCTGAAATGTAGATGTGGGAGTAAATCCCCTTATCACTTTCACTGCTGGGACAAATTACACGTCCCAGCGGCAAGACGCATAGAACCTCATGAGGCTTTATACCTGTTGATGAAACCTCTTTGTAACCGTTTCCTTTTGACGGCTTGGAATTGTTCACGTTGAATTTACAACAATTTATAAAACAATCTGCAGCCAATGATGATAAAGGGGTTAATGTCCTTGCAAAATCATATGTGATCAGAACTTGTGTTCAATTCACTTTAAAAAAAATAAATTTTATATTTTTTCATAACAACATCGAACATGTAAAAATGAGACATCTTGACCTTTACTGAATGACGCTCTCAGGGAATTGAGGGAGGACGGTGGGGGGAGGGGGAATAAAAAGCCTTCTTCTTTGCCTCAGAAGAAAAAAAAAAGGCCAAAAGTGCAAATTACAACAAACCAAAAGTAAGCACCCATGTCCAACAATATGTGGCTTCACACTTGGACGTGATCAAAAGGCAAGATTTCAATCTCTAAAGATGGAGCCGCAAGACCACTCCTTTGATGGCACTGAACACAGTTGTTGACTTAAACCAAGGGACTTCCTGTATGTGCGGATGTGAACTGTTAATTTCTCCAGCCTAGCAAGACATAGAGATGTTCATTCTTATCGATCCTCATGAGTCAGCAAGAGACAGATTCGCATTAGCCCTTGCTGCTGCATGAACTCAAGAAAATCCCTGCCTCGTGCAGATGGAACTGGTTTGCATACAGTCCAGTTTGCAGATGGCTTCTGTTACGGATGTCCTTGAGTTATCAAGAGACGTATAGATTCTTATGAGACTCTTAATCTGCAGGAACTCATGACAATCTATGCCTCTTTCAGATGTAAGTGGCCTACCCGACGGTGCAGCCCTATTGAGGGAATGTCCTCGGGTCGACATAGGCCGCAGTGGGCCCGCGCACGGCCGTGCGCGGGCCCACTGCGGCCTATGTCGACCCGACGGTCTTTTGTCGTCCAGTTTGAAAGTGGCTTGCATGTGATATGGAACTGTGGATGCCCTTTCTATGAACCCTGGGGCAAGCTGGAGGGAACGGTAGGCACGTGCGCAATCTGATTTTGACAGGCCATATAGACAGCATAGAACATGTTAACATCCTTGTCCTGCCCGGGGAATATCGAGTTACTTCTCTTTCGATCGATAGCGTGGATAAGCAGGACCATTGTAAAGTAAGCACACGTTTTGTCTGTTCTTTGTTGGTTGTCACAAGGTTGAGGTACAATATTGTTTTTTTTTTTCCTGTGCCCATAGTTCTAAATTTGCTGTAGATTTCTGCTCTGTGAAGGCAAAAGGTCCATTGTTGTGAAAGCAAGATTTTCATTGTGATACAATAGAAATATCATATGCAAACCAAGGGGAATCACAGCGCTGGACAGACAACAGTTAGATCCCCTGCCCCCTTGGTTTGCATACAATTCTGCCAGCGCTAGCCTCACCTATCTGGTTTGTGAATAGAAATATCGCTTTTCACACACACACAAAATGGTATCACAGTCTTTTGCCTTCACGTGGCAGATTTGGTTTATGTGAAAGATTCATAAATTTATGATAATCACGCTGATACCATTTTGAAACACAAGGCCTGTTGCGCATACAAAACATGTAATAAGATAATTAATTTTCATTTAAAACATGTAATAAGATAATTAACCCTTTCAGCCCTGACGCACTACAGCAGGAGACGTGTCGATCGTGATAATTCAAGGGTAGCGCCAGATTAGCTTGGCGCCTGTCGGCGCTAAGCTAATCTGTCACTACCCTTGAATTATCATGGTCGATCCATCTCATGCAACAGGTGCATAGTCGTAGATGACGCCTCCAAAATTTGGGAAATACGTGCGCCGGGCTGAATGAGTTAATTCATTTAAGGCGCACCGCATCAATAGCTGCGAAAGTGTTGTATGCGGATCTATATCTCTTGCTGGCTTCGTTTAAGTTAATGCTATTCAGACGGAAGAAGTCTCTGAGCGATATTTGTACGATGGTCACTTGTACCAAAGATAATGGATGACCAATGGTCATCCATTATCTTTGCTTGTACATAAGTCTTTGCTGCTTGAAAACGAAATACTATAAGTCGACTTCTGTGTAAAGCGAAAGTTTTATTGTTAAAAAGTAAAAACTTGCTTTTCACAAAAATGGACCTAGAGTCTTTTGATTTCGCAATGCGGCTGACAGCATTTAAACGACTTATTAGAAGAACTGGTCTTGTGTAATTGTTTTGCATATGTGCAGTGTCCCTATCTCACAAATACCGACTTTCTTATTGATTTTCTTCTGATGCTCTTTAGTTTCATCTCTTAGTTTTTTTATTTTTTATTTATTTCGTAAAACAATAACAACAACAACAACAAACAAACACGTGGATGCAATATCGATAGCCCCGTACGCAATACGCTATTGTTAAAGTTCAATACCACGTTTATTTTCAGGCTAAGTCTACGTCAAGGACATACGACATGCACCATCTTCTAAATCAAAGAGAGAAAGAGTCCCTGAAATGCCTGCGTCAGCGCCATTTGCAGGAAGAGCAAATCCATTCTCTGGAATCTGCGCATGTCCAGAGCTCAGAACGAGGCCGCCTATTCCATTATCCCGTTCCGCAATATCCGGTCCGTGCCGATTCAGCCTCGCAGTGGAGGCTTGAAACGTGAATCTTCAGGAACGAAATTAAAAATTGAACCGGGTTTGAGATTTTAACCTATCAATGAGATACTTAGCGAGCACCGACGAACTGCAAGAGGTATAGATCCTCATGAGCCCCGGCAGTTACCTCTTGCTGGCCTCGTTCGCTGCATGTCTGTTCGTCTCGATAAGACGAGTCTGTGACGGTTTCTAAGACATATCATTTCTGGACTCCGGCAGTGACGGATTTCAAGTTGACTCCATGGTGCCACATGAACACAAATAATTACCGGCCGTGAGGGCTCATGCCTTTTGCGGAAGGGACGCCGCCTTTCTCTGATACCCTATCCGATTAAACATCAAAACCTTTACGGCATTGGCAAAATAGCTCAGATCCTCATGGGGCCTTGCAGCGCGTAAAGTTTTATGAGTATATGTAGACTTCGTTGTTCTTTGCTGTCCAAGTTGTACACGTACTCTGCCGTGACTGGGCAAAAGACAGTAAGTAGATGTTTTTGTGAAAAGCGAGTTTGTTTTGTTATACAATGATAATCTCGCTTTTCTCATACAATGAACATCCCCGATTTTGCCAGATAACACTATTACCTATTTCCATAACTTGTGATCGTCTGAACGGGAAAATCATCGTTTTACTAAAATACAAGAAGTTTCTCAGCTGCTCCCTTTCAGGCCTGTGAGAGGCACAGATTCTCATGAGCCACTGCAGCTTCTTGCTGATATTAATCAGCCCGGCTCCTCAAATGGCGTTGGAACATCTGGATTTAAGCGTGAGACCGCATCTGCCCTGATCCGTGGATGGAGATGTCCCGATGTGACACCTTTCAATTAACGCTCTATTGCCGTCGGGGTATTTCATACGTTAACTCAGTCAAGGTAACTCCGAATCAATAGCTGCAAAAGTGTCGTATAGCATTGCCGCCGGCTATTGATGCGGGGCACACTGAATGTGTTAAAAGACTGAGTATAGGGCCTTGAGAGTATTCTTTTCTAATCATGATGTTGCAATGACACGAATGCACTGATGGCTGTTGTATATCTTGTGCACCTTCAAAGAAAGGGAAAACAAATCAAATATACGAAAACAGTGGGGAAAGAGAGAGCGAGAGAGCGAGAAAGAGAGAGAGAGAGAGAGAGAGAGAGAGAGAGAGAGAGAGAGAGAGAGAGAGAGAGAGAGAGAGGGAGAGAGAGAGAGAGAGAGAGCAATGAACAATGAACAATGAACAATAAATAATGAACCTTTATTTTACAACGGTAAAAGCATTTGGTCACAAAACCAATTTTCAAACTTGCGTTGCTACAACTAAACTACGAATTACTCAAAATATCAAAAATGGGCATATGCGCGTATATTCTAAAGTAACTAAAAACGCACACATGAACCCTACACGTATTCCAAAAGAAAGATAAAATGGAAAAAAAAGACATTTCAGCAGTACTGTTAGCATGCATACAGAAGAAAATAACAGTGCTTTCGAGTTTAAAGGAAAAAAGAAATCCGTATTCCCAGACATTATCCATTTCACTTAGACACGGACATTTCATCAAAGGCTCGCACGCACGTATGCACGCACACACCCGCACGCATTATGCACGCACACTTACGTACTTACCCAAACAAACATCATGTTGACGGTAATGAAGTATATAGATATAAAAAATAAAAGAAACGCATAAAAGGAAGTACAGTGATACTTGCCACCATAATGAAGTAACTATTAAACATACAACAGAAGTAATTGGAATAAAAAAAAAAAAAAACCAGCATTATCCGGTACGCACAAATTCGAGAGAGAAAGAGAGAGACAATGGTTCTTTATTTTACAACGGTGAAAGTTTTGGTGAAACCATTTTTCGAACTTGCCGTTGCTAATCTACTTTACATATAATGCACAAATCACAAAATACTATCATTAAATTGGGAAAACTATATATATAACTAATAAGAAATTGAAATATAAAGTTTTTAAAAAAGAAATCATTGAAGAAGCTGAAATAAACATAGAAAATCTCACACATACACACAATTGTAAAGGTATAAATCTTCATACTTACATTCATAAACACAAGCACAAGCACAAAACACTCACACACACACACACACACACACACACACACACACACACACACACACACACACACACACACACACACACACAACACATGCAGCATTAGCATCTTGTATTAACTGAAGATATAACTGAATTGAAGAGTTAGAAAGGGAAAATCGTACACTGCAAGTGCAGGTTGCTGTGAAAATCTTACGATGCTGAGGTGAGGTACTTGAAGAGAGCGGTTTTAAAAGACGAAAGCGTTGTTGATGTTGTAACATGTTTGGGCAATGTGTTCCACATGCTAGCACCTGAGAACGCTAAACTTGTCTTATAGAGATCGATTCTAGGTCGTGGCACAGTAATGGACTGTATGTTGATGCCAGGCGGGAAAACATTTTTTTTTATATACTCGGGGAGTCTGTTATTCAATACTTTGAACATCGTTATTCCCTTATTGTATAATAAATGTTTTTTCAAGGGGAGAATTTCTAAGGTTTTCAGTTTATTATCCGTTGTTGAGTTAGGGTCTAAAAGGATAAGCTTTGCGACTCTACGATGAAGAGAGTTCAGTCTTTTTAACTGGACCTCGCTTGCGCCATCCCACACCGTAGAAGCATAATCTATATGTGACCTGATGTGGGCGTTGAAGAACTGTTTTCGTGTTTCTACATTAGCTATATGTTTTAACTTGGATAAAATAAACAGAGCTGTGGTCCTCACCACCCTGCTGTATGGTTCCGAGTCCTGGGCCCTCTACCGCAGCCAACTACGACTCCTCGAACGCTTCCACCAGCGCTGCCTGCGTACCATCCTGGGCATTCACTGGAGTGACTATGTCACCAACGTCGAGGTCCTTGAACAGGCTGAAACTGTGAGCATCGAGGCGTTGCTGCTGCGGACACAGCTCCGCTGGGCGGGGCATGTCTCCAGGATGGAGGATCATCGCCTACCAAAGATCGCCCTGTTTGGCGAGCTTGCTACTGGACACCGAGACAGAGGGGCACCGAAGAAGAGATACAAAGACTGTCTCAAGAAGTCACTTAGTGCCTGCCAAATCGACCACCACCAGTGGTCTTCGCTTGCTGTGGACCGTGACACCTGGCGCTCCACCATTTACAAGGCAGCTGTCTCCTTTGAGGACTCTCGCAGAGCTAACCTTAAGGACAAGCGGCTCAGAAGAAAAAACCGAGATGCCGCAACTCAGAACCCTGGCCATACCTCCCCCTGCAGCCACTGCGGTCGAACCTGCCTGTCCCGGATTGGCCTCCGCAGCCACGAACAAGCCTGCAGACGTCGTGGGAAACTCCTATAAAATCTTCGTTCGCGAAGTCAAGCCAAGAGAGAGAATCCCCCTGACCGGAGCCGAGAGGCGACAAGAACCACTGGCAAAGCCTAACTCGTAATACAACGATGTTGTCTTCAACTGTACAAAGTATAAGCGTGAAGTATACCCTTGAAAGGATCCCAAACTTTCCGTGTGACGTAGAGATGCAGAGACTAGACGTAAATCAGTCTCCATACTTCCGACTGTCAGTCAACAACCTCGCGCGAACTGCATTCGCTTGACATTTCTCCCCTCGACTTTTACTTGACCAGCGTTTTGTTTCTTCGCCTTTTCGAATACGGTCAGTACGTGATAGGGCCTTCGCTTCAGCTAAATTTTCCTGTCGTTGATATTATCCAACTTATCCAATTATTCAGATATGTTTTGTATGAAAATGGTACTAGAGAACACCTACATATAGTTCTTTTTTTTGTTGTGTAGCCCCTTAAATTATTTATTTATTGGCATATTTTTGTTTAGTCACTGAATGAAGATTGGCAACATATGACAAAGGGACTCCCGTTGCCTTGAGAACGGACGACCAGGGAAAAAATCGAATAGAGCCACGCCAATGAAAAAAAGTGTTAAGAGACTGAAAGAAGACAAGTATCTTTATCACAATCAGTCATTATTATATAACATGAAATTGTACGCCATTGTATCCGACAGTCCGTGAGCACTCTCCCGGTGCAAAGTTCGACTGAACTGTACCATTTCAACAGGACTCTGACCTCAAATACTGAACTGTGCGAAATGACTTTCTTTTGAAACGTAAAGCAATCACACAAGGCCAGTTCTTCTAATAAGTCGTTTGAATGTCGTAAACTGCCGCCTAACGGGAAAAGAGCGTAAGCTGATTTTTGTGAAAAGTGAGATTGTCACTGTATTACAATGAAAATCTCACTTTTAGCTGATTTTGACTTGCAGTGTTTTGCCTTCACAGAGCAGCAAGATTTATGTAATAGTCACCACCTAAGAGAAAACGTTCAATGACATCTTCCGTCTGAATAACATGAACGTAAACGGAGCCAACAAGAGACGTAAATCCGCATGGGCCTCCGGATCAGGCAGAGGCTCATGAGGATCTGTGTTTCTTACAGATTGATGAAAGTGCAAATGAAGTGTCAGCTGCCTAAGCCAAGGGTAAGCGGGTATATAGCACAATTATCCCTATTGTCCACATTTCCTAATTTGGCGGTCGTCCTACGGCAACTGCATTTCCGTTCAAGAAACAGATCAACCATGATAGTTCAAGGGTGGTGCCAAAATAGCTTGGCGCCTACAGGCGCCAAGTATTCTGGCACTACCCTTGTACTATCATGGTCGGTGTGTTATTGCCAAGTGTAAAGTTCACGATCGGCAGCAGGAATAGGCTACAATCTAATTTCGTTGTCCCTATGAGGATTATATTCCACTTCAAGAGACAGATCGATCATGATAGTTAAAAATAGTTAAAGATTTATCAATGAACGTCTAATTTTGCCCACATCGAAGGTGATTTCAAAGACAGAGCGCCGAACCAACTTTAACCCGGCTGAACTGGAACTCGCGACCTTTTTGACGATATTTGAACGCTCTAAAGAACCCTCATGATAGTTCAAGGGTGCCTGTAGGCGCAAAGCAATTCCTGCACCACCTCGGATTATCATGGTCGGTCCAAGTCCTATTGTATTGTGTCAGGGGCCAATAAATGGGTACTTAAACCGGTGTGAAGTTAGGGACAACAGCCGGGACGCGCCGTCTGACAGAGAGACTAGATGGTCCCCAAGAGAGCCGTTTCATTATACCATCGGCTTGAGGACAGCTGAGCCGTGTCACAGTGAACCGGAGAAGGCCCAGAAAATACTGAGTCAGGTTTCGTTTGCATCGAACGACCAACAACGACCCAGAGTGAAGTCACGGCAGATAACCAGCTTCTGTCATAAAAATAAACATTCCAAACATCTCCAAGAGGCTAAGATCCTCATGAGCCCTCCGGGAACGTGGGCGCAAGGACCTTTTTAATTCGCTCACCAGGTCAGATGTCCTCCAGGCTCATGAGGATCTATGCCTCTTGGAGATGTTTGGAATGTTGTGTATGCTTATGATCCAAACCCGCCTTGACTTCGCTCTCGTTCGTTGTTGGGAGTCGTTCGGCGTGAACGTAACCTCACAAGCATGTAACGAAGAGCTGCTTGAGGACATCTGACCTGGTGAGCGAATTAAAAAGATCCTTGCGCCCACGTTCCCTGCGCGCGAACCAAAGCGTGCGTTTTTTTTTTTTGACACACTCGAGACGTGCTGCATACAGATGTGCAGCAAACAGTCGCGTATTCTTATCAATACGACTAGTCACGTCTCGAGTGTATTAATTAACATTGTCTCCGCTGGAAGGTAAAGGGTAGGAAGTTAACTTTTGCGAAAAGTGAGATTTGCATTCCATTACAATGAAAATATAGCTTTTTACAATAATGTATTTACTGTCATTTGCCTTTGCAGAGCTACGATATAACAATAATTTGACGCTATTCTCAGTGAAAAACCACTTCATGTGACGTCACACTATTATAAAGTATGACATTGTTTCGGAAGGAGGTAGCGGCAATTGGTTATTAAATGTGTCGTAATACGTCATTAATTGTGTGATAGCCCAAATCTGTACTTACCCGACGAAAAAATAAAATGTACTACAAAATCGAGCTAAATATAAGAAGATAAAATTATGGAGATCAGACTCTCATATCCGAACTGTCAGACGAGGTCGTTGTGGAGATGCGTTGTGTGCAGTGCGTCAGTAGCTACCCCGCTCACGTGGTGGGGGCGCACGAATATATATATATATATATATATATATATATATATATATATATATATATATATATATATATATATATATATATATATATATATATATATATATATATATATATATGCCACTTCCAGCCTAATTTGTGCATTTATACTGACGAGCAAAAGATATGATGCATCACTGCAATCATGGGAAACGTTTTAGTGTTTCCGATGATTGCAGTGATGACGCATTTCTGTTGCTTGTCAGAACATCCCAATGCGCAGAAGGCCATCGGGCGGACGTCGGCCGCCGTTGGCCTGCGCACGACTGTGCGCGGGCCAACGGCGGCCGACGTCGGCCCGAAGGCCTTTTGCGCATTGGGATGCTCCGAGGGTTGTATGTCCTAGTTTGCGGTGGTGAATGGATTAGCCAACGCATCAGAAACAGTCAGTCGTAAAAAGGCCAGCAAATGCCACAAATCCAAGCAAGACCATAATTCTGTTCGAGGGTGGTGCCAGAATAGATTGGCGCCCTTGGGCGCCAAGCTTTTCTGGCATCCCACTTGAAACATCATGGTTACCCTGTCTCTTGAACTGTGAGAACTGAAAAATGTGACTCGAGGGCCTAATGCGTTAAACCAGTCAAGCACAACCCTTGACCTATTATGCATGATCGGTGTCCTGGGTGGTAATGCAGCCCTCAGAGGACAAATTTGTGATTTTTGGAGCTCAACGCTGAATATATTAAATGAGGGCTGATGAGGCCACCGCCAGTGAAAAATCAGCAAAGGACTGGAACTGCAAAAGTGACAGTGACAGGGGATGGCGGGCGAGTACGAGAGAGACGACGAGTGGATAAGCGTCTGTTGTTACAAAAAATAAGAAAATATGGCTCACAAATTGGGATTCTACTAGTCTGACGTAATCTGAACTGACAATCAATGGAATTTTTTAATACAATTTTAAACAAATTATTTGTTATTTAATATGTAAAGCGTCAGCTGGGTCTCAGTATGTCTGTTAGGTTTGTATTCTTACAGACGTACTGAGATCTAGCGTACGCTTCAAAAATACAAACCAAGATGAAGAAATGGCCGGCCGACAATTTTCTAAGCGAGAATGAAGATGGAAATACAGAATTTTAAATAAAATAAAAACAACATCAGACAAACATCGAACCCGCCTTGAAAAAGAAAACAATCTGACACAATAAAACCTATAATTTAGCAATAAATGAAAAGAAAAGGGGAGACTGCCAGGCTAATATTTTAGGAAAATTACAAAGTAAAGTAGGTATAAGCACTGTTAGGGGAGAGAATTGTGCAGTATCGACCAATGGTCATTTTCAAGTTTGATCGAAGCACACACACACACACACACACACACACACACACACACACACAAACACACACACACACACACACACACACACACACACACACACACACACACAACACAAACACAGCACACACACACACACACACACAACACACACACAACACACACACACACACACACACACACACACACACACACACACACAAACACACACACAAAAAGATAGGAAAGAAGGGTGCGCTAAGTAAGTGACTGGAAGTAGTGAATATGGAAGCCCCCCCCCCCCCCCCCTCCCCTCGTCCACCAGTATGCCGAATGGTGTGTTGACGAGGTCGCCAAGACCGAAACAGCTGTCCACACCGGCTAAACAATCCTGACCCCCCTTGGGGGACCTAGATCTAAATTTCCATGCATCAAGGGGCTGGAAATCTATTCAAAATGCGATACGCCCCCCCCTTCGGAGGTGGTGGTGGGGGGGGGGGGGGGGAGGTTCCATATTCACTACTTCCAGTCACTTACTTAGCGCACCCCTCTTTCCTATATATTTTTTGTGTGTTTCGATCAAACTTGATCTATAATCATTGGTCGATACTGCACAATTCTCTCCCCTGACAGTGCTTTTACCTACTTTACTTTGTAATCTGCCATAACTTAGCAAAATACAAGAGCGAAGGATAAGAAAAACGAAAGAAGGCCAGAGACAGATAAACGTAAGGCTGCAAAACGACTTAAGGACGAGCACGCAGGGAACTCTGCTGTCCAGATGCCCATGCGAACATCATACACCGACAAGTGGCATAGATCCTCACGAGCCTCCGCAACGCGGGGGCTCATGATGATCTATGCCACTTTCTGGAACCAATTTTGATTTATTCATTCTCAGACGCAGTGTATTATCTATGTTCAGGCCGGAGATGGTACACAGGGAGAGAAGATTTACGCGCACGTCTTCAGTTTATCGACAGGCCACGCAACCGCGGTTAGGACACTCGCTGCTTGGATGAATTGTCTCTCTTTCCCGTGAGGAACGCTGGGAAATCTGGGCCATTTTTTTTCGCTGGGGGACGTAACCGCTTCACCTCCTGCGTTCGAGAAAAACAAACGTAAATGTGAACTGACCCAGCGTCCAAAGTCAAATTTTGTGAATAATGATGTACGTGCCTCCAAGCAAGAGGCATACTTTATGGGTTGCAGGGCGTCATGAGAAGTATGTCTTCTGCAGATGCTGAGGAGAGCTGGAAACTCGTTGCTGGTGCCGGTTTTACGGAAGAGACATAGATCATCATGAGCTCTGCAGTTGCAGGGATTCATGAAGATCTATACCGATTGAAGATGGGAGACGCTTGCTGAGAAACAGTGTTACCTCTCTTGATATTTTCTAGCAAGAGGTGTACATTTTGGCATCAGTTATGATTCCGTGTTTTTAGCAAGAGGCATAGATCTTCATCAGCCCCTGCATTGCAGGGGCTGATGAAGATCTATGCCTCTGTGCAGATGGGAGAAGCTCGCGGAGAAATCCCTTCACTCCTGCAACACGCCAGGGACAATTTGGTTTGCATGTGAAATGTGGCGGCCGATTGACGGTTACTGACTTACGTCACGAGAACACCGTTCGCACATGATCTGCAGGACCCAAGTGACCGTGAAAAATGACAGAGACAGAAAGGACAACGCTCCTCGGTTAAAGGAACACTTTTAGTTTACATGCGTGCGGCAAGAAAAAGTGAGTCTTGTAAACCCTTTGGCTGTCGGTGGCGATTTTTGTCGCGATGATTCCTACGGCAAAAACCGCTACTGACAGGCAAAAAAAGTAAACTTGATTTGTTCTGCTTATTAGCCCATATGCTTTGAGCTAATTCTAGAATTCGAGAAGAAAGTCGGGTTTATTTAAAGACATCTCGTCAGTCGCACAATGGCAACAATTTTTGTCACTGATATCACTGACACGCACGCACACACACACACACACACACACACACACACACACACACACACACACACACACACACACACACACACACACACACCACACACACACCATCACACACACACACACACACACACACACACACACACACACACACACCATCACACACACACACACACACACACACACACCACACCACACACAAACACACACACACACACACACAATGACGCTTCATACGCCACAGTTCAGTCACCCACGTCCACGTAATCCGTCCATCCGACATCCGTCTACCCATCCACTCACCCACACACCCACCCCACCTCCTTACAACGAATAAAAAAATATAATTTCAGCAATTTATTAGAAAAATACTTGATTACAGCTTTTTCGTATACATGAAAACAAAATCCATCAAGCTTTCAACACCGTACAGTGCAGGCTGGCTGATCACATCTTTCTGGGTTTAGAAATGACTCACACAGCTTTCAACACGATACAATACAGGCAGCACGCACGGCCCTGCAGTCATCGATGCACAAACTGTCGCAGTCTCTGCAACATACAGACGGTGAACACATTGATGAGCTGAAAATAATGATAATGAGTTCGTACATAATGTAACCTATTTAACCCGACGGCCGTATTTGCCAAAGTTTGGAGGTGTCATCTAACGACTGTGCTAGTTGCAGAGAGGGATCAACCATGATAATTCAAGGGTAATGCCAGATTAGCTTGGCGCCTGATGGCGCCAAGCTAATCTGGCACTACCCTTGACTTATCACGGTCGATCCCTCTAGGGCCGTAGGGCGTTCGGGTTAAATGGGTTAACTCCCTTGCGCAAGCAGCCAGCGTTTTTGTAAAAACGTTCTCGTGGCCGCATGCATAACGAGAGTTAACAAAGGAAAAGTACTACTCAAGCTAGGGGTTTAGCCGTAAGTTAAGCTAAGACCACCTTTAAGTGCTGCGCAGCATTCCTTATACCGGCCATGCAGTAAGACTGACTAACGAGCGGGTAATGTTCTTACATGTTGATTGTTTCATTATTCCTCCAAACCCCGATAGGGGCGAAGGGAATCAAATCAAATCTAAATCTTGAAAAATGTTTCGACATGGTTGCATGAGAAAACGTAAAACATGCCCCAGCCACAACGTAAGGTGCTCCGCCATCATAACGGAGCACCGTGCGTAGGGGCTTGGCAGGACTTACGCTCTCTCTTACAACTCAGCCTAGAGGCACTGATTACCTCTCCATCAGGTGTGACCCAGTAACTGAGCAAAGGTCCTCGGGCCCACAACGGCCGCAGTGGGCCTGCGCACGGATGTGTGCGGGCCCACCGCGGCTGTCGTGAGCTCGATGACGTTTTGCTACTGGGGGAAGTTTCAGCAAAACAGTCAAAGCTGTTTAGAGCGACCACAGTACAGCCCTAAGAAAGTGGTCGTGTTAGGTGGTCTCCTATACAGTGTCATCCTAATAACGGAAAGAAGACAATGAGGCCAAAAATAGGCGGTCTGCTTGACAGGTGATCGCCTATTACAGGTGATCGCCTTGACAGGTTTCACTGCCAGTTTCAGGGTCTGTATCTGGTTGTAGTGAGTTTAGGCTGAATGGGCAGTTAAACCCTTGACTACGACTGAAGAGATACCGTTCGGGAGGGGGGGGGGGGGGGGTGTATTGGATTGGGGGGGTGGGGAGGCGTAGTTACTGATGCGTCGTTTCCACCGAGCGGTATCGTCAGTAGCAACGTTAAAGGGGTTAAACTATCCAAAGACCCTATATACGCTGGTCTTGCCAAGGGTTTCCCATACATACTTTACCGACTACATCCTGAGGAGAATTTTCGAAAAAAAAAAATTGAAGGCTACATTACAGATTAGCAGGTAGATCAACCATTTTGGATCAAGAGTGGTGCCAGGATAGCTTGGCGCTTCAGGCGCCAAGCTATTCTGGCACCACCCTTGAACTATCATAGTCAAATTAATTTCAACCAGTAGAGTATCAGGATGAAAGGGGATAAGAGAATCACTGAACGGAGGTCAAACACGCAGACAGTTAGCTACTATGACCTCCTCCTTAAGGCATGGCTAAAATCGCCAATGCACAGAAAGCCCCGGTAGAGGGTGTACACACCCCGGACAGAACCACTCAGGGAATACACCACATGTAAATCTCAATTCAAATCATCTCATTTGAAAACGGCGCGAGAGCAGATAGCAAATGACACGTACTCGCCATGCACTTACCGAGTGTTTAGCGACGGCCGTACAGGCCATATCCGCCGATACCACCCAGGCCATATCCGCCGAAACCACCCAGGCCATATCCGCCGATACCACCCAGGCCATATCCGTAGCGGCCACCAAAGCCCCCAAGGCCGCCGTAGCCCAGACCGCCGTAGCCGAACCCGCCGTAGCCCAGACCGCCGTAGCCGAAACCGCCCAGCCCATAGCCGAGTCCGCCAATGCCAATACCACCAATGCCAATACCACCGGCGGAGGCGGCGGCCACGAGAGCGACGAGGAGGAAGAGCTTGTACATTGTCGGCTGTGGACACAAGAAAGGGCACAAAAACACGTTGACTGTTTTGCCCGACCGCGTGCGTGTGCACTCGGGGAGTATACCACAAGTGCCCTTCTATTCAAATGAGATGCTGAGCATATAATTTGAATTGAAGTGTACTGACGACCCAACCCGGGAGTACACCACAAGTACACTTCTATTCAAATGAGATGCTGCGCATCTCATTTGAATAGAAGTGTACTTGTGGTGTACTCCCCGAGTGGGTCTATCTGGCAGTAAACGCGCAGTAGTACGGGATGGTATTGTGATTTCAAAACTGCGCTAATAAATGAATCCTACAGCCTTCAACACGGTACAATACAGGCAAGGCGCACGGTCAGCTATTTTTTTTCTGACTTCTGCGTGGAAGTCAAGTCTAGTAAAACTTAAAGTAAACTCAATTTAAAATTACTGTTGATATGGCATTCGGACAAAACTTATTTTCAAATCACCATCCGTGCCTCGTTTTAGTGCGAGTCTGGTTCACTTTTCAAAGTGAAACAGCCGTGCCCCGTTCACATTCACGTTAAAATTCAAGTTCAAAGAGCAAATAGAATCTATTAATTTTTGTTAACACTTTTTGTGGTTCAAATTAAGATTCACACGTAGTTAATATTTTAATATTTTGCGCTTATCATAGCTCCTCAAGAATGTAAAAGTCGCTTTTTACACTACCAAAGTACAAATACAACGTGAAATCAGAATTAGCTGTGCATTCGCTGCTGACTACAAGGCTAAGTTCACGTTGCGAGAGCAAATCGAATCTATTAATCTTTCTTTAAACACTTTTCGTGGTTCAAATTAAGATTCACACGTAGTTAATATTTCAATCTTTTGCATTTATCATAGCTCCCCAAGTATGTGAAAGTCGCTGTGTACGCTACCAACGAACAAATACCACGCGAAATCAAAATTAGCTGCACCTTATTTAAAGCTGCTGACTGCAGGGCTGAGAAGTTGGATGATGTTGTTGAGGTAGATGCCTGGACTGGTTGGTTGGTTGGTTAGTTCGGGTTTAACGTCCACAGCACCGAGGTGATCATGGACGGCCCTGACGGGCGGGTTATGGGGGTCAGGGAAATCTATTGCCTATGGAGTACGACCTGAACACTGATCAACTCAGGCGCACTCCAACTGTGCCACTTTGATTTACCAGGACTTTTCAACGGACATGCTATTGAACAAATCCGTTTTTTCCCCTGGATTGTGAGTCCAGCTACCGGGGCCGGGACGGGATTCGAACCCACGACCCGGCGATTCCCTTCGCTCTCCTGCTCCGACGTTTAACCGCCTGAGCTATTTCGGACTCTTTGCCTGGACTGAGTTCTCCTGGCTTTATATACTTTCACTGGTCACTTCGGTCGCTTCATCATTGTGTCATGGCAGTGCATGATCAAGACACTTCCTCCCGCAAGAAGCATATGACTACACAAGCCCCTGCAGCCGCAGTGTCATACCAGAATCTAAGCCTGTTGCTTACCGAGAGAGAGCCCCGGGTCACATTGGAATTGAGGATGTTGTCGGGGTTAAGCACTTCACCGCCAACAGACGCAGAATTATGTCATTGAAAGCAGAGCAAATTCAGCACCGAATAATCCGATCAATCCGATGAGCACGGGTCAGCAAGAGGCAAAGAACCTCATGAGCCCCCGCATCTGCGGGGGCTCATGAGGTTCTTTGCCTCTTGCCTTTGTTTTTCACATTTTTCTAACAGGGATTAAGCGTTTCGTCGATTTCATAATAGCATGGCACACCTTTCATCGTGATTGAGCTGAGGTGCCGATATAATGTGTAAAAGTTAACCGCAAGCGAATCAAAATAATTATTGCTCGTGACATTTCAGGATAGCGCGCGGGGGCAAAGCGTGTAATGTTTATCGAGCATTACAGGTAATCACCACCCTGCTGTATGGTTCCGAGTCCTGGGCCCTCTACCGCAGCCAACTACGACTCCTCGAACGCTTCCACCAGCGCTGCCTGCGTACCATCCTGGGCATTCACTGGAGTGACTATGTCACCAACGTCGAGGTCCTTGAACAGGCTGAAACTGTGAGCATCGAGGCTTTGCTGCTGCGGACACAGCTCCGCTGGGCGGGGCATGTCTCCAGGATGGAGGATCATCGCCTACCAAAGATCACCCTGTTCGGCGAGCTTGCTACTGGACACCGTGACAGAGGGGCACCAAAGAAGAGATACAAAGACTGTCTCAAGAAGTCACTTAGTGCCTGCCAAATTGACCACCACCAGTGGTCTTCGCTTGCTGCGGACCGTGACACCTGGCGCTCCACCATTTACAAAGCAGCTGTCTCCTTTAAGGACTCTCACAGAGCTAGCCTTAAGGACAAGCGGCTCAGGAGAAAAAACAGAGATGCCGCAGCTCAGAACCCTGGCCATACCTTCCCCTGCAGCCACTGCGGTCGAACCTGCCTGTCTCGGATTGGCCTCCGCAGCCACGAACAAGCCTGCAGACGTCGTGGGCAACTCCTATAAAATCTTCGTTCGCGAAGTCAAGCCAAGAGAGACAGGTAATTGGTGTTGCCTGATTAGCCTGGCGGCTTGTACATAAGTGTGTACACCCTTCGCTGCTAGTGATCGCGACTGAATTGCTCGTCTGAAGTTAGTTATTTGGGTATAACGCCGAGCAGGCAACTAAGGTCATCTCACGGCGGTGCTCGTCTGAAACCGGTACACACTGACCTACATTCGCACGAAAACAAAGTTGAAAATGGGACCACAAACGGACATAAAAACAAACCTGTGTCCGAAATAGCTCAGGCGGTTAAAGGTCGGAACAGGAGAGCGAAGGGAATCGCCGGGATCAGGATCAGGATCAGGAATTTATTTAACCTCTTTTCACACATTGGTGATATTAGACACACACAAAAAAAGATATCAGCAACCAAAAACACAACTTGTGAGTATCAAAGAATAGCAATAATTAACATCCAACCACACACACAAATTACTTATTATAATAGTTTACCCACCGGACTATGAATTATTATATTAACTATTGAAATTGCAATATTTCTATGTAAGATGTCATACAAATTGTCTGCTAAGTGATCAACTGTTATGTTATTTTTTTTTTCAACAGATTCATTGTAATAGGGCACTCACAGATTATATGTTTAACAGAGATGGGGCTTAAGCACTCGCATTTGATGTCTTTTGCGAATTTTGTTTTCCAAGAATTTAGTCTTAACTTGTATATCAACGAAGCTGTTTTCCTTGAACAAGGAGGAACATGATAAGCATATTTCATATCATCTTTGTGAAAAAAACTGTTTAGCACAGAGTACATTTCATGTAGAGATAATTGCATATTATTACAAACTGCTGAGTTTTCTCTATTTATAGCTCCTTTTTTTTGCTTGTCTGTCACAAATTTCATTCCAATAAATTCCGCAGTGTGACGGTATCCAAAGAAAACCGATCCCTATTCCTCTGGACATAATACAGCTCATAATATGTTTTATGTCATACACTAGGTCTTTTCTAGTATTACAATCCCAGCTTTTTAGACTATATAGGACAGATTTAGAATCGACACAGATCAAAATGTTAAATATATCATAAGGTAGAAGTTGAATAAAATTTAGTGCCATGAGAATCGCATACAGTTCAGACGTAAATATAGAAAATCCTTTACCAAGATAAAAGATTTCTTCACTTTGAGATCAGGAATATCAAAGCCTGCACCACAGTCTGAAGAATCTAAGACAGACCCATCTGTGAAAATTTTCAAATGTTTAAAATATGTTGTCTGTAATTTTTCTTTCACTAAATTTGCTAAAAATTTACATCCTCATCTTTTTTCAAATCTGTGTAATCTATATCGAAAGTAGCATTAATATGTTCCCAGGGAGGTATAGTAGGTGTTACTGGTAAAACGGGAATAGTCTTGATATCTATAGTGCAGTTTTCTATAGCATCTTTGACATAGTTACGTATAGGTAAAAGATACGGGATGGTTTGCACTCTCTTCGGGAAATCCACATCTGCATCTAAAAATATGTCTTCACGTACTGAATTTTTGAGGTTCGGCTTCGGACAATGTATTTTGCAGTTGCTAATTTACGTTGGTCAGATAAAGACAGAACACCTGCTTCTTTGTAGGTTTTTACAGTATTAGTATGAACCGGCACTCCAAGGGCTAACTTAACTGCTTTACTATCAATGCTTCAATTCGTGGGTTCGAATCCCGTCTCGGCCCCGGTAGCTGGACTCACAATCCAGGGGGAAAAACGGATTTGTTCAATAGCATGTCCGTTGAAGGATCCTGGCAAATCAAAGTGGCACAGTTGGAGTGCGCTTGAGTTGATCAGTGTTCAGGTCGTACTCCATAGGCAATAGATTTCCCTCTCCCCCCCATAACCCGCCCGTCAGAGCCGTCCATGATCACCTCGGTGCTGTGGACGTTAAACCCGAACTAACCAACATAAAAACATTAGGACTAACAAGAGACACAAACCTTCCTGAGCCCCCTGCGACTGCAAGGCTCAAGAGGGTTTATGTCTCTTGCAGCTAGGTAGCGTTGCCGCAGTTTAACCAATATCATCCTGAGGCTAAAAGCTTCAAATTTGTACACTGCCATATGAAAGCTACATTATAGTACTTACAGATAAGGATATAGACCAATGGCTTTAGTTCAAGGGTAGTGCCAGAATAGCTTGGCGCCTCTAGGCGCCAAGCTATTCTGGCACTACCCTTGAACTATTTTAGTCAAACTTATTTCACACATTGGTGTATTCCGAATGATACGGGTTAAGCGATCAGCTCCATGACGGGCTGAGATTGCTTAAAATTCGCAATTGCAACGGGTTATCAATGTTGTCTCAGCTAAGACTTTCCTACCCTTCTTGTCACAATCAATGGGATTACTTTTCCACAATCAAGTTGATTACCCACGTGTACCTGAGGTTTTCCACAATCAAGTTGATTACCCACGTGTACCAGAGATTTTCCACAATCAAGTTGATTACCCACGTGTACCAGAGGTTTTCCACAATCAAGTTGATTACCCACGTGTACCAGAGGTTTTCCACAATCAAGTTGATTACCCACGTGTACCAGAGGTTTTCCACAATCAAGTTGATTACCCACGTGTACCAGAGGTTTTCCACAATCAAGTTGATTACCTACGTGTACCAGAGGTTTTCCACCGCCTTTTGAGCCTTGGATAACGGAAGGAACTCTCCTGCGTGCAGAAGAAGAAGAAGAGAAAGGTTCTTAATTTTACGACACTCCAACTTCATATTTTGCACAGCATTATTGTAAGATGTTTGGTTGGGTGAACATTGCTGAACGTCCCAACATCAACAAGACTTTCTGAGGACTTGCCTGCGCTGCTTGTGAAAACATCCCTGAACAGAATATTGAATGTATGTCGCAAGACGGTGTGTTATGCATAATAAACCCAAGACATGCTAGGGACGCTGCACCTTCATACTAATTTGTCGTACCCTAGTTTACAAAAAAACATGGGATGAACAAAATCCCTCCTATAGTCATGTGAGAGATGTCCTAGCTGTCAAGGTCTTGGTGTCTTTGATCTAATTCTGATTTTCAAATAACTCCTATTGAAACAGCCGCGCAGATAATAATAATAATAATAATTACGGTATTTATAATGCGCTTATCTTATAATAATTATAACTCTAAGCGCGCACTCACAACTCGCACACGCATGCGCACGCTTTAGACAATGACTCACGTAACACAAATAGTGAAGATACATTACGACGGTCAGCTTGGGGTGGGGAGTGTGGTGATGTAGTGCTAGAACTGTTGAAAGAGGTGAGTTTTGAGGGCGGACTGGAAGGAGGAGAGCGAGTGTTTCTGATGGAGAGAGAGTGGGAGAGTGTTCCAGGTAGATGGACCGTATACTGAGAAGGAGCGGGGGCCGAGAGTGCTGAGTTTGGTGCGGGGGATGAGGAGGCGGAGAGGGTCGGAGGCGGAGCGGAGGGAGCGGGAGGAGTGTAGGGGTGAAGTAAGTTTGAGAGATATGCAGGAGCGTAGCTGTTCAGGGATTTGTAGCAGAGAGACAGAATCTTGTATTGGATGCGTTGGGGGATGGGGAGCCAGTGAAGGAGCTTGAGCAGGGGAGTGATGTGGTCGGATTTTTTCTTTCTGAGGACGAGGCGGGCAGCATTGTTCTGGACGCGCTGGAGAGTGAGAGTGGTGGAAGGCCGGAAAGGAGAGAGTTGCAGTAGTCGATGCGAGATAAGATGAGAGAGACAGCGAGTTTGGTGGCAGCTTCGGTAGTGAGGTATTTTCTGATCTGACTGATGCGGCGGAGGTGGAAATAACATGCCTGGGCCGTGGCGGAGACGAAGCTGGTCATGGAAAGCGAGGAATCGAGGATAACGCCAAGGTTCTTGACCGAGTCAGAGAGGGAGATGGGGGTGCTGTCGAGTTGAAGGTGGAGAGAGGGAGGGAGCTGGGAATGTTTCTGGCGAGTGCCTACCAGCATGGCTTCCGTTTTGTCGCCGTTCAGTTTGAGCTTGTTTGCTGTCATCCAGTTTTTCACGTCTTCATAGCAGTCAGCCGTGCGAGTCAGTAGTATCTGAGTGTTGGCGAGTTTGTCTTTGTCTAGTAGTTGTGAGTCGTCAGCGTAGAGGTGGTGGTGTATGTGGTGAGACTGGATGATGTTTGACAGGCGGGGGGGGGGGGGGGGGAGGTGTAGAGTGTGAAAAGGACCGGGCCTAGGACGCACCCCTGTGGAACGCCGCAGGAGAGCCTGACTGGGTTGGAGGAGACGCAGTCGATGGTGACGGACTGCTGTCTGTCGGAGAGGTAGGAGAGAAACCAGGAGTGAGCAGAGTCAGTGATGCCAAAGGAGTGGTGAAGGCGGTGGAGGAGGATAGAGTGGTCTATGGTGTCGAAGGCGGCAGAGAGATCGAGTAGCGTAAGAAGGGAGATGTTGCCCGAGTCAGTGGAGAGAAGCAGGTCGTTAAGGATATGTAGAAGGGCTGTTTCAGTGCTGTGATGTTTGCGATAGGCAGACTGGAAGGGACTGAGGAGGTTGTTGTCGGCGAGGTGGAGGTTGAGTTGGTTGAGGACAACCTTCTCAAGAAGCTTGGACAGGAAAGAGAGATTGGAGACTGGGCGGTAGTTCTTGAATTCGTTTGGGTCGAGGTTGTGTTTTTTGAGGAGAGGACGGACGATGGCGGACTTGAAGATATCGGGGACGGAGCCATTCTCTAGAGATGTGTTGATGATGTCGGTAATGAAGGGCAAAAGTTTTGGGAGGCCGTCCCGGTAGAGGGAAGCTGGGAGGGGGTCTAGTTCGCAGGTTTTGAAAGGCATGGTCTTGAGGACTTCATCCTGAGAGACGGGGCGGAAGGACGAGAGGGGAGTGCCGGAAAAGGGGGGTTCAGGAAGGCAAGGCAGAGAAGGCAGAGTGTCGAGTGTGTTGCGCAGAGTTTGGATTTTGTCGGAGAAATAGGAGGAAAAAGCGGACGGAAGTTCTTCTTTGCTGTGTGTGTTGGGAAGAGAAGAGTCGTTAGAAGTGCCTAGGAGTGTGTTCATGGTAGCGTAGAGGGTTTTGGAAGAAGTGGATTCCAGGATTTTGTTTTGAAGGTGTTTGCGTTTGGAGTCGGAGATCATTCTGCAGACTTTGGATCTGGTGGTTTGGAAGATCTCTCTGTGAACGGTGAGGTCAGATGAGCGCCAACGGCGTTCCGCTTGTCGACGCTCGCGCTTGGCCTCAGCTATGTCGTCAGTGAACCAGGGGGAGGGGAGTCGGTTGGGTATGGAACAGGTGGTGACAGGGGCATGGGTGTCTAGAAGTTTTCGAAGGGAGGAATCGAAATGGGATGCAAGATCGGGAGAGGAGGCGGGGTCCAAGAGAAGGTCGACAGCTTCGTCGAAGAAGTTCTCTCGGTTGACAAATTTTAGTTTGCGACGAGAGACAAAGAGCTTGGTTTTTTTCGGGGGAGATAGGTTGAGGGCGACGAGAATAGCGAGGTGGTCGGAGGGAAGCACAGAAGAGGTGTCAGAGTCGAGGAAGAGTTGATCGGAGGTGCGGGTGATGATCCAGTCGAGGGTGTGGCCGAGTCGGTGGGTGGGTTTAGTGATGTGTTGTGTAAGATTGTGGTTTGAAAGTGACGTGCAAAGGCGTTTTGTGTCGGGGTGGTCGGGTTTGTCGAAGTGGAAGTTAAAGTCGCCAAGAAGGATGTGTTTTCCGGGTCGTGTGCTGTAGTGGTCGAGGAGGAGATCGAACTCGGTGAGGAACATGGAGTTTGTGAGTTTGTTTTGAGAGCTTGGTAGATAGATACATGAGAAGATGAGGGACTGGCCAGGGAGTGTTGCTACGGCCTCGACAGATTCAAAGGAGGGATGAGCAAAAGGGAGAGACTGAGAGAAGGAGAGATGAGCAGAAAGACAGTCCCTGTAGATGATGGCAATGCCACCCCCTCTGGAAGCACGCGGGAAGGAGGCCAGGCGGTAGCCACTCGGAGCGACGCTGGCGATGATGGGTTCATCGCCAGCTGAGCGGAGCCACGTTTCGGTGATCACGACAACATCTAGGTCATTGTCTAGGATGAAATCTGAAATCACGTCGGCTTTGCCATCTTTGCAGACAGACTGTGCATTGAACAGACACAGTTTTAGGTTGGATGAGCCAGAAGAGGGAGAAGAAACGGACGAAGAAGAGGACAAAGGAAGAGGAGGGTGGGGAGGGGGGAAAGAGGATGGAGGGGGGAAGGAGGGGGGAGGGGGAGAGGGGAGGGGGAGAGGGGAGGGGAAGAGGGGAGAGGAGGAAACGACGGGGAAGGAGAACCGGGCAAGAAAGAGGATGCGAGAGGAGGGTGAGGGGGGAGGGGGGAGGAGGAAAAAGGGGAGTAGGAAAAGCTGAGGTAGAGGGAGGGGGAGGGCGAAGGGGAGGAGAAAGGGGGGAGAGGGGACGAGGAGGAAAAAGCGGGCGAAGGAGGAGGGGGTGAGGGGAGGAAGGGGGAGGAGGGCGGGGGAGGGGGCGGCCGAGGAAAGCAGGGAGCAGTAGATGAGCAAGAGAGGAAAGGAAAAGGGAAAAGAAGGAAGGGAGGTGGAGAAATCGAGGAGGCGGGGGGAGGCGGAAGGGGTGGAAGGGCATAGGAAAAGGGGAAGAAGTGAGTGGTTGTGTTTGTGGTGGTGCTAAATCCGCCCCAGATCTGACAATGCCTCAGCAAGCTTTATACGGGGAGCATTGCATACATGTTATTGGTTTGAAAAACGTCAATTGTCATGACGTCATTTTAGTTTTACGTAAGTTTAGATTTTACATGATATGAGTTTCCCTTGGTCTTCTAAACATTAGACAAATAGTGAAATAATTAGGATTCAAACGGTAGTTTCAGTATTGATATAATTTTTGTGAAGCGAGGTTAACTCATTCAGCCCGACGGCCGTATTTGCCAAAATTTGGAGGGGTCATTTAATGACTATGCACCAATTGGAGGAGATGAATCGACCATGATAATTCAAGCTAAGCTAATCTGGCACTACCCTTGAATTATCATGGTCGAACCATCTCCAGCTGTAGTGCGTCAGAGCTGAATGGGTTAATTTTATAGTCTAGACAGTACCGCCATCTATACTGCAAAATTAATAATGGGAAACAACTGAGTTTTCAATTAATATAATTATATGTAGTTAATAGTTTTCAATAAATTATAATTTGTATTAGGCCATATTGATAGTTTAGTAGTGGATGTTGTGCAATAATTAAGTTAATAGCTTAATGGTTCGTTTTATGTGTGTGATTCTGCAATTGCTTATACAATTTTGTGCTAACATTTGTGATATTATATTATGATATCATGTTTTCTAACGTTTACTTACGATCGGCAGGCAAAGACAAATATCCTTTTCTTGAATCTTGAATCAAAGGTAGCTTACTATTAACTAATACCCTACTTGTCCCAAACATAGCTGGTGGCAATTAAGATCTCTAGATGCGTACTAATTTTCTTGATTATACTCCAGAATGTTGCGGGTCATGAAAGGTTATCATTTGCAGTGAAAAATGCCCACAAGAAATAGATGTTTTAACGCTTTTCATCCTGATACACTGCCGGAAATTAATTAATTTGACTATGATAGTTCACTGCTGGAAATTAATTAATTGGACTATGATCGTTCAAGGATGGTGCCAGAATAGCTTTGCGCCTGAGGCGCCAAGCTATTCTAGTACCATCCTTGAACGAAAATGGTTGATTTGTTGTTGTAATCTGTAATGTAGCCATCATAGGACAATAAGGAATTTTAAAGAAAATAAAGTCAACCTCAGAGTGTAATATGTGTCTTTAAACCTTCCGAGCGCGATGCCCGGACGGTCATTTACATACATCGGCAGCAACCTGATCCCTCGGCGGAGACTGAAAAGGCAGTCGCCAACGTTGCCGCTAATGGTGATGTAGGGATGGACAGGCAAAAACAGTTTGTCAGCATTTCCGACATCAGACATCTTCCGTCTGCAAGAAACAACGATCCTCACGAGCCACTGCAGTTTGCAGGCGCGTCCTGAGGATCGCTGTCTCTTGCTTAGTCAGTTCACTCCACCTTTCATTCTTTCTCAATATTTATATTTATATTGACACGGTATCCCTCATACGCCTAAAATTATCATTCATCGATCTGCAAAGTGCAACCCAGTAAGCAAAAGGTCTGAGGGCCGACTTGGGCTGCAGTGGGCCCGCGCACTGTCGTGCGCGGGCCCACTGCAGCCCATGTCGGCCCGCGGGTCTTTTACTTTTTAATACCGGATCCACATGTACCCCAGATAATTCCACGGCCGGTTCATTAAGATCGATTCACGTCCTTTGCTGTGTAGATTCACTCTTGTTTTATTTCTGGCAGCTTGCCTTCTGAGCATTTCAAGTGAATCGACATTCCTCAAAAGGACGAAGACGAGAGGGCTGTAGTTTAAGGATTAAAAAAAAGAGATATTTTGTTTTGTGTTTGACAGCTGAAATGAGCCGAATATAGAGTCATATGTCAGCGCTAAACGCAAATCCCCGCAGGAACAATCTGCTGTAATGCGCAAAAACCAGTGCGTGTTATAAATCATTGAGCACAATCCCGCAAGCAGTAAGAAGTAGAAAACAAATACTTTTTTGCCGACGTATTTCCGAAGTTGATTGTTGTCAGCACAATTTTATCTCGTTATTTGGTTTGTTTAGGTTTCGGAAAAGGCAAAACCCAAACAAAATGCATACAGCACAAATTCTGCTGACGTAAGGGGAACTGAACATTTGTCAGCAAATTTGTCGGTTGTTGTTTTTTTTTCTTCCCTTTTTTTAACCTGACTGACGCAAGTCAAAAATTACGACGCTAGAATTACGATGTCAGTGTTTTTCGTCACAAGCTACTTCACCCAAATCGTCTGAATCCATCCAAAACAGGAACAAATATTTTCTAGAAGTAGAAAATGAACAGCTGAGTACACTGGTGACGCCAATGTTTGAGAGTCTGCGCTGTGTGCACTTAACCCCTTCATTGCCGGGGCACAGCGCACACCATCCAAAATGCTAGAGGCATAGATACTCATGAGCCCCCGCAACTGCGGGGGGCTCATGAGGATCTATGTCTCTTGCAGTTTGTTTCATGAGGATCTATGCCTCTTGCATTCTACAGCGGCTCATAAGGATCTATGCCTCTTGCATTTGGGGTCCGGTTGCAGCAACTGCGGCGGGGACTCATGAGGATCTATGCCTCTTGCTAAGTCTATTCATCGTTCAGATTTTATTTTTTTGAAATCAAGCTTTCAATCTGTTGTGGATTCAAAAGCATATATTTTTTTCAGTCCAGTTTTACCGAAGTTCAACGGGTTAACATATTTGCCGGACAATTACAGATAATCGATTTACAATGAAGCGCACTTCACGGAAACCGGACCCGTCAGATATGAAATGCCACGTCCTTTGATCTTCAGAGCTGGTCAGGTACATTACTGCTCTTGCTCTGTTTGAAAGGCTCTTACAGTCTACATAAAAGTTAATAATCGCATTGTTAACACATCGACTACCGAGGAAAACGGAAAACACTTAAGTGCAAAAGGCCTAGGTCCTCATGAGCCACCGCAGTTGCGGGGGCTCATGAGGATCTATGCCTTTTGCTGACGCCTTTTTGTATCCATGCCTCCTTGGACGGCCGGGGATCGTTGGCGTTGAATGAGCAACCCGTTCAGAAACACAATCTGCATGCACTGGCTGGACAGGGGTTAATACGATCTTGGTAACGTCTCGTGTACAGCTCCTTTCACTTAACCCCTTCCCTGCCGGTGGTCGCAGACTCTGTATATTGTCTTAACGCACAAGAACCCTGAGCCGTCCAACGAACAATACAATACAATACAATACAATACAACTTTATTGTCTGTTCGAGTCCAGGCACGACAGAAATTTGCCTTTCGGCTCGTCATGAAACAACAATAAAAGACATTAACAAATGCTGCAAAAGCATATCATGAAAAATTATCATTGCAGCAATCTATCACAAGCAATCTGTCACAAGATGGGAGGTAATGTTAAGTAGATCATACTTATCGCGGCGTTATAAATGAGAGTTCAAAATCGAGACAGCAGTTGGAATAAAAGACTTCTTAAAAACATTCCTTTTGGCAAGTGGCATGTTGAAACGTCTGCCTGATGGTAGCATTTGAAACTGATCAGAGAGTGGGTGACTAGGATCATTGACAATGCTAGCAGCTATCCTTCGGACAGCTCTATGGTACAGATCATCTACTGGGTACTGTCCTAGGCCAATGATCTTCTCAGCTGTTCTGACGATACGTGACAGTCTGCCCCTGTTTTTCACACTGAGATTGCCATACCAAGCAGTGATGTTAAACGTCAGTATGCTTTCGATCAGGCTTCTATAAACGGATTCTAAAACCCTGGAACTGACATCAAAACTTCTCAGTTTCCTAAGAAGGTACAGACGCTGGTTTGCTTTTTTCACAATCAGATCAGTGTTTCCAGTGAAGGACAGCCCACTATCCACGACTGTGCCAAGGTACTTAAATTCAGTGACCACCTCTACAGGTTGAGTATTAATTGAGACAGGTACAAAAATATCATCAACTTTCCTGTCATCAATGATGAGTTCCTTGGTTTTCTGTACATTCATTTCCAGAAAACTATCTTTGCACCATGACTCTAATACTGCTATCTGTGCAAAGTACTCGGCCAGACTGTCTTCTTTTTGGAGTAGGCGTACAAGGGCCATGTCGTCTGAGAACTTTAAGAGACGAGAAGTGGCAGTGTGACAACGCATATGGTCTGTGTATATAGAAAACAATGTCGGAGAGAGGACACAACCTTGAGGGCAGCCTGAATTTAGCACCACTTGGTCAGACAGACTGCCGTGTACATTTACACGTTGTAGCCTGTCCGTCAAAAAGTCTCGCACCCACAGAATAATGTTTGTGTTCACATTAAAGTCCATCATACGCTGCAAAAGCATCAGTGGTTCAACAGTAATAAAAGCATTAGAAAAGTCAATAAAAAGAATTCTCACATGTGCTTTTGATTTCTCAAGATGTTGAAATACAAGATTGTACAGAGTAAGGCATGCATCCTCCACACCCCTATGGTTTTTGTAAGCAAATTGGAATGGATCCAGTAGTTCGGCAACATCATTTAACAGATGCCTCCTGACCACTTTTTCCATACATTTTGACAGAATAGAAGTCAATGCAACTGGACGGAAATCGTTGAATTCATGAGCGTTGGTTTTTTTAGGAATCGGGACAATGATGATTTCCAAGCCGTAGGGACAGTATGATGATCAAGCAGGAACTGAAAGATAGTAGTGAAGATCTTCCCCAATTGACCTGCACAGGTTTTCAATACTCTTCCACCTAACCCATCTGGTCCAGGTGCTTTGTGTGCATTCAGCTTAGAAAAGATGTTTACTACCTCCTCTTCAGTAATTGAGAAAGGTTCCGGCACAATGGACTGGCACAAGTCATCACAGTTATCACTAAGGTTTCTGCCATCGAACCGTGAGTAAAAACGGTTTAGATCATTGGCCATCTCAACTGGATTCCCAGTGCAGAGCCTGGCTTGTTTCTTTTGCTGCCTGCCCATCATGCCGTTCAGACCATTCCATGCATCTCTAGCGTTGCCAGAAGAAAATTTTGTTTCGATCTTGCTTTTATAGTTCAGTCTGGCAGTCCCGCTAGCAGCCCTTCTAAAATCCCTCTCCTTTTCCCGAAATTCATCAGTGTTACCCTGTAAGAAAGCAAGTTTCTTCTGGTTCAAATACACCTTTAGCTCCTTGCTGACCCATGGCTTATTGTTAGCAAACACCTTCACTGTCTTGGTTTTAATTACAGTGTTCTCACAAAATCTTACGTAAGAAGTGACTGTCTCAACAAGTTCATTAGGGTCATCACAATGATGAGTAAACATATCCCAATCTGTCGCCTCAAAGCACCCACGGAGCTCCTCCATGCTGTCCGGTGTCCACAGCTGTGTGGTTTTCGTTACAGTCTTGGACGTCTTTATTTTTTGTCTATACTTTGGCAACAAGTGTATGACGTTGTGGTCCGAGCGCCCCAGTGGGGGCCTACACAACGGCTTAAACGCATCGTCAATGTTGCCAAAGCAGAGATCAATGGTTCGATTAAGTCTTGTAGGACATGTAATGTACTGTTGTAGAGAGAGGTGTGGTGTTAGATCGCACTGATTGAAGTCGCCAAGAATAAATACTGGCTGGTCAGGATAGTTTGATACAACTCTAGAATAACAGTCAGCGATCGTCTCAGCTGCAGCTTTGAAGTCGGGACCCGGAACATAAACGGTAATTATAGTCAGCTGGCCGAATTCACGTGGCAAGTAGTGTGGTCGCAGCGACACGGTTAGCAGTTCAAGGTTGCGTGTACACACCCGCTCACGGACAGTCAGCTGTGTAGCCCACTTTTCGCTGACGAGCATACACACACCACCGCCCACATTCTTCTGAATCTTAACCCTGTCTCTGTCAGCCCGTACAGTTGTAAAACCAGGCAATGTCACTTCCCCAGAGTGAGTCCTCCGTCAGCCATGTTTCGGTAAAACAGAATAAATTAGTTCGCCTAAAGTCACCGTCAAACTGCATTAGAGCTGTTAGTTCATCCATTTTATTCTGCAAGGAGCGGACATTTGATGCATAGATGCAAAGTGTTTTAAGAAAGTGGCGCATATCCTCATGAGGGGCTCATGAGGGTCTCTGTCTCTTGCAGTTGGATCGTGTTTTCCTTTTCTCGGCAGTTAAGGGGTTATTTCTGCCCTGTAAAAGCAAGAAACGGTAAGTCCATATTTTTGCGAAAATAAATACATGTATCATTTCCCTAGTGTCGTTTCCGTGATTATCAATGGAACTCGAGCAAATATATTCGGACAAACTAACCCCTTTGGCTGTCGGTAGCGCTTTTTGTCGCAAGGATTTCCTGCAGGAATAATCGCAACCAAGAACGCTACTGACAGCGAAATGGTTAATCTAGCAAGGGCAATGGAAATATATGTGTGTTGGTCTGTGAATTCGGACCTTGCGCCGGCCACTTTCTCAAATGTCTCGTCCTTGGCGGCACTGATGAAACTCGTGTATGTGTGCTGGTCTGTGATTTTCGACCTTACGACCCTAACCTTTTCACTGCAGAGGGCAAAACGAACGCTATCGAGTTGCAAGAGACATAAACCCTCATGTGCCCCCGTAGTCGCGGGGGGCTCATACGGATTTATGTATCTTGTTAGGCCTATGTTCTTCGTGCCTATCTTTGGTCCCATTCATATCTGCGTTCTTTACGCGAATGTCGGTCAGTCTGAGTCCCTTTGAGACGCGCAATTCGTGATCACTGGCAGCGATGGGTTTAACTCATTCGAGACGTGCCGCCTTCGGATACGCGGCTTATGCCGCGAGGCGGCACGTCTCGAATGAGTTAAACCCTACACTCCAAAACCACACACCAGCACATGCATACAAAATGTATCTCGTTAAGTCAGTCGAAACGACATGACACAGGAGAAGGTGATTTTCTTTGTCCCCTAGACTCCTGCTGAAGATACCGAGCGGCGGACGAAAACGCGTAGTTACGCACGCGTCTTTTCAGCCGAGCGGTATAGTCGTCGGCAGCAGCAATCAAGGGGTTAAAACATTGTCATGAACAGCCATCCTGGCGTAATAATATCAGTTCCATGTTTACTTTAGAAAAGACATTTACCGAATGCTTTTACATGTCTATCGGAAGCTATCTATTCAGATTGTAAAACGCTGTGGTCGGAGCCGGTTCAGATATCGCGGTGGCTTACTGGTCTTTGCTGTGCGAGGACAAAAACTAATCCCAGAAGACGGGAATCAATTGTTTGCACAGGGCTGGATAATCTGTATAATCACTCATCTCGAGATAGCAGAACGCACCACGCTCAACCTGACCACACAGACTGTGCCTCCGTGTGCATCTCCAAATGTCACTGCGTCAGGTTCCCTGTACAGAGGGGAACGGCGATAAAAAACCCGTAGCGGCGGTAGCAAGCATTAGGTAGGTTTCGTTTGAGACGAACAACTCTCAGCAACGAACGAGAGCGATGTCAATTAGGCGGATGACCAGCTTGTACCGCCAGCGTACAGACAACACTCCAAACATCTCCAAGCGGCATAGACCTATGCCGCTTGGAGATGTTTGGAGTGTGGTCACCCGTCATGACTCCGTCATGACTTCGCTTTCGTTCGTTGTTGAAAGTCGTCCGGATCAAACGTAACCTCTCAATTAACCAGTTTAACCCCACGACCGCATTTTCGAAATTTTGGAGGTTTCACCTAACGACTGCACATGTAACAGTTTCAGGAGATGGATCGATTATGATAATTCAAGGAGAGTTCCAGATTAGCTTGGCGCAATCAGGCGCCAAGCTAATCTGGCACTACCCATGAATTATCATGGTCGATCCATCTCCTGCTGTAGATCGTCGGGCCTAAATAGGTTAAGATGGAGGGCTACTTACATTACATGAAACATTATTTACATCACAAGATAAGAATGTTCATAATACGTAAAACAAGAATTTACGAATTAAACGTATGTAATATACATATTCATGTAGTGATATACCGTATCGCACAAAAGTGCCAACAAAACATGCATATTAATATTATAGGATGGATATTAATGTAAAAAGTCGTATTCATTATAGTAATAACAATAGTAAATCACAAGATAAGACAGAACAATATTCATGATAGATAAAGCAGGATTTTGCATATTAAATCGATATTCGTATTGCATATTCGTATCCCTAGGCTAATTCCCAGGAACAAAATAACCTCACAAGGACAGCTTGCGGCAGCGACAAGAAGAATGGCAGTGTAGTTTTGCTCGGGAGGCTGTCCCCAGAGTGCCCACACAATCAGACGTCTGCACATATTCATAAACGCCGGAATCAGAACATCGCACCGGGAATTCCTGATCAAGCGATTTTTGCTTACAGTCTGGGTGATCCTTAGTCCTTATCATCAACAGACGGAGTTCGATTTATCAGATAAGGTTTCTCCCGGGAGAACGGCGCCATCTGCAAGAGGCATAGATCTTCATGAGCCCCCTCGTACGCTGGAGCTCATGAAGATCTATATCTCTTGCTGAAGTAAAGGACTTCAAATGAGTCATCAGATTAACCTATTAACTGCCGAGACAAAGTGAACACCAAAACAAAAAAAATGCAAGAGGAATAGATCCTCATCAGCCCACGCAACTGCGGGGGCTCATGAGGATCTATGCCTCTTGCTGAGATCCACTTTGTATCCACGTCGCCTGACTTTTCAATGATTTCAAAAACACAACGTGAGTCCACTGGTAGTGAAGGGGTTAGATTGAACCTTCTTGCAGAGTCTGGCATGGTGGTTGTGATTGTAAACCTTCTGGCTGTAGGGCGTAAAGTCCAAACTCATAAAAGCACACATTTATTTATGAATGCTGAATTATCAACATAACCTATACTGCTGACTTGATTGAGTCAAAATTTGTATTGATTCTTTTTTGGTTGTTTATTGGCCTTTATTGGGTTCATCTATTTCCGATTCACCTATATACGAGTTTCGAATCATCGGATGTGCTTACAAACCATTCGTGCTTTATGCAGCGAGAAACAAATTAGATAAATTAATTCGTATTCCATGCACGATATTTAATATATCATTTAGCACGAAAAGCCTCGATCCTTCTTTTTTTACGGACTACTTTTTCACCGCTACCCGAATGTCTGGAGTCTAGGCACGGAAACCAATTTAAGACCAACGACTTTTCACAGTCAAAATCAAACCTGAGCAGTCTAGTAATAAAACTCTGACGTCTGCTAGCGGCACAAATTATCATGAACCCCTCCTGAAAGGCCTTTACTCCTCTCGATTTTATGTATCCGATGCGTTTATATCTGTCTTCATCAGGTAGGGCAGACTGTTGAAATCAGAAACGAGGACTTTGACATGGGGATGCTGCCGCTTGACAAGGTCACTGTGTGAGTTTTCAGACGACCCGATTCACGCCAAATTAAATTGGCAATAGATGACTTAAAAAACCAAATGGCTTCGTCTGTCAGAGTTGCAGGATTGAAATAGATGCTGGACCGTACCAACAAAAGTCATATATTCTCATGGGCCCCTGCGACTGCAGGGGCGCATGTGAATGTACGCCTTTTGCAGACAAAAGAAACTGGTAGACGGACTGAGACAGGCTATCCACCAGACAGGCAGACAAACCGACAAAATCCTAATACAGCGTGTAATCGGGGGGCTCCGAGTGATAATCGAGCCAAGTGAGAGTCAGTGGTTTGTGTCCCTTGGAAGACGCACGTAGCTTCCTTTGCAATTTAAAAGTAAGTCTAAGGTCAGCCTCGGCATTACGCGCTCAAGTTTACCGTGGTATAGGATATAACGCGCGCAGGTCCCTGTTGAGCTCTCACGGGGGATGCCCGGTCAGCATAAAGGTCCTCCGGCCGACGTCATTTGCTGGCCCACGCACGGCCGTGCGCGGACCAGCAAAAGGCTGACGTCGGCCCGAGGACCTTTTGCTCACGAGCGCTCTTTCTTCGCAAGCATAACAATAGTGCGATCGCGAATAACTAGGTTTGACTTCATGGCTCCCGGGTACCGCTGATATTCCGCGTCTGACCTGTGCCCCTCAGACGCCTCGGAGCCGTGAGCAGTTCTTCAACAATCTGTGAAATCACGAAAATGTTATTATTTTAACCCCTTTAGTGTCAGCAACGTGCGGACACCTCCTAAACTGCAAGAAGCAATGAACGTCGTCAAACCCGATCAGATGCCGGAGGTCTCATGATGTTATTTGCCGCTTGCAGGAGCTGGGCCCATTTTACATCCGTGGACAGGTGGAGTTCTTTGCTGTTTGCTTTACATACATTTCACTCAGGAACACAATAATATGTGATCACTGTCACTGCATGGGTTAAAGTGCTGAGTAAGATCAAAAAGTACCGTCCATTGAAGCTTCAACAGTTTGCCCTCCGCCCTTTGTAGAGGACTCACGTAGTACTTACAGTGAACAAGTGATTGGAGTCGGGTCGGTCGCACGTTGTGCCGTTTCGGGCAATAGACTTCTTCACTTACAGAAGAAATATATTGGTTTCACGCCCAGATGGCAACAAATGAAGTGCATCCATCTGAGATGAATCCTTCTGAGGTTTCCACCACGGAATCATAAACAACTAATTTGAGTTGGTCTTCTTCCGGTCTCAGTCTAAGCCCTTTATTGCCAGAGCACAAAAAAAGAAAGAAAAAAGAAGAAAAACATGCAAGAGGCATAGATCTTCATGGGCCCCCGCAATTGCGGGGGCTCATGAAGATCTGTGCCTCTTGCTATCGTCGTTGATATCCGCGTATCTCAGGCAGCAGATGGTTTCAAAGATATCGTCTCTAACCGCCGGCGGCAGCAATGAGGCGGAATGTCCACTCTGCGATTTCTTTGACAGAAACTTCTTCACCAGCCGAGTTGTGTACAGCTGAGTTGTTTATGAGTTGTGCTTGTCATTCTTTTGATCCCACCTGAGTCAAAGGTCAGAGAGTGAAAATTAAATGTCTGAAGGTCACCGTTCATCCAACCTGATACCCGAAGGACCTGCGGCGAATGGCGGCGCTTCTTGAGAAAGCCGGGTTGTCCTTGTGAGTGGTTTGAGGAAGGTCACCCTTAGAGATGGACGTTTCACGTCTTGGCTTTCGTCTTGTGGTCTTCCTTGAGAACAAATCGGCTGTGATGTCTGCAGAATACTTGCCAGATGATAGTGACTCTTTGTACACCTTGCTTTGACGCATGACTAATAACTGAGAGTTGTATGTCTAGCTGTTTTCACAGAACACACACCCGTTAGCGTTTCCCTCACTGAGGTTTTTTTTTCCGAAAGACTACCATCGCAAAAGACCACTATCGAGAAGGACCACCACCGCCACGACGACGACGAAGAACACCATCACCACCACCACCATCACCACCACCACCACCACCAAAACCACAACCACCACCACCATCACTATATCACCATCACCACCACCACAGCCACCTCCGCCGGCCTTGCAGCATCCACAACAGAACAGCAATAACCACATGAAAGACCACTGAGATGGTCCCCGGCATTACCACAGCATTCAATAAAATTTCAATGCCCAGGTTTAATCATACTTGTGAGCTAAAGGCCCTCAAGCTGATGTCGGCATCAGCTGACATGCGCAGAAACGTGCGCGTACCAACGTTGGCCGGAGGACTTCAGCTTCCTGGGATCCATGTGCGTATCAAACAATAAATAGACAAGGCGGATGCTCCGCATTGGCGATTCAGCCTTGATTATCCTTTTGACTTCCAGAACTAAATGACTTGCATTCTATAGAATGGAAGTCATTTAGTTCTGGGAGTCAAAGGGTTATTGAAAACGACGTTTTTGTTATGAGATAATGTCATTCGAGCATACAGTCTTTCAATGATCCTTGGATCTGACGTTACCTTGCTTTACATTTTCAAATTTAGCTTTTTAACTCATTCTGCTCCAGGACCGAAATCCGCAAATGTTGAAGTTGCGCCCTGAAGACTGTATTACACTTCTGGAAACAGATCGTGCGTGATAGTTCAAGGGTTGTGCCAGAATAGCTTGGCGCCTATGGCGCCAAGCTATTCTGGCACAACCCTTGAACTATCACGCTCGATCCATGTCTTGCCGTGGCGTGTCGGAGCTGAATGAGTTAAAAGACAGTCCCCATTACGCATTTCGATTTGCGCAGCTGTATTACTAGATTAGGAATTAATGAAATATTCACACAGCTAATTTTTACAATTCTTTTCTTTTACAGGATGTAAAATGCAGGCCAATGACATTATGAAATGCATTATAAGAAATGTAACCGTTTGGCTGTCGGTGGCGCTTTTTTTTTTTGTCGCGATGATTCCAGTAGAAATCATCGCGACAAAATGCGCTACCGACAGTCAAAAGGTTAAAACTATTTGTTTTCATCCCTACGTCACACGACCAGTCTCTTTAGCGCAAACCGTACCATGTGATCGTGATACAAAAACCCTTGTAGCGACAAATGGCGGACTTCTTGTAGCCCTCTTTATGACGCATTTGGATGCGAGTTTTGTTCTAGAAAAGATCACCAAAACGTTCTAAAGTAAAAAGTTGAATAGTGTTGTTCGAAACAACAAGCACACTCAGTACTGGAGACGGGAACGTCCTGAAATATTTTAAATTGCGTCATCAGTCTGTTATGTATAAATCTACATTCCTTTGACGTCAGTCATGTCTGGCGTGGTCCAGGTTGGAAGATGTCTTCTTGATTTCTTTTACGAAAATAGTGGAGGAATGAAAACAAATACGTTATTGGTAGCAGGGGCTTATTGCACGGACCCTTGTGGGCCTTCGGGAGGTCAAAGGAACAGTTGTACCCCTCAGACCTTCGGCCTTCGGGATACAATGGTTTTTCTTTGACCCCCTCAGGCCTACAAGGGTCCGTGTAGCAAACCCCTGCTACCAACAACTTATAATATCTCTCCACCCTGATTATATTTAAAAGCTGTGCTCATTTTGCGGCCATATCACTGTCTATATGCAGCTATGTTAAATCACATTTAATTGTTCATATTGCTGCACACACGGCCCATAGCATTTCCATCTCGGGGCAAAATATACGTATGCGTAACCCTTTCACTGCCGAGAAACATTCAACACTACCTAGCTGCTTGAGGTATAGAACCTCATGAGCCCCCGCGGGGGCTCATGAGGATCTATGCCTCTTGTTGACACCACTTTGGATCCGCGTTCCTGGAACAGCTTTTTAGGAGCCCTTTGGCATTGAAAATGAAAAAGAGAATTCAGAAATACAGTCTGCGTGCACTGGCAGTGAAGGGGTTGATACACTCCCAAGGCACTACATATATCAGCGGCTTCCTGTGGCGTGTGATTGTAACAGGTCAACCATAGTAGCTCTAGGGGTCGTGTCTGACTATAAGCTTGGCGCTTCCAGACCCCAACCTTAAAGTCAGCCATGACCCTTCAACTATTACGGTGATTTTAACCCCTTCACTCCCAGTGGACACAGATTGCGTCTTTGAGACCATTATCAACGTCAAAGCGACCCAGTCGTCGAAGGAACAAGGATACAAAGTGGTTTGAGCAAGAGGTATGGATCATCATGAGCCCCCGCAAATGCGTGGGCTCATGAGAATCCATACCTCTTGCATTTGGGTGATGTTCCTTTTTTTCTCGGCAGTAAAGGGGTCACTTGTAGGGTAGCCGACTGGGACAAGCAGGTCCACAGTACCGCAACAGCTTATGAGGCTCTGTGTCTCTTGCATGGGTCGGATCGTGTTCATTAGGCCTATTTCTCGGGGGTGAAGAGGTTAATCAGGCTACTCCTAGGCAGAACCTGCCTTTTGGCTCTGGAAAAGAAACAATCAACTTATATTTCTGCCAAAACAATCCTTTAAAAGTTTTGAAGAGAAAACTTGGAATTAAAATTTCTAACGCATAACAGCCTCTTTTTCTCTCTGCGTGGTCTAATCTGTATTAGATGACTGAATTATAAAAAAAAAAAAACCCAGACATCCGCAGAAATGGCAAAGAAAGTAAAGGAATGAAAATACCGGAATTCCGCGACGGAGGGAAAAATCAGCAGATAGATACAGGATATGCGCTGCCGTAATGATAAATCGATACCTCAGTAAACACAATGAATCAATAGAAAATTTCATTCCGAGAGAGATAATAAGCGTCATTTTTTAACCATTGTATGCCTTGCAGCGGTAAAATAGTTGAGATTTTTTTTGTCGTGACTCCTTCAATGCCGAGAAGAAGTGAGCTTGATCCAGCCGCAAGAGGCATAGATCCTCATGAGCCCTCGCGACTAGTCGCGGGGGCACATGAGGATCTTGTCTCTTGCTGACACCACTTTGCTTCCAGGTTCCTCGGAGGGCTGGGGCTCTTGAGTTGTATTATAACACAGATTTCAGAAACACAGCCTGCGACCACTGGCGGTGAAGGGTAACCATTGTTTTTGCTGAAAATAAATCCATGAGCTGCTTAGCTGCTCCATGTCTGATATTTCATATGCTCTCACAATCAAAGCCTTGGACTCCCACAGCCAACAAACCCCAGTGTAACACACTACTTAGGCGTCAGACCGCTTCATTGGTTTTCTTGTTACATTTCGCTGAACTTACAAACATGCTTGTGAAAGAGGCGAAATTGGAGACAGTTGGCATGAGCGAGCGTAGTCCTGCGCCCGCCACTAAGCAAGGTGCTCCGCTATAGGGGAGCACCCTGCTTAGTGGCTGGCGCAGGAATAAGCTCACTCATGCAACTCACCACAGTTATAAAGAGATAGTGGGGCTGACATCATGCTTAGTTGGCCCGCGCAAGGCCGGTGCTACTTTTGTTTCAAATCTCAGTTCGGAGAAAAAAAGAAGAAAACAACAACAACAACAACAAACCAAAATAAAACAAAAAACAAAACTAAACAAAAACCCCCCAAAACAAACAAACAAACAAACAAACCCAACAACAACCACAAAATGGTAAATGGGTCACTGGGTTACTGGCCCTTTTACGTTTGATCATTTTGCGTCGTTTCTATCGCCACAAAAGAAACTTTTAGTAAATTAATAATATTATATTATATTGAGCATCATTTTGCTTAATCAGTTAGTCTCCAAACTCGAGTTTGCACTACCGTGAACCTAAAGGGAGCATGAGCATCGCGCTATTCTACGGCTATTCTACGCTGCAGTGCCGGGACGGTCGTCGAATCACACGTGTTGACAGCAATGGGTGTTTTGTTTTGGGCTCGGTGGTCGCGATTTCATCCCGGCTGCGTAAACATAGCAGCATAGAGGCAACACTAGCCACCAAGATACATATAGTACATGTAGCTTCTCACAAGCCCCGCACCCTGCGCGGAACTCATGAAGAAGCCTCTTGGGGAGTTTTGTCTTTGGTTAGGGGCGAACATTGCTAGGCAGTGAATGCCATCCGTCTGATGTAAAAACAAGTATATATTTATCCTCGTGAAAGTATGCGGTAACGGTGGAATGAATGTTTCTTGATAGGTTCATTTGTCTCTGTGCACATCAGACGGAACAGAGAACCTTCTGCCATACCATCTGACGGCAGTTCCGATGAAAGCGGCCCGCTTCAAGGCTGGCTAAAGCCTTGTACTGTCGTGTCCCCAGCCCTCAACCAAATAATAGCCCTATCCAAGCCCAGTTTAGTATATTTTTAATTTGTAACCTTGCTTTTAAATTTCTGCCCGTATAATAATGTGCCTCAGCAGATCCAAGTATATTCCGTAGTGAACCCGAATCTGTCTTTAACAGAACGATAGAGGGCGGGAAAGTGTGTTCATTTATATGGTCATTGATGTACGGTTACTGAAAAACAAAAGAAACGGCAGAAACTCACTGCAAACCACAATTAGCGCATCTCCCTTCACCCTCCCCCACTCAGCCTGGAAATTAAAATTGTGTGAACTGAAAAAGCAAAACCTAGGCACAGATTCTCATGGGTCACGATCCTGTAACTTGCATGACGGACTTCTGAGGATCTATGCCTTTTCTCATCAGTAGAAAGGGCCACTATCACACTGAATTAGATACACTCACTGATACGCACCTTCTGTCAGTCTGGAATAAAAATAGATGCTCATGGCGCCCGCAGATGCGACAGCTAATGAGAATCATGCCTCTTGCCTGGCTCTATCATTACGCTGGTCCTTACATACAAGAAGCTACGCGAGCTGATTCACTGACTGCCTTCCATAGTGTAATAGACGCGTTGACAGCAATTATAAACAAACCGCTCCGCTGAAGAAAAGGGACAGAAACAGAATAGATAGAACTCACATTTTTCCATGGAATGAAAATGATTTGGCTTTTTGGAGAACTGTGTCAGTATATATTTTAAATTTATAACCTGGCTTTTAAATTTCTGAGTTTTCAGAATTATATATGCCTCAGCAGATTCAAGTATATTCCGTAGTGAACCCGACTGTCTTTACCAGAACAAAAAGTGGGGGGGGGGGGGGGGGGGGGGGGAGTGAGTTCATTTATAATAAGTTCATTGATGTACGGTTACTGAAAAACAAAAGAAACGGCTGAAACTCACTGCAAACCACAATAGCGCATCTCCCTCCCTTTCCCCCACTCAGCCTGGAAATTAAAATTGTGTGAACTGAAAAAGCAAAACTTAGGCACAGATTCTCAAGGGTCACGTTCCTGTAACTTGCGTGGCGGACGCTTGAGGATCTATGCCTTTTCTCATCTGTAGAAAGGACCACTATCACACTGTCCGAGATACACTCAATGATAAACACCTCCTGTCTGGAATAAACATAGATCCTCATGGCGCCCGCAGATACGAAAGCTCATGAGAATCCTGACTCTTGCCTGCCTCTATCATTATGCTGGTCCTTACATACAAGAAGCTGCGCGAGCTGATTCAGTGACTGCCTTCCATAGTGTATTAGACGCGATGACAGCAATTATAAACAAACCGCTCGGCTGAAAAAAGGGGACCGAAACGAGAAGAGCGCGCGTTCACATTCCATCGAATCAAAATAATTAGGCTTTTCGGAGTCTGAGTTAGAACTGTAATATAGTGCAGATAACAGGCAAGATGTGATTACCAGACCCGAATCAAAATGTTCGAGTCGTAAGACGAGGACATTTTATTCGGGTCAAGTAATCACAGCTGTCGGTTATCGGCACTTTAATAAGCAAAATGTTGCTCAATATAATATATGCACCCAGTCCAAAACAAAACAAAACAAAACATTCATTTTGCGGCTGATTGCGGTGTTCAGACAAAACACATGAATGCCGGCAGACGACTGCATATCAGTGTCGGCTTAGCGCGTAGATTTCGTCTGACTATGAGCACATCCAGTGCTTTGTATAACCGTATGTGTAACTGAGTAAATTCTACTTGTACTACTAGATAGCGCGTATTTGTGGAAAATGCCAGCAGGTTTGTTTATTTAGTTCTTTTCTCAGGTTGTCGATATCGCCAGGTGACATCTCGTCAGTTTCACTAGTCAGTCCAGCGACTCGCACATTTCCTGGCGTCTGTTCTTCGTTCGTGTTTGTGTATAGGATGTAAATTTTGAGCGTTCTTACACACTAAGAAGTATTTCATTACTGCTACATATACGAAGCTTGTTAATCTTGCCGTATGAAAATATTTCGCGTATCATCAAGGTCGAATCTTGTCGCGTACGGGATTTAGGAAGGGAAGTATATCAAACAAATTCATGAATACTAATTAAATTTTGCTTGTTATTGTTACGTGGTAGTCGTAGTAAGATGCAATCACACCAGACGCACGCACGTAGTGTTCTTGTAAAGAAATTTCACTCAGTTGCAGCTCGTCACACGTGGCACAAGGCTGTAGACCACACTGGAGTAACAGTTCAAACAATATTTTATTGCAGCGATGCAATCTAAGTACAATGCATCCACAAATGCACCAACACTGATACACTGTCTCCTCTACAATGCATCAACACTTTGACACACTGCGTCTCTCATACAATATACCCACATATTTCCTAACACCATCTTTTATAATTACTATTACAGATTTCCAGAAAAAAAAAAATCCAGCAAATTCACACAACACAACCAATCAGAAAAGAAAAACGTTACCAAAACTTATAAATATTCATGCAAAAGAACACTCTAGAACTAACTACAGTTTTTGACTAACATCTAGGCGCATTCGATACCTTGTCAGGAAATGTATCCAACCACTTTGACGTCATATTTGAGGCCTACAGAATAATCGCGCCGTTTCGAGAACGTTCTAGGTCAAACGAGGTCGGACGTCAGCAACAATGTAATGAAAAGACGCGTCATTTAGCTACACAACAGAAATCGATCGGCAATTCTCCAAGCAAAAGAAAACGAATCCTACTAAAAAGGTACTTAATTCTTATCCAAAATAACTCAAATAAATATCGGATATATCCTATGATTAACACACACATGCTCTCAAAGCCACAACCACAAACGTAACAGTTATACAGTATATCAGTACATGTGTCAAAGAAGGGGAAACTTTATGCAGTGGGTACATAATTTTATATGTATACATATATTTGGTTTGGCTTAATGTACTATTATAACGTTGATGTTTATTATTATTCCACTCTACTCAATGATTGTGACCGTATACGGTATGTTTGACTGCAAGAGCAAGGGGAATAACTCATTCAAAGTGACACGTAGCTGCAAAAGTGTCATATAGCATGTCCGGGGGCAGCTCAAGCAACTGAGACCTGGAGAATATCATGACAGGGATCCTCTTTGTTGGATAGTCTGACGGAAGTTCAGCAATCCACACTGGCTGATGTTGACGTCAGCTGGAGCGTGTAATGAGAGGGATCCTCGTGTTGAATCAGCTTTCCGAAGTCCAACAGCACACACTTGGCTGATGATGACGAAATGGAGCGAGCGCGGCTTCATGGGAGGGATACGTTTGCAACTACTCCCAACAACGAACTACATCGAAGTCAAGGCGAGTAACCAGCTTCTATTATAAGTATAGACAATACTCCAAACATCTCCAAGAGGCACTGATCTTCATGAACCCGGAGGGCTCATGAGGATCTATGCTTCTTGGAGATGTTCGGAGTGTTGTCTTTGCTTCTGGTACACACTGGTTACTCGCCTTGACTTCGCTCTCTGGTGTTATATTTAAATCTGGTGTTATATGTAAAATGTTATTAAGGACAGACGTGGAAAGGGGCATGCGTGCCTCGTGTCTTTATCCTTACAAAATGAATTTTCAGTTGAGTTTAGTTCTCGTTCGTTGTTGGGAAACGTTCGATGTAAACGTAACCTCACTATTCTCATATTGGACAATCCGGCCGAAGGCCAGTCCTCACTGGCTGATGATGGCGACATAAAGCAGCTCTTTGACGTCATCAGTGTCGGCTGCTGGGCTTTAGCTGGATTGTCAGGAGTCTGCTGAACCTTTCCTATCTGCCTGACCCCAAAGTGCCTTATTAGCTTAGAGCCTCTCGAGTGTCACAACCACCCCTTAAGCTATCACTGTCCGCCTGTACAACGTAATTAAATATAAAAAGATGTCACTGTCATTTATAGTGAAATCTCTGAGGCTTCCTTTCTATGAGAACATTAGATGTAAATGACTGATGCGTGCCAGAACTGAGAGGCTTCATGAACGTATTTCCCATGGAAAATAGAAGATATGGCCGGACAGAACGAAAATGGCCGTAGGGGAGTGAAAGTGCCTTCTCTTTGATGCCAAGAAAAGTAACTGTGATCAAAGGGATCTACAGCTAGGGTTGTTGTCCAGCACCATGGAATTCGCTTCCCAATCCCTCAGCAGAAAGACTCCATTGGCAAGAGGCGTAGATTCTCATGAGTCCCTGCAGCTTTAGCTGCAGGGCTCATGAGAATCTATTCTTCTTGCTGGTAGGGACTGACGTGATGGCATACTTGTATCACAGTTCCTCAGACGGAGGAAGGCATCAGGGTTTAAACCTGCGACTCACTACGTGTTTTTACTGCTTGGGGAATACGATGTGTCTGTAGGGAGGGAATCCATTCTCTGGTTAAAAAATGAAACATGGGTTTCGTTATCTAGTTGCAGGTTGTACGCCTCAAGGGCTTCTCTGTCGGAGGATATCAACCGGTCTATCTCTGCAAGCAGGAGTAAACAGATTTCCAACCTCGTTTCGAGTCAGGAGAATATGTAATTACTGCAGACGATAGATGTGGCGTTAATTTTGCGAGCTGAATGAGGGGCTGGTAATGATTTCGCTTAGAGAAGGGAAGAGTGTGAGCATGTTCATTTGCGAAGAACAAGATACTTTAAATGGTTGCCAGTGAGATGTTGGTGGTTCAAAGACGGTGGTGGTGGTGATTGTGGTGGTGATGATTGTGTGTACAGTGTGTGTGTGTGTGTGTGTGTGCGTGTGTGTGTGTGTGTGTGTGTGTGTGTGTGTGTGTGTGTGTATGTGTGTGTGTGTGTGTGTGTGTGTGTGTGTGTGTGTGTGTGTGTGTGTGTGTGTGTGTGTGTGTGTGAAAGTCAAAGTCAAAGTCAAAATCGTTTATTGTTTTGGGACTCTGGCCCCTTCAACATGAGGTGAACATTATACGTTACTGACGTGTAAAATGTTCAGTAAGACACGCTGAGAGAGAGAGAGAGAGAGAGAGAGAGAGAGAGAGAGAGAGAGAGAGAGAGAGAGAGAGAGAGAGAGAGAGAGAGAGAGAGAGAGAGAGAGAGAGAGAGAGAGAGAGAGAGAGAGAGAGAAATGATGATGAAACGTTTTTATTCAGGATAAGGTTTTAGGCATGCGAGAATGGCTCTCTTACAAACTGTCCTGCTACTCTACACACATAAATATACATAGAGCGACACAGTAAAATAAAACACAAACAAACAAACAAACAAACAAACAAACAAACAAACAAACAAGCAAAACAACAACATAGAATCAAGAACATTCAAGTGTACAAACCCCCCCAAAAACAAACAAACAAACAAACAAAACATAAAAGGCGAAAAAAACAACAACAAACAAACATAATAACAGCGACATAAGATGAAGGTTTAGACAATGACTTGCGTACCACAAACAGTGGAATACATTACGACGGTCAGCTTGGGGTGGGGAGTGTGGTGATATAGTGCTAAAACTGTTGAAAGAGGTGAGTTTTGAGGGCGGACTGGAAGGAGGAGAGAGAGAGTGTTTCTGACGGAGAGAGAGTGGGAGAGTGTTCCAGGTGGATGCACCGTAGACGGAGAAGGAGCGGGGGCCGAAAGTGTTAAGTTTGGTGCGAGGGATGTGGAGGCGGAGAGGGTCAGAGGCAGAGCGGAGGGAGCGGGAAGGTGTGTAGGGGTGAAGTAAGTTGGAGAGATAGGCAGGAGCGCAGTTGTTCAGGGATTTGAAGCAGATAGACAGAATTTTGTATTGGATGCGTTGGGTGATGGGGACCCAGTGAAGGAGTTTGAGCAGGGGTGTGACGTGGTCGGATTTTTTCTTTCTGAGTATTCGAGTTAATGTGATAAAGTGGTAGTTTTTTTTTCAGGAGGATGGAATGATTGACAAGATCGAATACCTTTTTAAGGTCTAGAAAGATTGCGCCTGATACGTTATTGTCATTAATGACAGAGAGCCATTTATCAATAATGTGATTTAGAGTAGTCTGGTAGGAATGTAAAGGTCGAAAACCGGATTGTGCAACACTAATCAAATGATTTTGTTCAAGAGAATTCAGGAGATGAGTATGTATATGTCTTTCAAGTGGTTTCGAGATTGATGATAAAATTAATATAGGTCTGTACTCATTTAAATTGATGAAGTCTTTGCTTTTGGGAAGAGGAATTAGCTCAGCTCTTTTTAATTCGTTAGGAAATACATTATGCCTAATGGTTAGATTGTAGATGAATGTCAGTGATTCAATGATGAATGGCAGCGATAATTAAAAAAAACTCAGTACTGATGCCGTCTGGACCGCAAGATGATTTGTCTTTTTTACTAGAAATAGATTTACCAACATCCAGAATACTCACAAGAGGCACAGAAAATGTGTGACCCGCTCTCTGCTGACTATAGTGACGCAGTTGATCCGAGCATGTGTAGTTGTCAGGGTCATTGGTATTGGTCTGCGCCAGAGGTTTAGCGACAGTTAGGAAATAACCGTTAAACGCACCCGCAATGAGATCGGGTGGAATATTAGGCGACCGTTTACTGTGACCTTTGGTGAAATTGTTTATCACTTGCCAGACTGAGCGGATGTCCTTTTCGCCGGCAATGACACGTTCAGCATTTTGTCTTTGGGCTTAGAGAGAGAGGGAGAGAGAGAGAGAGAGAGAGAGAGAGAGAGAGAGAGAGAGAGAGAGAGAGAGAGAGAGAGAGAGAGAGAGAGAGAGAGAGAGAGAGAGAGAGAGAGAGAGAGAGAGAGAGAGAGAGAGAGAGAGAGAGAGAGAGAGAGAGAACGAACGAACGAACGAACGAACGAACGAACGAACGAACGAAACTTTATTTTCCAAGGATTGAGATATTAGGCGCGCAGGCCTTTCGTACAATCTGTCCTTGCTAAGCTACTTAAGGAACACCAACCAAACAACAAAAACTAACTAATAATAAACGTCACACACACGCATACACACACGCACACAGACACACGTATACATGTACTCGTGCACATGCGCACTTTTGTACATATACATACACACGTACGTGCGCACATAATTATCTAACATATAAGTAGGTATGATATTTTGTGTACTATCAAAAACAAGTTAGAAAACTAAACAAACAATTTGGAGGCTAGATGAAAAAAAAAAATAATTAAAAAACATGAAGCGTATTATGTCAAAAAACAAAGAAGAAGAAAGGATCAGCATAACGATGTCTTAGGAAGGTAATCATGTACTCTACTTTTAAACAGAGAGAGGGACGTGGTTTGTTGAATAGTGGAAGGAAGGGAATTCCATAAAAGAGCACCTGAATAAGACAGGCTAGATTTGAACAGGTCTATACGGGGCCTTTTTATAGAGAGACTGTTCCTGGAGGTGCTGTATTTTTTTTTCAGTTGGCGAAAAAAGCCTAGATAAGTAAGGTGGAGCTTTCCCGTTAAGAATTTTGTGCATCAGTACACATTTGTTTAGTACGAGGTGCTTAACCAGAGGGAGAAGTCCGATGGCCTGCAGCTTGGCATCAGTGGATAAAGACGGATCAGGGAGGATAAGCTTAGCAGCGCGCTTGTATAATGAGTTTATCTTCTTTAAGTGATTTTCACTGCAGCCATCCCATATTGTTGAGGCATAATCAATGTGTGGTTTAATGTAGGCATTACAAAATAGTTTGCGCGTCTTAAGGTCAATGATCGTTTTAAGTTTGGAAAGTAGAAACAACTTTTTGGACAAGTGTTTTCTCATATAATATAGGTGGTTATGCCAGCTTAGATCATCATCTATTATTACTCAAAGCAGGCGGTGTTGACTGACCTGCTCAACTGAGATGGAGTCCAAAGAAAGGTTGAGTGATGGAGGTTTGAGCTGATGTTTCTGGCGGGTTGTGACAAGCATGCTTTTTGTTTTTGTGGGATTTACAAGCATGCGATTTTCATTACACCACCGAGAGACTTCATGAAGACTCTCTTGAAGATTATTTGCAATTTCAGGCACAGTTTTACCAGCGGAATGTAATGTTGAGTCGTCGGCAAAATGTCACACTCAGTCTCACTACACGTTACATGTAACGGTAGATCGTTAACGAAGATACAAAACAGTAGTGGGCCTAAAATAGACCCCTGGGGCACTCCATACTCCACAAATTGTTCAGAAGAACATTTGCCGTTGACATAGACTGTTTGTGTTCTTTTTGTAAGATAGGAGTTCAGAAACGAAAGAGCTGAGGGGCTCTTTTTGTTTAAGTAGGTGGCAAGCTTTTTCAGTAAGATGGTATGATCGATAAGATCAAACGCTTTTCTTAGATCCAAGAAGACAGCACCAGCCATTTTATTATCATTTATGCTGTTGACCCACGAATTCACTATTCGTGCGAGTGCAGTGTGGCATGAATGCTTGGGACGAAAACCTGACTGGTAATGATATAATAGGGACCTTTTTTCAAGAAATTCCAGAAGATGTTTGTGAACATGCTTTTCCAGAGGCTTCGAGAGAACTGATAGAAGGGAAATGGGGCGAAAGATATTAATTTCAGAAGAATCGTTTGCTTTAGGAACAGGAACTATTTTTGATTTTTTGAAAGCTGCTGGGAAGACATTTGTTTTGTATACATAGGTTATAAATGTATGTAAGAGGTTCCACTATGTATGGTTGCGACAGGTCAAGGATATATCCATTGATACCATCACTGCCAGAAGACGTTTTCTTTTTTAGGATAGAAATGTATTTGCCTACCTCGTGTACAGCAATATCAGGGATGACGAAAATATCATCTGAGGACAATCTTTGCTTACAGAACTTAGTTAGCTTTTCTGGTGTGGAATATATCGACTGATTGCG
>BTPG01000002.1:265687270-265707270 GCA_036245525.1 Semisulcospira habei | reverse complement strand
GAGAGGTAAACCCAGAATACAGTGACTGACACTACAGACTCTGTAATCCCCTCCCGTCTCAGTACTCACGTCCACACGGACATCGGCTTTACTGTAGGAAATAGTTACCAAACTGTAACTAGACGCATTCAGCTCCATCAGAAGAGTCATATGGACATTTGCCGACACATCAATGAAAAACTGTAATGAATAGAAAGGCGAAAAACAACCCAGAAAAACAAGTTACAAAAGCAATACCGATCATTAACCTCTGTAACCCCTCAGCTGCCATGAAAAGGTAAACCGCAAGAGGCATAGATTCTCATGAGCCCCAGCCTGCGGGGGCTCATGAGAATCTATGCCTTGTTGAGACCACTTTCTGTCCATGACGCTTCCTCGGTCGGTTGGTCAGTTGGTCGTTTTGAAAGCCGGAACAAAGATGCCAGAGGAAAGGGTTAATGCGCTCATTTACCGTGGCGGCCATTGGCATGCATACCCATCCATCACGCGCACACAAAGATATGTGACACCGTATATTAAGTTAGCTCACATCTGGGGAGTTCGAGCGCGCGCGCAACGAGAGGCGCACGTGCTGCGGGCAATCAGGCTGCCGACGGAGCGTAAGTTGAACACTTCCGAGATCGCCGCTGGATTTCTTGTCAGTGTAACTCCTACATTAAAGTTGTATACTATACCTACATTTTTTAATTGAAAACTGCCCTTTATAGGGTTTTTTGAGAGCCTTGTTGAGTCTGGAGGCTATTGCCACCCTGACAGACCCATGGTCCCGGGCATATTTGTAAGTTTGAGCAGTTTTTGTGAGGTACCCCACGAGGGAAAACACGCAAAATAGCCGATTTCAGAACACAATAAAAATTTATCGAATAGTGTGTTAAAATGATAAAGAAACATTTCGGTCACTTCATAAAGTATGTTAGTATTTTCTCGTAAAAAAAAGTGTGTTCTAATAATTGGAATTCTAAGTGAAATCTAGAAAAGTGTATGTTGTAAATTCGCAAATTGCCCGGATGTTATCAATAACATTACAAGTGTTTGCAATGTTGGGCAATTGCTCAGGCCCTTTTTATTCGATAAAGTCGTACTTTATGTTATAACTATCACATTGATTATGAAGAAAATATGGGGTCCCGCACAAAATTTGGCACTTTGGGTCGTTTTCGAGTGCGTATTCAATAAGGGATACAAACGATGTCTGACTTCCGGCAGATCATATCTCCGCCGTAGCCGGTCACAAGCCCGCATGAGAAAGAAGGGAAAACGACTATGCCAAACCTACGCCCAAACTGTTGCAAACTACGCCCAAACTACTAGTCCTCGATCACTATTTGTGACAGTAAACTGGAACAAACAACAACGGCAGATACGGGACGAAAACGTTTATCTATAAGTAATTAAATGCACGAGTTGTTTCTTAGTAATTTAGTTAGTGCAGTGGTAAGGTACTTTTTTTTTGCCACGCAGGTGACCAGGGTTCGAGTCCCGTAGATGGCGCCATTTTTTTTCCTGCTCACATTTGAAACCCATACAGTTTCTACTTCGCTAAATGAAACACACTTTAAACCCAAAGCAAAAAAAAAAAAAAAAAAATAACGCGTGGTATTTTTTAATTTTTATTTTTTAAATATGCGATTATCATCACTGTGGTAATGTGCATGTTAAACCATAAACCAACCAACCGGATTTAGTCTTGGATAAAAATGCACACTGCTTACCTCAGTACATTTGTTCATTTTTTTCAGCCAGGCATTGTGTGAGCATGTTTACATTACATGTTTACATTCATTCAATCATTCACAGATTCACTGATGAAAAAGCACACCAAAGAGTGTTGTCACAGACAGTTTTTTTTTAAATTTTTACTGGCATCATCTACAAACATTAATTGATGTGAATTTGTTTTAATATACCTGCAAGAAATGCTACATGCTCCTTTGGTGTCTCCGTGAAAGCAGGTCGATGAACATCTCTGGTTGAAAGATGTTTGTAAACAGATTGGTAGTGGATGTACCTATCTCTCTAGCTGAATCTCAGTTTCCCAGCAGTTTTTGGTTACAAATTATAAGGAAACAAAACAAATGTCACATGTTTCAATATGCCATGTTATGTTTACAATGATCATTGTGAATGTGAGTAAAGAATAATATCTCTGTTTATTTTCAAAACAAATGCTGTATTTGCAGACATTCATTTAAAGTATACAGTCAAGTCTGTTGAAAGCATATTAGGCTAGAATGCAAGTAGGCACCTATACAAAAGCAACGACCTCAAATACACAACGTTAAACATTTAGGGCTTAACATCTTTTGTCCATAAAAGGTGATTTCAAAGATGGGTCAAAGAAATAGGGTCTGAACAAATTTTGACCCCAGCTGGATGCGAACCCAGGACCTTCGGGATGAGAGTCAAACACACTACCACCGAGCCACCCAGCTCCCCCTCAAAATAAAGCTTTACTGCAGAACATATTTCAACTACATGTAACATTATTCACATTTACATTGACAAAGTGCTGACTTTATACAAGCTATTTGGGAGAAAAGTGGAGCTGATGTCATATTTAGTTGTGTGCATGCCAACGGAGACCGACACCGGCAACCACTTGCTCATGAGGTATTTATTTGGGAGCCAACTGCACCGTATATAAAAGAAGGGGGATAGGAGAGAAGGAATGACAGACTTATCATTTAGAGCCTTCCACTACATATATTATTTTGCTCATATATATATATATATATATATATATATATATATATATATATATATATATATATATATATATATATATATATATATATATATATATATAGAGAGAGAGAGAGAGAGAGAGAGAGAGAGAGAGAGTGAGTGAGAGAGACCATCACTATAGTCCTGATATAATTCAACATTGCACATCCCACAACATAATAACAGTGAAATGCAGTATCCAGCCACCAAACTACATTACACAGATACTGTGCACAATGTTGGCATGAAAATCAAACAATACTGTTACCAGTACCACACTGTGTCCAATTGCAGCACAACAAAGTGAAATGCAGTCTCAAGCCCCATAACTTGCACTGCACAATGCTGATGTCAACACAAAATACCATAACAACTGAATAACAAGGGTACAATGCACTGTGTCACCTAGTCTGCATAATATAGGCATGCACACCAAACAATACCTGTACTGCTCTTGATACAAAGTCTGTGCAGTCGACCATATAACACTGCAAAATACATGAGTGCTACGCTGGCAAAGTGTCTACAACAGAGTCTGCACCATGCCAGCCCGTAATCCAAGCAATACCATTGCTGCTCTCCAAAAACTCAACATGGTGCAGGCTATCATGTCACAACTGATTGCTGCATAGCACCCACCACGTACCCCCTGGTACTGTGCACAATGTTGGCATCAGTTTACTTTGTTTATTTAATTTTGGACCCGCTGGGGGCATGAGAAAAATCACAAAAGAACTTACATGAATGTGCTCAGAAATGAAATATTATCCTTATTACTACACTGTACGCATGTTCCTTAGACAGCACAAATCACAAATGGACACAGATCATAGTCAGGTCATTCTGTTTGCTGGCGTGTGTCATGTACAGTAATCTGTAAAACTTGTGAAATGAACCATGTGGTTAGCAATTCTGATACGATAAGTAAAGCCACACAGCTGAAAGTCAAAGATTGACAGTGGAAGAAAAAACAAAACAAACACAAAGTACAGTACATATCATATGCCTATGATCAGTTATCACCCAACCACATAAATCTGCTGTGACAGCTGGAGGGTAATGCAAGAACTGCATGGTCAACTCACTCTTGAGAAGTATTGCGTTTTTCATTGAGCAAGTCCACATTTGCACAACATTTTAAGCTGAGGGTTTAATGACATAAATATACATCCCCACGTTTCTATATTTCCGCACATCCCCTCTTCAGAAAGGACCCATGGGTTTTATACTCTGAGGCCAATGACCATTTTCAGAATGAACCCTGTATATCATTTTGAATCATGCAAAGCGGAGCAGTGATAAGTTTTCTCCTTGTCTCACACCGATGCTGCACAAAATCTATCTGTACCACTGTTTCCTACCCCATAAGTGTCAGCTGTGGAGTACATATTTTGAATGACTGATGTATGCCAGTATTTAGGAACTTGTCACAAAAAAGACCTGTTCATATGATGAAATGTCTTCGAAAAATGAACACATTGTCAGTAAAGGGGTTTTCTTTGGATAATCAAAAACTAATACATATTAAGCTGCGTTTCCAAATCGCGACATGACAGGAGAGTGACAAAAAGTAACTTTTCTGAGGGGTCATCCAAATAAATATGCATAGGAAGGTCTTACCATCAGGTATCTCTTTACCAAGTTTAGGGTTACAGTTAGGAATACTTGAGAAAAAACATCTTTGGGCAATATATGGCTATCTTGTACCTATTTCCCGATTTCTTGTGACCCTTGACCTTTCTGACCTTTCATGCATACGAAATTAGTATGCATGAAAAGTTCTTACCACCTTGTACCAAGTCTGGGTTTGAAGTTGTGTATACTTGAGAAAACATCTTTTTGGTCAAAATACAAATATTTTTCACCTTTTTACTGCACTACAAATTACAACATGGGTGTCAAATCGCTTTGTCACGTTGTTATATGAAAACACACAAAGCACACCCCCATCACTGTACAATAGCCCCTGAACTGCTCGACTGCACGTTACAATTTTGTCGCCCCGCTGCTTCTATGTCAGGCTTATGGAAACACTCCCTCTTTATTTCTATGTTCTCGAGTTTTGTCATTGTCACTTTGTTGTCACTGCCCCACTGCTGTTGAGTCTGCAGTTGAATAGCCAGGCCTAAAGCCTGCTTGCCCTTCTCCTAATATATGGCTATGCATCAGCTCAGGCAGTAAGGCACAGGCTTTTGCTGCATTGTGAATGATGTGACTGTCCAAAACCTTGACATTTTGGCCAGCCTGGTGGATGGACATCAAAATAACAGGACGTCTGCCCTCCTACACAGGACAATCAGTTCACTTCCTTTGCCTTCTTGTCGGTTGTCCATCGCAGAGAGATGTACCCACTGAACTCTTCTTCCCTCATCTTTCGCAACCTGCAAAAGATAATTTTGTATAAAAAAAAGTTCTGACATGCACATATTGCGTGCATATATGTTTGCAAGTATTTATACAAAGTACATACATGCATAATATGACAGTAGTCAGAACATGAACAAGAAAGGCAATGTCCTTATGGTTCACGTGTATGACCAATCCACGTAATACGTCTGACCTTTTTGACCTTGGCTTGACTTCTCCAACAGGTCTCTGAAAATGTCTAAACATAAGTATAGGGCTGGATTTTGTACCAGTGAAAGCTGAGTTTTTTTCCAAATCCCTTAATTTTTCACACATTTGTCAACCCTCTGTGACCCTTGACCTCTGTGAGGGGCTGATTACATTAGTATGCACAAAAAAGTGTTATCATCATGCCAAATTTTATTGAAAAGTTTGCAAAAACATTGATAAAAACTACAACTCTACCCGGAACTAACTTTTGTCACCCTTATCATGTGGTATCTCCATAGCAAGTTTGAGTTTGAAGTTGAAAATACTACTTGAGATGACCTTTGAAAGGTCACAGAAATTGGTATGTTTAGAATTATTTTACCACAAAGTACCCTTGTGCCAAGTTTGAAGTCTGAGGCTTGCGTAGTCTTCGAGGAAATGCCAATGTTAAAGTTGCCCACAGGTAACAGACAGTTGACGACGACCCATTACAAACACTTACTTTTGCTATCACACGTGCGCCAAAAATTAGACGCCATTGAGCTTGAAATGATCACAAAGGGTGTATACATATATCTAGAATCAGCATCAATATTCAAAGTGTAACTTGCAGAAATTGTTTCAAACAGGACACAACGCATTGCTGTTTAGCAACAGCACACACTGGACAAAATGGGTAGTATTCAGATTTTTCTAGTCCTTTTGTATGCACTAAGTGCTTATTAAAGAAAACGACAGTATTTGCAGACTTGCCCAACCCTCTAGTTTTCAAATCAAATGCAATATGGTGCCACTTGTTGTCAGCAAGTGATTTTAGCATTCGGTGTTGTTGAGAATGCTGGTACTAGTACTACACCATCTTCAAAATGAAAAAAGCATTACAGTGTTTATTCCAACCAGTTGTGTTTTGTTATGAACCTGATTCTATTCACAAATCAATCGGTATGCTTTACCTTGAGTCCAGGACAATAAGTGTTGCCTTCTCTCACTTTAGTTGATCCACTGGAACTGAAATTGTCTGCTTTTAGCTGTGGCCTTCTCCTTTGAGCAAACATGACCTGACTAGCTCTTGCCTCTTCTTGGTGTAGGCGTCATACTTCTGTGCTTGTTTGCAAGTATACCCTCTGGGCGTGACTCTGCAGTGAGACATCAACAGCAGCACTGACATGAAATGAAATACATGTTTATTATCGTGTTATTCGGCAGCATGGCAATTTCACTTCTGATAGTCTTATTTCAGGGTGGGTCGGTTCCAAACTCCACAAACAGGGACTTTGTTATAGCATTATAAACAATTTGGGACCAGTGGGGGGAGTCCCCACCACCCACCCACCCACCCACCCACCCAATTCGTCCTTACATTTAGTTTACACATTACTACCTTCAAACTAATGTGAAATAAACTGTGAACACCACAAACAACAATGGTGAAGACTGGATCGCTCGTGTGCATTTAAAACTGATCATTTTCTTAATCTGAACTGTGTGACCTTTCCAAAAGGTGACTGAAATTTAAGTGCCATGAGTCTGAGCATAAGTAAAGGGCTGGCTTATGTACAGTTGTGAATAGTATTTGAGAAAAAAATATCTTTTGTCAAAATATGGCTATTTTTTTTTTACCTATTTCTTAATTTCTCATGACCCTTGGCCTGAACTCAAACTGGTAGGCTAAGAGTAAGAAAGGTCTTGCCACAAAGTATCCTTCGGCTACGTTTGAAGACTGTGGTTTGAAGAGTCTCCGAGAAAATGCCAACATTAAAGTTTACCATGGATGACCAATGGCCCAGAACATAGCCTTACACTTGCTTCGCACATGAGCCAATGAAAGAAGGCATTACAGTATGATGTGTTCATTCACACCATAGTTGTGTTGTGTTCTGCACCTGATTCTCATCACAGATCTACTGGTATGATTTACCTTGAGTCCAGGAGAATAAGTGTCACCTTCCCTCACTTCACTTGAGCTGTGAGTGTGACCTTGGTCAGTTGGTGTAGGCGTCATACTTCTGCGCTTGTTTGCAAGTATGTACTCTGGGTGAAAGTACTGAGACTCCACAGCGAGAGGTCAACAGCAGTATTAGCCTGAAATGAAATACATGATTATTACTGTGTTTGTTCGGCAGCATGACAATTTCACTTTGCATGAACTAAATGCAGGGGCAGATTATTACTTTCAAAATAAATGCGACAAAAACTGTGTAAACCGCAAAGAACAAACAACAATGGCAAAGTCTGTACGCCTCATGTGCATAACTGATTCACATATATAACCTGTGTGACCTTTCCAAAAGGTAGCTGAAATAAGTGTCACGAGTCTCAACATAAAGGATTGCTTTTATACTAGTCAAATTTGTATTTTTCACACATTCCACGGTCATCCAAAATGGTAGTCAACAAATATTAGGGTTTCAGTCAAAGTAGCCTTTTACTAGGTAACCCTTTTAATCCTGATACACCCACTGCTTGAAATAAATGTGACTATGATAGTTCAAGGGTGGTGCCAGAATAGATTGGCGTCTCATCCGCCAAGCTATTCTGGCACCATTCTTGAACTAAAAAAAGGCTGGACCTATCTCCTAATCTGTAATATAGCCTTCATAAGACAGAGAATGGATGAGAAAACTAAGTTATACTAAGTACTGAAAGCAGTTACTGAGTTAGTAATGCCAAATTCTCCCTTAGCAGGACTTTTTACTACACACAGTACGTTTTCCTAAATAATAAGCACTGGCACTGGTTTAATATCACTACAATGTCGACTACATTCCTTCCACCGTATTAGTAAAGGCTCTCTGAGAATGTATGGAAATGTTCTACTTCTAGGTGGTGACTGACATGGAATGCATGCCCCTGTCAACCCACAATAAAATGTAGTCTTCTTCATTGCAGGTAGGCTGTAAATTTCCATGCATAAAAGGACAGTTAGCTATTGGGGTTTTACGCGGTGCAGGTGACATTTCACGGCGGTGCATAAACTTTTTTTTTTAAAGAGTTGGAAAACCAGTCAGATATGCCACTTACATACGACATTTTTCTTCCACTACTAGTAACTCGTGTTCTAGTCACTTAGCAAACACCACCAACCTCTTTTTCTACTTTAGTTTACCTTTTCCTTGCTGATGTCTGAAGAGATTTTGTTGGCCCGTTCATTTTTTTCTTCTTCTGAGAAATGGTTATGCGTTACGTTTGATGACTTGTCGCAACTTATGCAAAAGTATCTTATTTCTGAGGAAACAAAACATTCTATGCATAGAAACAGTCAGCTTACACACCTATTTCAGACAGTATATATCTTTTGTCAATTATCGATAAATTGAGCTTGTTTGCAATACGACTTGCCGTACGGCGGTTTTTTTTCGGTGACCTCTAGTCTCAGGTCACGGCAGACGCAAGATAGCGGTATCTAAATGCGCAGAAAAGATGCGCGAAATAGGTGTGTCCTACAACCTTAACAGCAGAATAAAATTAATTTCTTGACTGTCAGCGGGCACGAACCATGTCGTAAAACCCACATGGCATATAAGATAAAATACGATAAAATACGAGGTTCAAAGATTCAAGATGTAACAGACAGCTTTATTGTTTCTATGCAAGACAAATACAAGACAAATACTCTAAATCAGGCTGAAATGAGATCCCTAAAGTATATCATTGGAGTTCCAAGGGGTACAGCTAATAAAGCAGTTTATGCTTTTACTAGGATCCTTCCGCTAGACCCGCAATATGGATTAAAATTTTGTGCCAACTACGTTAATCGCATTTTTGTTACTCAAAATAATGCCCAGGAAACATACCATAGTGAAATAAATACTGATCGACTGGAATTAGCATTCCACTCGATCCAAAAACGTAAAATAGAACCAACTTTAACCTCAGTTGCCGATGATATCGGGCTGCTGGCAAGCAGAAACCAGGACATGCAACAGAAGACACAACAGTTGACACAGTCAGCAAGCTCCATAGGTCTCGGGGTCAACATTAGGAAGACTCAAGTCATGAGGAAGAACACCATAGTGGGCGACCCAATCACCATCAATGACCAACCTCTGCAAGAGGTGGACGAGTTCACGTACCTGGGCAGCAAGGTTACCACAGATGGAGACTGCACAAGGGAGATCACCACAAGAATCAGCAAAGCCAACCAAGCCTTCGCAATGCTGAAACCCATCTGGAGGACCACAAGCCTGAGCATCCACACCAAGCTCCGTATTTTTAAGAGCAACGTGCTGAGTGTCCTTCTATATGGGTCAGAATGCTGGAAATCCACTACCGCTACGGAACGCAAGCTGGATGTCTTCCAGAACAAGTGCCTGCGACGGATCATGAAGGTCTTCTGGCCAAACATGATTACAAACGAGGAACTACGGAAGAGAGCAGCAGGCGCAGACAGCATCGCTGAAACCATCGCCACACGGAGATGGAGATGGCTAGGCCACGTTTGCAGAATGTCACCTGACTCATTACCAAGGGTGGCACTGAGATGGACACCACAGGGGAAGAGAAACCGTGGGCGACCAAAGGAGACGTGGCGCCGAACCGTGGAGCGAGAGCTCAAGAACAGAGGCCTTACTCTGCAAACAGCACCCAAAATAGCAGCTGACAGACAAAAGTGGCGCTCCCTTGCCGTCGCCTCAAGCACCAGACGGCGCAGAGAGGACTGAATGAATGAATTTAACCTCAGTTATACGGGGGGTCTATGAGAAAGCCGTTCTGAGTCCTCTAACCATTACTCCTGTTCCGCTTTCTCCTATTCCACCCTGGACCCTCCTTGCGGCCTCAATTGTGACTGAAATTCCTAATATTTCTAAAAAAAAGTGATCCTTATCTGCAAAAGCTAGTTACCTTGGAGTACATAGAGACCCGGTATCCGCAGGCACTTATAGCGTACACTGATGGCTCTATTGATGACGAAGGGAATGTAGGCTGTGGAGTATTTATACCTGCCCTGGCCAAAACTTTTAGTTACAAGCTTGGCAGCGGGTGGGCCATATGCACAGCAGAGTTGACGGCCATCTTGATGGCCCTCGACCATGTGCTGACCCTCCCGCTGCAAATGTACCAATTTTTAATATGTTCCGATTCAAAATCCGCCTTACAAAGTATCTTAGCCTTTAATCGATCAGCACGTCCTGATGTCGTTCTAGAAATAAAATATGCTATACACCAATTTATCGCTAGAGGCATCGATATTGCTCTCCAGTGGGTCCCCTCGCATGTGGGTATCCTTGGTAATGAGTCTGCTGATAGGGCAGCCCGGGCTGGGGCGGCTGGTAGACCCTGCGCCCAGCCCATTCGACTATCATTCACTACTAATGAATCTAAACATATTATTAATAAGTTAATAAGAGAAAATAATATAGCTAATAATCAAATTTTGGCTGGGGAGTACCCCCACGTCCTTGCCCACAAAATGAACAAAGATCATGCTGTCCACAGACTGCCCTTTGCAGATGTGGCCTTATATAGAATTTGTACCAATAGTTGGCGGGCCCGTTGGGCTAGTCCGACCTGCCTCTGCGGCGAGGACTTCACTCCTGACCATGCGGTCTTTGAGTGTGTGGCCTTCGCCGCAGAGTGCGCGGATTTTACGTGTCATTCTAGAAAGAGCTGATTCCTGCACTGTGGCTAGAGTTTCAGCGATCTTAAAATTACCTATCTTTTCTAAACTGATTTAGTATATTTAATGGACTTACGGTCCATATAGCTCTATATTCTTTTTTATTTTTCTGTAAATTCTGTTATACTAGAGTGTAGTTATACGAGGATTCATTGCGACTTGGTTCACAGTGCCCTCGTGTGACAATAACAATAATGTAAACACTGTTTTGGATTGTGTACCCCGAGCCTTTAATGTGGTGTATTTAGCCTGTCGACCTGTGCTCGCTTTTCCCCACTTGTAGATGTATCCCCAAAATTTTTTAACCTTTTTTCAAAATATCTTAGTCTATTCATTTATTTTTAACCTGTGGTCCTGAAATTTTAACCTTCTCTTAACTTTTGTAAATAAAATAATTCATTGTTTTCTGTATATAGTAGGACTGTTGTTTTTTGGCGAGAGATCCAAATGGAAAATAATATGTATAAAACTAGTGATTTTTATCAACTTTTAACTGATTTAAGAAGATTAACCAACGCCTTCGTTCTATATATTAAATAAAGCTTAAATTGCTAAAGTCCCCGATCACCTTGTGCCAGTTGGACATAAAAATGGAGTAACGAACGAACGAACAGGCTAAACTAAGCTAAACCGATTCGATATTTTACGTTACGTAGTTACGTTACGATAAGATAACGCTATGATAAGTCAAGATACGACACGACACGATACATCATGAAATGACACGACACAAAACGACATTACGTTAAAATTATATTCCCCAGGATCAAGCATCTCAACACAGTCAGAAAACTGTCAGCAACAGATACTGCTGACAGTACTATGGGTCCATTGTGTACTATCTTAGAGCTTTATGATGTAAGTACAATCCAAAATGTCGAAATTCATCGTTTGGAGGTGTATTGTTTTTGTACCCGAGTCGCGCATTTATCGTCTGCATCGGCTTCGTTTTGAATTAATATGCATATCTACGTCACAAGGCAGAACCCGGCCGACTATCAGTGTATCGCAATACTGCAGGTCACGAGGTCATCGGTGTGGTGTACACACGTGTTGCTGTACACGTGTACTGATGTTCTCCGGCATCCCTTTGACGTAATTTTTCACGAGAAAGTAGAATAAACCTTCCATACTCTCTATGCTGTCAAAATCACAATGCGGGTTCCGCTCGACCTGCTAGTATTTAATAGTAACGATCATGCGTAGATTAGTACACCGAGGGCATGACCTTTGATCCTTTACCTTTCGGAAACACTCACCTTCTTCCATCATTGAAACAGAACATTGGTATTTATACCCACTTTCTGCATATCTCACACATCGAAGTCTATGTAACTGAAAGCAACAAGGTTGGAAACGACAAATGCACCATCGCAGCAGAAACACTATCTCTCTGAATCGAGTGAATGAGAGCCCGCACAGACAAAAATATGTTGCGACCAGCGATGTACAACTTTGACACACACCGTAGTTTTCAGATCTCTTCAGCATAAAATGTGATAACTAGATCGTAACTATATGATAAAACAGGTTTAAAATATTGCAAAAACAGTAAGAGATAAATTTTACTGAGATCATGAATTCTAAAAATCACTAGCGCTCGCGGAACTATAGGAAGATCGACAAGGACCGTTAATTACTTACTGATTCAGCAGGAAAGCGACAAATTCCGGGTGGGCGGTCAAGCCAAGCTCTTGCTTTACGCGTTGCCACATGTCCATATTCCCATATCCGATGTAATTCTACTTAGCGGTATCGTGTCTCTCTTCCTCTTTCTTCTCTTCGATTCCGAGTCTGTCATTGTCGGCGCGAGTCGATGATACTCTCTTTTTTTCTTCGCTGGTTCATCTGCCATCTTGTCTCTGATTGGTTACAATTATGAAGATGACCTAAGGTCGTATAGAATAGTTATGACGTCAGCTACCATCTCCTATCAGAAGCAATCTGTTTACGGTGGGCCTCTTTTCGCTTTGAACGGACGAAAAAAAACATTTGGTGGGACAGTAGGGTGGTCACTGTTTAAGTAGGTATGTACTCTGAAGCCCAGTAAAAGCTTTTTGCGAACTGAAGCCTTAAAAAAGGTCGGGTGTGCCCCTTTCAGATAAGATACGATACGATACGATACGACGCGACGCGACACGACGCGACAAGACACGACACGACACGACAGGCCAAGACACGACATAAAATGACACGACACATTATCTATCTATCTATCTATCTATCTATCTATCTATCTATCTATCTATCTATCTATCTATCTATCTATCTATCTATCTATCTATCTATCTATCTATCTATCTATCTATCTATCTATCTATCTATCTATCTATCTATCTATCTATATCCCGTAGTCTTGCCGACCGTTGGGGCACCGCTGATGACTTGGCAACCAGCTCCCTCCAATCCTCTCTGTTCTCTGCCATTCTCAGCGTATCGCCCAGCTTCAGTCCTGTCCACTCTGAGATATTGTCCTCCCATCTTTTCCTCTGTCTTCCTCTCCTTCGTCCTCCTTGCACAGTGCCTTGTAGGATTGTTTTGGCAAGCCCTGCTGAACGCGTGACATGCCCATACCACTTCAGTTTGCGTTTTCTCACAATGGCTAACAAGTCTTCATAGGGCCCGATGGCTTGCCTGATTCTGCTTCCCACTTCCTCGTTTGTGATGTGATCTCTGTATGAGATGCCAAGCAGCCTTCGAAAACATCTCATTTCAGTGGCTTTTATCCTCCTTTCAAGGTCTGCTGTGAGGGTCCACATTCTGCACTAGGACTTAAATCCCCAAATTTTGAATTTGCCCTCTGAAGGACTGTATTACAATTCTATAGACAGACTGAGCATTATAGTTCAAGGGTGGTGCCAGAATAGCTTGGCGCCTATGAACTTTCATGCTCGATCCGTGTCTTGCTGCGGTGTGTCGGGGCTGAATGAGTTAACCGATTGCAATTGGTTGGTAATTGTGTCTTCGGCAGTCAAGGGGTAAAGGGAAAAAAATACACCGATCGCTTTCGGATTCAGACCTCTGACTTCCTTCGTCTGACAAGCATAAGTGTATATTGACAGGGCCATGCAGTACCTACTAGTAAAGCCGGGCTGCAGAGGCTCTTGAGAATCAATGTTTATTGCAGATAAAGCGACTGGATGAGTGCAAAAAGGGTGATTAATTTATTGCTCGTAACCGGGAAGAGAAATCACCTGGACGATGTCGGCCTATTTGATCGAGTTGATCCGTGCATGGCTGGACACACCTGCACATCCTTGCATGTATGCCACAGGATCTTTGCACAGCCGTGCTCGCGACAACTCAGGCTGACGCCGCTCCAAAGTCCTTTAACCCATTGAGCCCAGACCCACTACAGCAGGAGATGGATGGACCATGATAATTAAAGGGTAGTGCCGGATTAGCTTGGCGCCTGATGGCGCCAAGCTAATCCGGCACTACCCTTTAATTATCATGGTCGATCCATCTCCCCCTTTTGGTACATGGCGACATCTCTAAAATTTTGGAGTAAATGGGTTAACCTGCACAAAGTTGTCAATGGTAAAAGCTCTTACTGTCGATTGCATTTGGGAAAGCGGACTTTGACAACACACGAATCGAAAGTTTCATTTAGAGACAACAATACAAAGCTGTTACCCGGTATCGACTTTTACCGACAGCTCAAGGATTATGCGAAAGAGAGAGTGTCATGAAATAAAATTGAAGACAGTTGGGGACGTGTTTATTCATGATGAACTGAGTATGATATACTCGAGTAGTTCTATTCTTCTACACAAAAAAAAAAAAACAAACAAAAACAAAAAAAAAAAAAAAAAAAAACCCAAAAAAAAAAAAAAAAAAAAAAAAAAAAAAAAAAAAAACAAACAAACAAACAAACAAACAAACCAAAAAACCAAACAAACCATCCCCGCAATTTCAATGAGAACTAACTCTAGCGATGCTTACCATCTATCTGTCTTTACGGTAGGGTGGATGAAAAGTAGTTGACTGTCAGTATGAACGATGGTGTCGTCGTTTACTTGGTTTACTTGCAAGAGACATAGTTCCTCGTGAGCTGCCGCAGTCTGCGGGAGCTCATGAGGATCTAAGCCTCTTGGTCCAATTTAAGTCTGTGATCATCTCACGGAAGATGACCTAGTATGTTCAGGGTGACACACTATGAATGATTGCGTCGCACTACGAACCTTCGTCTGGACTTTCGCCTCATTGGGCAGGACTGTGGATTTCTACCAGACGACCTCATACTTCACATAAAAAAACACTGCTTTATATGTATGTAGGACGGAATTACGTTGTCGTAAGGCCGACAAGATGCAAATAAATCGCTATCAATCCTGTAGCCAGCACTGGCTCACGAGGATCTGTGCCTATCGCTGACGGAAACTGTTAGTCGGCTTTGCGGGCTGGAGCTTGGTGGCCGGCCTTTGCATCAGTGGCTGAAAAGGATGAGTCTTTCGGGACGCCGGAAAACTTTGAGAACAGACGAAGACCACTTTGGTTAACCCATTCAGCCCTGACGCACTACAGCAGGAGATGGGTCGACCATGATAATCTGGCACTACCCTTGAATTATCATGGTTGATCCATCTCCTGCAACTGGTGCGTAGTCGTTAGATGGCGCCTAGAAAATTTGGGAAATACGTGCGTCGGGCTGAATGTGTTAACTCAGTCGAGAGGTGCCACGTCAGGGCCGTACGCAGCACGTCTCGAATGAGTTAACTCGTTCACCCATTACTCCAGAATTCGGATCCCTCGTAATAGTTCAAAGGTTGTGCAAGGAGCAATAGCGCCAGCGTGCAGCTAGCTGAATGTAAACTCTGCACAATACATTGGAATACTAATAATACTAATAATACTAATAATACTAATAAGGGAGATTTGTTAAGCGCTTATTCTAAAATTAGCTCAAAGCGCTGATACAATAAAAAGGCTAACAGCTATCACGCACACATACACACACAACACAACATATGCGCGCGCGCGCGTGCACACACACACACACACACACACACACACACACACACACACACACACACACACACACACACACACACACACACGGCACACACACGTGACAGTGGTGATGAATTGTGCATGTCTGGGGAAATGAACTAGTAAAAGGCAGCGCGGTTGTAGAGGTGGGTTTTGAGAAATGATTTGAATTAGGAGAGCGTTTGACAGTTACGGACAGGGGCGGGGAGGCTGTTCCAAGTGGCGGGGCCAACATGGGAGAAGGCACGACCGCCACGTGTTTTACATTTGAAATTGGGAAGGCGAAATTTACTTGTGTCAGGGGAAGAGCGGAGGGTGCGAGATGAAGTATTCAGATGGAGTAAATCAGAGATATAGGCAGGAGAAGTCAGGCTGAGAAAGTTAAAGCACATGCAGGACAATTAATACAGAATGCGTTCTTATACAGACAGCCAGTGGAGATTTTTAGGGGCAGGGCGGATATGGTCACGCTTATGCACGCTCAGAACTAAACGGGCAGCACTGTTTTGCACTCTCTGCAGTTTATCTAGCTGGGTTTTAGGCAGGCCGGAAAGGAGGGAGTTAATTTACAGTAGTCTAGCCGTGATAAAACAAATGAGGAGACAAGGGTGGTAGTTGTTTCGGGCGACAGATACTATCTAACACTGCTAATGCGCCGAAGTTCAATAATAGCTGATCTGCACAGAAGACTAACATACTTATCCATTTTGAGGTCTCTGTCAATGAAAACACCATGGCTTTTGACACTGTCAGAGAAAGTGATATGATTTTGACAGACAGAGATGTGACTGGGAAGACACAGGACAACTGCGAAGGACGCACACCAGCTGTTATAAGCATGGACTCTGTTTTACTATCATTTTGCTGGAGTTTAATGCTAATCATTCAGTCGTTAACTTCTGTCAGACAGTTTTCCATCAGTGTTGGAAATTAAACGACCAGCTTCAGGAACGGGTCCAGAATCGTGCAACTGTGTGTCATCAGAGAACATATGATGTCTAACAGAGTACTTTGAAAAAATAGTAGCTAACGGCTGTATATAGAATGAAGAAAATCGGTCCGAGCACAGAACCTTGGTGCACGCCGAAAAGTAGTGGGGCTGGAGCAGAGTGACAACCGTTGACAGAGACAACTAGACGCCGGTTTGTGAGATATGACTCCATCCAGAGTAAAGCACGGTCAGAGAAGCCATAGCCAAAGTGAAGATGAGACAGAAGAACGGAGTGATCGATAGTATCGAAGGCTGCGGACAGATCGAGGAGAGTCAGGACAGACAGATCATTATTATCAGCAGCGCAAAGGAGATCATTTAAATTCTAATCAGGGCAGTTTCAGTGGAGCGGCCAGGTAAGTATGCGGACTGGAAGGGATGTAGGAGAGAAATTTCTTGGAGGTACTTCAACATCTGAGATAAAACAACCTTCTCGAGGATTTTAAAAATAAAGGGAAGGGTGGAGATAGGTCTGTAATTTTGCAGTACATTAGGATCAACGTTTGGTTTCTTCCCAGTGGTTTAACTAAGGCCGTCTAACTCATTCAAGGCGCCCCGCATCAAAGCTGCGAAAGTATCGTATAGTGTTGCCGAAGCCATTCCGCATATATTGATGCAGGGCCACTTGAATGAGTTAGGGATGAGTTTATTTATTACTTGTACTTGCAGGTAATTGGCAGCAATGACGGTCGTAGACCTTGATGCCGATTCTAGAACAGTCTGCATGGCTGTTATAATATCTTACCATAACCACTATTAAATGTCTGAGCTTACCCGCGCCTCGACGCACTACAGCAGGAGACGGATCGACTCGGATAATTCAATGGTGGTGCCAGAATAGCTGGCGCTACCTTGAATTATCATGGTCGATCCATCTCCTGCAACTGGTAATAGTTCTAATGTGACACCTCTAAAATGTTGGAAATGCGGCCTTGGGGTTAGTTACAATTTATTGGGTTAGTTATTTTTGATTATCGCAAGTGTATCGGAGTGTGCGTGTGAATGACGCCTGACGTCAGGGCACATTAGAATGTTTTGTTGTTGTACAATAAAACACAGGGCAATAACATTCTTAATTATCTATTATCTTGTATCTTTACATCTTTATTATTTCTCGATCGTGAATCTGTACGCAGCATTCACGACGCGAATCGTTTCCTGTGAAACTACAGAGGAAAAAAAAAAAAAAAAAATGGGCGTCGACAGAAATACTGCAAGCTATGCACTGTCCAAGGCCAAGTGTGGGAGAGGTATCGAACGTGAGAGCTCAACGATTAGTGTACCGACAACATGTTCATTTATAACTGCACTACATCGATGTTGACATACGAACCTTTCAGCCGTGGTGGTCACTAAATTCCACCTGTCAAAAACAACAGATGATGAACGGAAATAAATTGTGTTCTGTTCTGTGATTTTGGACCTTGCGGCCTGAGGCCGCAAGGTCCAAAATCACAGACCAGCACGCAAATAACCCACCAAACAAACTGACTAATCAAACCAACACCGAAAGGCAAGCAGCTGCAACAACAGACTCAAAAAGAAAACTAACATCGATCGAAACCAAAAGGCCAGAACACAAAAAGGGACAAATCTCCTACAAGTTGCACGTGCAGTCACGCCTCAGCGGTCGTCACGCCCCAGCGAGTTCACAGGAATTGCATCTAGCGGGCTGTTTTTCTTGTTTTGGATTTCCGAGCCTTTTGCGGACACAATTACGCCGGCTCGGGACTAATCAGAAGTCGGTGCGCTCTACGTGTCAAAGCTTCCTGACAAAAAAAGGAAGCGATTTGAGTTTTATTGTCGGGAGGTTTAGATCGTTATAAACATTTTAAATCTCTTGTGGTGAATGTGCGCCTGTGTTCCTTGGGTTGGGGGTAGGAGGGGAAAGGGCATTGCGAGTTGCATGTTCTGTGGATTTTTTTTTTTTGTTGTTCTTGATGTTGTGTGATCCTATTTTAGTGGCAAAAATCAGGATTTATGCATGGCCGTGAGCCCTGCATTAAGCTTTCAACATCCGTGGACGGCGCAGATTCTCATACAGATGTGGCCCAGTAAGCAAAGGTCATCGGGCCGACTTCGGCCGCAGTGGGCCCGGGCACAACCGTGTGCGGGCCCACTGCGGTCGATGTCGGCCGGAGGATCTTTCTCCTACTGCGTGGGGCTTCATGAAAAATACGATATGGCTAGATTTTGGAATAAAGCATTTATTTTTTACTTAATTCTCGAGTGGAGGAAGTCACAGTGGTTTGACGCTGTTCTGCAATCTCCGGAGCTTATCCCATTCACGGCCACGATATTTATTGGGTTGGTTTGTGATTCGAGATCTTAAGGCCTAAGGCCGTTAGGTCCAACATCACAGATACAGCCACACATTTCATGAGAAAAGCGAATCGGACAGGAAATATGACATCCAAAGAGCTACAAATCTGGGCTAATTGTTGTCTGGGTCTGAAATGTGTTTTTTTGTCGCCGACCAGAATGTTTTTGGCTTTGTGTTCTGATCTGTGATTTAGGACCTCACGCGTTAGGCCGTAAGGTCCAAAACCACAGACCAGCACACAAATATCACGGTCAAGCTTCAAAATTACAGACCAGCACACAATTTTGTGTTGGACTAGAAATGCTTTAAAATATGATTTTGTTGTAGGCTTAAGTTTGAAACATGGCCAATATTGTGAGGTTTTGTAATCTATGGGTAGGGCAATAAACAACGTTCTTAATTTAACTTTGCTTTTCAACAGGCAATAAGAGCCCATAACTGTTTTGTTGGCCTTTTTAAGATTTAAAAATAACATTGTTGTTTACAAAGACGACGGTTATTGGGTTCTGTCGATAACAGCTTTCTCAAAACAAAACTGTTAATAATGATCGAATTTAGATCTACCGTGTACATGGTGCCTCTCTTTTTCCTGCATTGATATACCGTGAAATGATATAGTTCACGTTTGCAACTTTATGTTTAAATACATAAATTGTGAGACAGATTCGCAACACAGGTTTTTCGTGTCCCGGCAGTGAACGAATTTTCTAAATGGATGTTGGACATATTGTTTTATTAGTCATTATTTTTTTTAATTTATTTTTTTAACTCATTCTACCCCAAAACCGAAATCCCCA
>BTPG01000002.1:265547270-265682270 GCA_036245525.1 Semisulcospira habei | reverse complement strand
CACCAAGGAACAATCCGTACCACTCAGACAAAGCATCGTTGGGGTCATTATGGTAGTACACTGTATCAAAGTGTGTGCTACTTAAATCACAAAGAAATGTTTCCTTGTTGAAGTGTTTAAGTGATCTGTATCTAATAGTCGTGTGCTGATGTTTTCGGAATGAATTATCCGCTTTTAATGCCAAGCAACAGCACACCGGGTAGTGATCGCTAATCCCTACCTGAAGCACGTCTACTGCCATCACCCTTGATTGAGTAGTTGTATATATGTGGTCTATAAGGGTGGAGGAAGTTGGACTAACACGAGTTGCTGTTTTAACTAGCTGCTTTAAACCAAACATAGACATGGTGCACTCCCAAGCAGGGTTATTCAAAAACATGTTAATATTGAAATCGCCTAGGATCAAAATTTCAGAGCTGGACTGTCTGACCTTATCCATCATGGCGATAAAGTCGTCGAACCATTGAAATGTTGATGCTGGGTTCCTGTAAATGTACCCGACCAGCACGGGGCTGGATTTGTTTGCCCTTAACTCAACCCAAATGCATTCTACGGTTTTTGACTCCAGGTCCCCACGCCTGCGAGTAATACCGCTAATTGAATTATGAATGTATACTGCAATACCCGTATGTCCCGGGTATTCAGCATCGCGGCGCAGTACAGTGAAGTCCTGGATAGAAACGGCCTCATCGCTGATGTTACGATTGAGACGCGATTCCGTTACACCAAACAAGTGAAATGGATTGGATTGACTCAAGAGCACACACAGATCGGGAACTTTGTTAGTTAAATGATAAACATTTAAATGGCCAATATGTAACTGGCGATCATACACCATGATTGCTAATGTATGTCAATACCAAAGAGTACAAATAAAAAAGCTTATAAATGATACAAAGGCAAATAAGAGCTGAAATAATAAAACAAAGCAAAAGAATATCAGTCCGCTCTAACACACAGAATGTGGGAGGCAAGTGAAAAAAAAAAAAAAAAAAAGAGTTTCTTCTACGCATTCACTGATATAGACCACACTACCGGTCACTAACGGTCACTAACAGGGACTAATCCCTTTAGCAAACTTCAACAGTCAAAGCTAAACGACCCCGCTGCGCGATAGGGGAAATAAAGTCAGCGCTGCGAAAGGACACAGATATGATCGTAGTGTGAATATACGTAGAGCACTAGTAGAGAAAGTGTCACGGTGCACAAGTACTAGTGCTATAAGCGTCACAAGTCGCACAGAGTGAGAAGATCGGTATTCACGAATACTGTCGGCAGAAGTCAAAAGGATGACAATGTTAATATTGGACCACGCGCAGTGGTTGAAGTTAAAAACAAATGAATACGTCTCTGCGCAAACACAATAATTATGAGCAATGAGACGCAAGAAAATCAATTCGATATTGTTCAGTGTTAGCCTGGAAAGTAAAGCACAAAGTTATGTAAGGAAGAGTAACTGAATGTTCTGGAAATGAGTCTAATACACACGCACGGGGTGGCTGTACTGTGCCCACGGTTCCTGCTGTGCGTATGGCGTGTATGTGAGCGGGGGGACGCTGAAAGGATACGTTGGTTGCGTCATGCTGAAGTGTCCCCATGGTCCGGCCTCGCGATACTGTGGAAATGCGGCACTGTATGGTGGTAGTGGCGGTTGCTGCCACATAGGATACTGGCCCGGCATTTGTTGCTGATAGCTACATTGACTCTCTGCTGTACCACCAAATCTGGATTCGCTGTACTGTGATTCCAGACCTGGTGCTACAGCAGAGGACACTGACAGTCCACCTTGACTCTCCGGTGCAGCACCGAAGCTGGATGCACCACAGAGCGATTCCAGGTTGGGTGCTGCAGCGGACACTGACTGTCTGCCGGCTGCGACATTAGCGTAAGTGTTGGTGGTGCCAGCGTGTCCTTCACGTCGCTGACGGCGGTGACGGTCACCACCTGCAGGCTGGTTGTTGGGAGTGGTGACGTCAGTAGCTGGCCCTCCTCTCTTTATGTTGAGGGCCAGACTGATGGTGCCCTGGCGACTAGGATGGATGGGGTCACCGCGCCTGTAGAATTTTCTACGCGGCAACCCATCAACAGCAGTAAAGACCTGAGTGTTGTCTATCAGTGTGACACCCAGCTTTCTGCACACATGGAACAGGTTACTGTTGGAGGCGGTGATGGCCCTATACAGCTGGTGTCTACTGTCGGTCGGCAGGATGGAGGATGCCTGCAGACGAGCGCCGGGAAATACCCGCCTGCATTCCCGGACGAGCTGTTCCCACACAGCGCTGGTCACTTCCTTCTGTTTGCAATCGTTGATCCCCACGTGGAAGGTCACCAGTGCCACCGCTGTGTGGGACGCGTGTTGTCGCTGGAGCCAGTTCAGCAGGTGGACAGTCCGCAGGCCAGAGACAGATAATACGTCTACTTTTTCTATAGGGTAGGTGGGCATCTTCTCTGCCTTGATGTTGCGAACAACAGAGTCTCCAATGACCAGCGTGGTGGTGTCACTCTGCACTGAATGTCGCAGTATTTGCTCATCTGGAGACATTTTGTTATTACGCTGCTGCTGGCTGCTGGCGTGGTCATACCCGTTGTTGACCTCAGGCAGGCCGCCGGTAATCCGTACTGGTATGAGTCGCTCTGGGCTCTTCTCGGCTGCACTCACAGCCTGTACCATGGCCAGTTCTTGCAGAACGGGTGGAGGGGAGGGGTGACAGGGAGCAGCGATTGCGCTGCCCGTTACCTGGCGCGGAGACGCACAGATATCAACATTGGCAGACAGGTCAGTTTGAGTGTTACCACTCATGGCAACGTCTGAGTTGTTGGACGCAGTGGCTGATTTCTTTTTCAACTGTTTTTGAATTTCCCTCAGGCGCTGCTTGTGGCTCTGTTTGGCGGAGGATAGCTGGTTGACAGTGCCGTCTGTGGCGTGTTGAGCTGTCTCCACACCAGTTATCCTGTCGTCCAGGCCGGACAACACTTCGCCCACACTTTTCTCCGTAACCTGTAGATCTCTGGCTCTCTTGACCGCCTCGTCACGGAGCTGACTCTCGAGCTGATCAATCCTGGCTAGGGCTGCTGAAAGTCCTTTGAACAGTGTACTGACGTCAGCGCGAAGGTCCGTGATGAGGTTACAAGCACTTTTGAGTTGTGCTCGCAGAGTATCAGGGTCAGTGGTGTCCTCGTGAGGACAGGTAGTCCCGAGGGCCGTGGTGGGTGCGGCCTCTGTATTACGTAATCCCAGTCCCGGAGACGCGGGACTGGCGTTCGTGTTTGGTCGGGTTGGGGGAAGGGGCGTGGCAGTGGACATTACGCCATCAACTGTTGCCGCAACAAGTGAAAAATCAGTGCGGGCGTTCTGAAGTGGCTGGCCAGTAGATGTGATGATGGGATTAGTCGGGGATGAGTGGTCGGATAGAAGGGGCGTCGGTTGATAATCCCCCGGAGACGCGGGACTGGCGTTCGTGTTTGGTCGGGTTGGGGGAAGGGGCGTGGCAGTGGACATTACACCATCAACTGTTGCCGCAACAAGTGAAAAATCAGTGCGGGCGTTCTGAAGTGGCTGGCCAGTAGATGTGGTGATGGGATTAGTCGGGGATGAGTGGTCGGATAGAAGGGGCGTCGGTTGATAATCCCCTGTGATTGACGACTCTGCCGGCTGCACAAGAAGAGAGACTTCTTTGTTGTCCGAGGGAGTGGAGAGGGTAGGCGTGATGGGGGTGTCTGCTAGGGAGACAGCCAACAGCAGGCCCCGTGAGGAGTTGGAAGGGGTGGCGGGTGAGGTGACGATACTTTCTGTAACGTCAGGGCCAGATGCAAGATGGTTGCTGGTGACGGGGACATTGTCTGTAGGGTCCGCTGTACCGGCCAGGAGCTGTTGTACATAATCACAAAGGGCCCGGTACTCCGATCTCACCCACAGACCCTTTCTCTTCCCCTGAATCATGCAGGTGCCACCGGTTGTCCGCCTCTTTCTAAAGTACACGGTGATGACGATAAGTTTGTTCTCGTCTGTGTGTACCGGCCCTTCATATATCTTAACTATTGTCTTGGCCAGGTGATCAGGGACCAGGGTGTGGGGAGAGAGGTAGCCATCAAGGGTGACAGCTTCATTGTCATAGTTGAAATCTTCCCATAACACATTGTGGACTCCTGCAGTGTGTTTGGGCAGAAGCTGCATGTATCTCACATACACGGCATTCCTCCACGTCTTGAGAATGCTGAGGGCATTAGCACCTTTACATTCAAATCTTGTTTGGAGTTTGTCTAAGGTGTCTCTCAGTACTGGGTCACGGGGGATGGTGGGAGTGGAAGGGGGTTGGTGTACAATGGCTATAGTTGTCATGGTTTCAGATAGGAACAGACATGTGATTTAGAGTGGGGCGGGAGACGAGGATGGGTCACTGACGAAATGTGGTTTATAGTTGGGGGTGGGGGGGGGGGGGCAGTGGAGGGTGGCTACGCAGGAGAGGGAGGGCGTGCAGAGGCAAGAGGCAGAGCGTGGGTAGGGGGGAGGAGGCGCCAGGAAAATGGAGCAGGGGTAGTGATGGGTGTGAGTGGGAGGGGGGGTGGGTGAGGTAATGGAATGTGAGTAAGCCGAGGAGAGGGAGGGCGTGCAGAGGGTGGGTAGGGTGGAGAAGAGGGGCCAGAAACACGGGGAGGGGGTGGGGAGGGGGAGGGAATGGAGGGTGGGTAAGCAGGAGAGGGCGGGCGTGACGAGGGTGGGTGGGGTAGAGGTGCCAGGAACAGGGGGGCGAGGTGGGGATGGGTGTTGGCGTAAGTCAAGTGTGGGGTTCTAGCTGGCATGGATTGATGACGTACGATGCCGGACCTGCCAAGCTGATCCTAGGCAGATAAGGCTGGAACTGTTTACTCGGGCGCGGGTCAGGCGTGACCGCCGACAGCGCCGCCTTGTGTAAACACATCTGGCAGCAGTTTCGTGGCAAAGACAGCAGTCTTAGTATCAGTGGTGTAGTCTGACTAGTCTATAATATATAGCGTACGGGCTGAAGGAACGTTAAGAAAAAGCATGTTTTTTTACTCACAATAAACACGGTACGGTGAGATAGTATGCAAGTCCACTCTCCGTTGCAGTATGCATTTGAAGTCCAGGACAAAGAAATTAGTTGCAGTAAACAGCACGTTACAGTCCAGTATAATGAACCACAATGGAAGATGTGAAATAGTTCCAAAATACCACACACAAGAACTTGAAAACACCACACGATTAATTCACCACTGAATTAAATCACAAAATATCCAGATATGCAATGAGATCACAAAGTAGTGTGCGCAATTAGAAAACAAAACGTCCGAGTAACGTAGAATAGTAGAACAAGAGAGAGAGAGAGAGAGAGAGAGAGAGAGAGAGAGAGAGAGAGAGAGAGAGAGAGAGAGAGAGAGAGAGAGAGAGTTCAGCGACAGTGTACACATAATTACAGGTAGCTCCGTGTCACGACGTTCCAAACGTGAGCAATACGTAACGGGATCTTGCCTCATAACTGTCTTCCGGGAATTAACTGGCCGTGTAATACAAAGTTTCGCTGCCAATCTCATAATCCAATACAGCGCGTAATACCCGCATATTGCCTTTTGTCTTGGCTCATTCCATTGGCTGCAGCGCCTATTAGGCGCTGCAGCCAATGGAATGTGCCAAGACGACAATCAATAGGTATTAGCTGAAGCCGATCATCATTATTACACATGTCAGCACAGATCCAGAAATCACACACAAATGAGTTCTCTGACAGCAGATTTCCCATGTAACAGTCGACCTCAGGCTATGTCTTGTGTGGGATTCTTGGAACTGATAAATGGCAGTCTGTCTCAGCATTGTACACCGCTAGTGTCCATGAATTACATAAAGTTCGTACATCTGAAACCCTTGTAAATTCAACCCCCGATGACATCAGGGGACAATTCTTAAGTTTGGAAACTGCGTCGTCATGGTTCAATGTGTGGTGCTATTACTACTTCCTGTGTTAAACGATTTGACCAATTACGCAGCCACCATCCCACGCCCGGCCTGTGGTTTTAACGATGTGTATCAATGTATTATTCAATTCTTCTAGTCTTGTTTTACAGTGACTGCAAGAAATAAATACTCCACATTGATAGCACATGTAAACGCATTTCTCTATAAAAACCTATGCACTGCGTCACTTGCAGTCGTGTCCCAGCATTCAAATTTCTTTTACCAACCGACTTTTGTAAAGCAAGTCCCACGCGTAGTTCTGCCGATAGGAAGAACTATACGTGGGGCTTGCTTTACTGAATTCGGTTGGGAAAAGAAATTTCGTGTCCCGGCAGTGAACGAATTTTCTAAATCGATGTTGGACATATTATTTTATTAGTCATTATTATTTTTTTAATTTATTTTTTAAACTCATTCTACCCCAACACCGAAATCCCCAATTTCTGCCTTTGTTTTCTGAAGACTGCATTGCAGTGCAGGACACAAATCGACCATGATAGTTCAAGGGTGATGCGAGAATAGCTTGGCGCCCATAGGCGCCAAGCTATTATGGCATCGGCCCTTGAAATATCATGGTCGTTTTCTTGCTGTGGTGTGTCTGGCGTAAAATGAGTTAAATCCCTTTATAGAAGGGACTTTTTAGGACGGGTCGCGGTGGGGCGAATTTAATAGCATGTCCATGATGTCAAAGGCGGGCAGGCTAAACCTCTAACAATTGAAGTAACAAGATAAAATTACGTCATGTCTAGTTACGCTAAACTCGCAGCTGAGCGTACATTTGTCGGGAAGCGCCGTATGTGCGTATGTATGTATGTGCGTATGTATGTATGTATGTGTGTGCGTATGTATGTAAACAAGAGAATCTCCGATATTTCTGTACACACAAGCTTAAAACTTGGCGAAATACTTTTTTAAGTGGGTGGCTAAGGGAGCCTCCGAGCATATTGTAACTGAATGTCTCATTGAAGACATAAACAACCGTTTATAGGAAGTCGATTGACCCAGATTAAAGTCCGTAATTTTTGTCATATTTACTTGAACTTTTGCATATATCTAGTTTGGAAAATGACTTTGGATGAATTCGTTAGCCAGCTTTGTATCCTTTCAACTTCTTTAGTAAAAATTAATTATTTTCAGAAAAGAATTAAAACACATAAAAAACTTTACTTCTAGAAAGGTTACAAAGTAAAGTAGATAATAGCACTGTCAGGGGAGAGAAGTGTGCATGATCGACCAGTGATCATAGATCTACTGTGGCCAAAGCACAAAAAAAAAAAAAAAAAAAAAGAGATAGGAAAGAGAGGGGGCGCTAAAAAAGTGACTGAAAGCAATGCATATGGAAGCACTGGCAGTCTCCCCTTTTCTTTTCCTTTACTTCCAGAGAAAGTCAGACAGTGGCGGTGACGTAAAAGAGGCAACTCCGTCACCATGCAGACACTGACATAATACTCTAAATATGACGTCATTCTCTCTATCTCGCGCGCGGCTCTTTCTCTCTCTCACACAAACATGCGTGCATCTCTAGGAGGAATAGACCTCTCATGCGCCCGGAATACGCATGAGGATCTATGCCTCTTGGAGATGTTTGGAGCGCGCGCGCACGGACGCTCTAACACGCACACACACACATCACACAAATTATAGCAAGACTGAAATTGTACCGTGAAGTTGAAGATTTGTCACCATTTTCTCAAGCCTATGAACGAAAGTGAAACTCATATCACGTAAAATATAAAATTACGTAAAAACTAAGACTTACGTCATGACAAATGACGTTTGACAAATCAATGACGCATATGTCCTGCCCCCCTTATAGAACTCACTGACGCATTGGCAGATCTGCGAGACTTTTTCAATAGGAGATAATTCAACATCAGAATCAGGTCAAAGACAAAAAGGTGGAGACCATTGACAGCGAGGACAGCTCTCATATAGAAGGGATTTTGTGGGTTATGGTTCATCTCATCTTGTTTGTGTTTTGTTTGTTGCTGTCGACAATTGCTGATTGATAAGCTTGTCAAGTTATTTCCGTTTTAATCCCGTGTTCAGGTTACAATTTATAATACATTACCTTCATTGATAGTTAATCCCTGGTGGCCGCTTTTCCTGTCGTAAAGCGCCTTACGTTTCCATTTTTGATTAATTGCAAGCAGAGTCATTCAAGAAGATTAAAAGAAAATCCCAAAAAGGAAAGAAACACGCTTAGGAAGGACAATTACAACGCAACGTTTTCTTTAATAAAATTATATCAGACTAATATAATATCTAATTAAATAAGGCACAATAGGAATAACATGAAAGATTATCAATTTAATTAATGTTAAATAGGCTGTAGACAATACTGTTCATTGTACTTTGAATAAAAAACATGTTCTCCAGATAGGCCTTAACCGCTTAACTGCCGAGGAAAATTTCACACCACCCAACTGCATGAGGTATAGATTCTCATGAGCCCCCGCAGTTGCAGGGGCTCTTGAGGATCTATACCTTTTTAACGCGGGGGCTCATGAGGTTTCTTTGCCTCTTGCGTTTGGCTATCGGTCGTCGCCTTTTTATCGGCAGTAAAAGGTTAATATTGGACATTTTTAAAGTCATTTTGGTGTGACTATGCAACGATGCCGATAGAACCGGACTTAAATTGTCCCACGGATCGACTTGTGTCAGCGTAACAAACGTCTCCAGATTAAGATTGACAGAATGAGCGTGGCATTTCGTCCAAGCTTTTCGTTTAGTTACTGGCACATGTTTTGCGTTTGCTGTGAAACTTCACTCACACCATTAATTTTACTCTTCAAAACGTATCGCACAACATTTGCTCCTCAAAGAAACTTTCCTGTTGGTCTGATATTTTTAAAGTTATGGCCTAGAACCGTGAGGTCTTACATCAGAGACCAGATCACAAATGTCATCTGTATCACTATTTGTTTACTGAACATTATAAATGCACTCTTAGTGTCCATTAAAGTAAACGACATTCATAAATGGAAAATTTCGTCTGGCTAACAGAAATATAATACACACAAGTAAGGCATAATAACTTTACTAAACCAATAGAGATACTTATTATCAACACTGTTCTTGTTTTAAACCACACCAGATACCGGCAAAGATATATCTATCGATAAACATACGCATATTCGCCGGGCTTGATGAGAGATTACTATTCTCAAATACTATATTAAGTCCGGTTAATCTGCAAACAAAGTCAGATACGAAATCGTGTTTTTTCTTTGACCTGATACTATTCCTGAAATAACTCCTGTTTTGTATGGGCGAAGCCGTGTACGTAGAGGACCATGAGAAAAATCGGTGTGCCAGTGATCGAGAAGAAGGGGTGTTTGCGCAGCTTCTCCCGAGAACAGCTGTGGCAAATCAGACGCGACGCCTCCCCGCCCAGCCGCCGCCGGAGCCAATCGATGCACTTCACGCTTCAGAGAGCACTGCCCCCAAACTGTCAGACATTAGTTCCCCCTGTAGTAAACCCTCCTTCTATGTGCAAGAGGCGTAGAATCTCATGAGCCCCTGATGTTTTGCAACAGGTTCTTACCACTCTGAGAATCTGTTCACCTTTTGATGCGGGTTTGGGGCGGCCATGTTAATTTATATCAATACCCACACTGGTTGTCTCCCACGGTTCGCTGCCGCTCTTGTCAACAACAGCAAATCGAAGGACTGAGACAACCAGTGTGATTGATGCCACGCGCAAGAGACACAGATCCTCATCATTCCCTCCAGTTACAATTTGTCATAATAATCTATGTCTTTTGCAGCAGATTTCCCCCCTCCTGCAGCATCGATACTCAATGCCGGCCTTCTGCTGGCTATGACTAGCCCCTAAACCCCGAAATTTACATGGACCCTACTTAGACGTAGGACTTTTAGGACTTCGAAATAGTTTGCATCTCAGCGGATGGTTTGAAAATGGGCGCATTTACTCATACGATTGATTATGCTCGATGCACACACGTGCCGCAGAAGTCGTGCCCTAGGTACATTTGTACCAGCGGGATGAGCAGACCGCCATGTCCGGAATCCGAAGTCGGTCAGAAATTGCACGTGTTTCGACGAAAACAGTGGATTAACTCATTGTGCCAGAGGCACAAAATACCCACATTTTGGAGTTATCCTCTGAGGACTGCATTACAATTCAGGAGACAGATCGACCATGATAGTTCAAGGGTGGTGGCAGAACAGCTTGGCGCCTATAGGCGCCAAGCTATTCTGCCACCACCCTTTAACTATCATGGTCGAGTGATATCTCGCTGTGGTGTCTCGCGGACAGAATGAGTTAAAAGTTAGCCCGGACAAACAAGCGTACCGCATGTTTGTCCGGGCTTTTAATCATTGTTTTTGTCGAAACTCGCGTAATGTTGACCTATTTCTCAATTCCCAGCGGCGACCCTAACTTTCTTTATTTCTTTCGACACATTTAAAGATGAAAGGCATACTATTATGTGGGATATTCAGTTATTTTCAGATTTGTCCTAATCAGAAGTCAGACTCATCATTTTTGTGTGCAGCAGTAGCGTGCTGGTCTCGAATTTTGCACCACACGGCTTTAGCTGGTAACAAGATGTCAAAACTCAGACATCAAAGTCACAAATCCATTCAAGCATTCAACTGATAATTTCCTTAACCCTTTCAGCGCCAACATCCTACAGCAGGAGATTGATTGACCATGATAATTCAAGGGTAGTGCCAGATTAGCCTGAAGGCGCCAAGCTAATCTGGTAATCCCCTTGAATTATCATGGTCAATCCACCTCCTGCAACTGGTAAATAGTCGTTAAGTAACACCTCCAAAATTTGCGAAATGCGCAAATGGCGTTAAAAGGGTTAACAATGTTCAACAGGAAGTTTTGACCTACTTGTACCCATGTCACACATTTGAGTTCTTTGTGTTGAACCAAAACTGGTTGGCTTTTTTTTTTCTCTCTCTTCAGTTTTGAACATAATTTTCCTTTAAAGTGGCCTATACATTGGCAGCGCTGATATACGACACAAAAGTATGTCTGAGTCATAAGACGAGGACATTTGATTCGGGTCAAGTAATCACAAATGTCTGTTTATCGGCACTGTAACAAGCAAAATGTTGCTCAATATAATGTATGCACCCAGTTCAAAACATAACTTTACCCGAGTCCTTCTGATTTCCGCCATTCGTGCTGAAGTGGGCAATTTCACTATATTTGGACATAAAACTTCCCAGCTTCACACTACTAACCTAAATTAATGTACTCAGCGCACATCCACCCAGGCGGACATCTGCCAAGTGCAAATGTGTTCCTCTGATTTTCCATTGTTTTTTTTATAACTAAATAAACTAAATAAATTCCCCCCCTGCATAAATCGACAAAGGCTTGAATTTATTCAAATAAAAATATCTCAATGGAATAGCGACATCACGCATTTACACACACACACACACACACACACACACACACACACACACACACACACACACACACACACACACACACACACACACACACACACATATATATATATATATATATATATATATATATATATATATATATATATATATATATATATATATATATATATATATATATATATATATATATATATATATATATATATATATATATATATATATATATATATATATATATATACACACACACACACACAACGTGCAAGTCTCCGTCTGTTTCCGGAGAATATTCTCACACCATCCTCCCGTCTATTTTTCGTGGTTTCACCATTTTCTTTTAGTCATTCCCCACCCAACACTCCCCTTCCCTCTCCACCCCCCCACTCCCCTCAGGCCCCACTTCCCCTTAACGTCCCCTTTCCTGAACCTCCCCCCCCCCCCCCACGTGCCCTCACCTCCCGCCCCCACCCCCATCCCCACAAACACATTTGATTCCCGTATCACGTCACATAAATCAGCCTGACAGACAGTGATGCATTAGACATCAAAAGTACGCGTAATTAATTTTATTCCCCCGCCATAATCCTTCTACCATTTACACGGGTCTTCTGTAATGCCCGTTAAGCTTAGATCTGATGGAACAGTGCAAATCAGATTCCCACGTTTCAAACCGCAAAGGGATAAAGGCCCTACCTCTTTCGGTGTCGCTACCCGATGTGCAAAAGGCCATCGGGCCGACGTCGGTCACCTTTGGCCCGCGCACAGCCGTGCGCTGGCCAACGGCGGCTTCCGTCGGCCCGGTGGCTTTGCGCACTGCGTTACAGAGAGAAATGCCTAACATGTTACAATCGCGTGCTATTCACTGCGTTTTGCGAGGAAGGAGACGGGGAAGGACAATGAGAGCTCAAGGGTGTTGCCTGATTAGCCTGGCGGCGCGAGAAGGGATGTGGTCCCTACCTCTTCGCTGTCAATGTCAGATGATTTACGCCTGACATTTACGGTGGTTACGTATTCATCGCGTGAACCTGTTGCTTGTCGGTATAGTAGCGCGTTTTGTCGCGATGGTTCCCGTAGGAATCAGCTCGACACAAAGCGTTCCCGACAGCCAAAGGGTTAAAAGCATATCGTCGTAGCAATCCAGGGAGAAAAGACGGGCTTGCTCCATGGCATGTCCATTGAAAGGTCCTGGTAAATAAAAGTGGCACAGTTGCAGTGCGCCTGAATTGATCAGTGTTCAGATCGTACTCCATAGGCAATAAATGTCCATGGTACCCCATAACCCGCCCGCCAGGGCCGTCCGTTATCACTTCCGTGCCGTGGACGTCGAAACCCCGAACTAAACATATATCGTCGTAGCGCTAGGGTGGTGTCTGATTAGCCTGTTGGAGCCAGAAGACTCAAGTCCAATCAAGCTATCTATCTATCTATCTATCTATCTATCTATCTATCTATCTATCTATCTATCTATCTATCTATCTATCTATCTATCTATCTATCTATCTATCTATCTATCTATCTATCTATCTATCTATCTATCTATCTATCTATCTATCTATCTATCTATCTATCTATCTATCTATCTATCTATCTATATCCCGTAGTCTTGCCGACGTTGGGGCACCACTGATGACTTAACAACCAGCTCTCTCCATTCCTCTCTGTTCTCTGCCATTCTCAGCGTATCGCCCAGCTTCAGTCCTGTCCACTCTGAGATATTGTCCTCCCATCTTTTCCTCTGTCTTCCTCTCCTTCGTCCTCCTTGCACAGTGCCTTGCAGGATTGTTTTGGCAAGCCCTGCTGAACGCGTGACATGCCCATACCACTTCAGTTTGCGTTTTCTCACAATGGCTAATAAGTCTTCATAGGGCCCGATGGCTTGCCTGATTCTGCTTCCCACTTCCTCGTTTGTGATGTGATCTCTGTATGAGATGCCAAGCAGCCTTCGAAAACATCTCATTTCAGTGGCTTGTATCCTCCTTTCTAGGTCTGCTGTGAGGGTCCATGACTCACAGACATATAAGAACACCGAGATGACTAAGGAGCGCATCAGGCTGATCTTGGAGCAGAGTGTGGTGTTTCTGTCCTTCCATATGGTCTTCAATCTTGTCAGTGCTGTTGTTGTCTGCTCAATCCTGGACAGTATTTCTGGTTTTGATCCCTCATCTGTCACAGTGGCTCCTAAGTATTTGAATTTCTTAACTGTTTCCAGTTTTTGGCCTCCAACCATGATTTCAGTGCCAATGCCACTGGCGTTATTGGTCATCAGTTTGGTCTTGTCTGCACTGATTTCCATCCCATATGTAATGGCTGTACTATCCAGTTAAGCTAGCTCCTTCTCTGTTCCTGCAAGCCCATCAATGTCATCCGCAAAGCGCAAGTTTGTGATTGTTCTGCCTCCAATACTGACAGTTCCTTCATGGTCTTTCAGAGCGTCCGTCATGATTCTTTCCAGGAAGATGTTGAAAAGAGTAGGTGAGAGCAAGCAGCCTTGTCTGACTCCAACTGTAGTCCTAAACCAGTTTCCTATTTTACCGTTGAAGCAGACTGCGCTAGTGGCCTTGTTGTAAAGATTTGCTATGACTTTGATCAGGTTGGCATTGATGTTGTATAGCTTCATGGTGGACCAAAGGGCTGCATGCCACACCCTGTCAAACGCTTTCTTAAAATCCACAAAGACATGATAGAGGTCCTGCTGGTGCTGGAGGTATCTCTCACATAGAACTCTCAGGTTGAAGATCTGCTCAGTTGTGCTGCGCCCTGGTCTGAAGCCTGCCTGTTCCTCAGCTATGATTTCCTCTGCCTGTGGCTTCAGCCTGTTCAGTAGGATCTTTAACATGACTTTGCTTGGGTGGGATATAAGACTGATCGTGCGATAGTTCTGGCATTGATATAAGTTACCTTTTTTGGGGAGAGTTATTATAAGTGATTGGGTCCATGGTGTGGGCCAATCCCCTGACTGCCAGATCTTATTGCAGATTGTTAGTAAGGCGCTTATCGTGTCTTCTCCCCCTTCTTGGACTAGCTCTGCAGGGATGTTGTCTGCTCCTGCTGCCTTCCCTTTTTTCAGCGACTTCACTGCAGCCTCTACTTCTTCTCGGAGGATGGGATAGTTGCCATTGTTGGTCACGGGTGGGTTGACAAGTATGCCTGGCTCCCCTGCAGCTCGGTGGTTGTACAAATCTGAGCAGTACTCTGTCCATCTCTTCCGTATGTCTTGGTCTTCCGTAAGACAGTTCCCTTCACTATCTTGAATGATCGAGGAGCGTCCTTGTTTTACACTGGTCAGGTCTTTCACCAGCTGGTATGCTTTTTTGCTATTATTTTTGTTCAGATTTTCTTCTACGTGTTTACACTGATCTTCAATCCACTTATTTGCCTTTTTCATGCTTTTCTTGATATCCTGGTTAATTTCCCTGTATTGTTTAGCTCCTTCTACCTCTGATTTCTTTTTCTTTAATTCTCGACGCTTGTCACATAGAACAAAGATGTCAGCTGTAACCCAATGTTTCTTTGCTTGTCGGTGTTTGCCAAGGATCTCACTGGCTGTTTGGGTTACAACAGTGTTAAATGTGTCAATCAGTGTGTCCACGTCCGTGTCTTCTGCACCTAGAAGTAGCAGTGGTGCGAATTTTCCTCCTATCTTTGCCTGAAAGGCTTCCGCTACCTCTGAGTCTTTCAGCTTCTCGAGGTCAAACTTGATTCTGGTGGGACCCTGCTTGTTGACCTTCTTTAGGCGGAGTCTGAAGGTCATCATCACTAAGTCATGGTCGCTTCCAATGTCTGCTCCTGGAAAACTTCATGTCTTGGCAATGTTCACACTGGTTTGGAAGCGTCTCTTCACCATGATGTAGTCAATTTGGTTATGGTGCTCTCCGTTCGGGCTGTGCCATGTCCACCTTCTGGATGCTTTGTGCGGACCAAACGTGTTCATCAGCTTTAGATCATTTGAACTGGCAAATTCCAGGAGCCTTAAGCCTCTGTCGTTGGTCTCTGCATTGCAGTAGCGTCCGCATGTGCCTTTCCAGTTCCTAGCAGCATCCTCTCCTATTTTGGCATTCCAGTCTCCCTGCACCACAAGAATGTCTTTCTTGGGGGTCTGGTCCAGAACTTCTTGCAGTTGGTCATAGAAGTCTTCTATTTCCTCATCGCCATAGCTGGTTACTACCTATTAGAGGCGGTTACCAACTATGACAGACTGGATAGTGCGATTGGATGTGTTCATACGCTTAATCAAATTCCCTCACTGCCGAGATAAAGTGAACACTATCTAACTGCAAGAGGCATAGATCCTCATGAGCCCCCGGAGTTGCGGGGGCCCATGAGGATCTATGCCTCTTTGATGACACCCTTGTTACTTTTGCGACTGTGGCTCTTTGGCGAATTAACAAAGATTTCTGAAACGGACTGAGTCCACTGGCGTTGAAGGAATGAAAGATTTTGTCATATTTCCAACGATAGTCTATGCCCCTTTTAATCTATGACAGTCGATCCATTTGCCGCTGAAAAGCGTGGACTTGAAAAAGGAGTGGCTACTGGCAGTGAAAAGGCTACGACAGTAAAGATGTGATGTCTGCTGTTTGGAAAGCATTTTCCGGTACGTGGCGGCCCACTGGAGTCTACAACGCTACAACGCGACCATAATCACGCGATTTAGTGAATAATTTTAGAAAATTGTGAGAAATGACTTTTAGAAAATGCATTCATACCAATTTAACGCGTCGGGTTATTTAAAAAAGTGTATTAATTCCTAACAGCCAGAGCGTAATAGAAGTTTTAAAATATATTATATATTTTAAAATTTATTTATATTTGTATTGTTTTGTTTTGTTTTATTTAATTTAAATTAATTTAATTTTTTATTTATCTGTTTATTTATTTATCTATCTATTTATTTATTTAGTTACTCACTATTTAATTTATTATTTATTTCGTGTTTTTTTGCGGGGGGTGGGAGTGGGGGTGGGGTGGGGGTGGGGGTTGGGTACGACTACTGCATCTTAAAACGAGGCCGATCAATTAATTTATTGCATACGTCTGATGATCCCTCAGCGCCATACGACACTTCAGCAGCTGTTGACTTCGGGGCGTTCGGAATGAGTTAAACATTTCAAAGAACTGTAGTCAACAAAGAGTGAAACACCCCTCTGAAAAACAGATACAAAACACTTTATTTATTTATTTATTTATTTGTTTATTTGTTTGTTTGTTTGCGAAGATGTGAACATACTTTGAATAAAATTCATTCACCAACCAAAACAACCCACCGACACATTCATTCAATCATTCTTCACCTAGCAACCCACCCTCCTGCCCATTCATTCATTCATTCATTCATTCATTCATTCATTCATTCATTCATTCATTCATTCGTTCATTCATTCATTCATTCCTTCCTTTATTATTATTATTTTGTTCTTTCGAGGAGTCATAGTCTTTCTTGGTGGGTCAGTTTATGTGCACTTTACGCGCGTGGCCGTCCTGGATCTCACCATCACCTCGTCCGGATTCCAGCGTGTCGTTTGAAGCCAGTGAGGACATGGTTCGTGCATTATTCACTTCCAACAGCTTCTGAAGAAGTCGGTTACGGACTTGCTGGGCTGTCGATGAAATTGATACACTTGTGCGCTGGTTGGTGGTTTTCAACATTGTGTGCTAGTCTGGGATTTTGGACCTTACGGCCGCAAGGCCGTACGGTCCAAAATCACAGACCAGCACATATTAAAAAATCATGTTTCGAAACAGTCTTGTCCCATAGATCTATTAGGGCTGAAGAAGATCAGGCAGAGATCAAAGCTTGAAAAGAAACCGAGGGAGTTACGATGCACTCTTTGGTCCTTTTCCTGTCATCTTTAGCAGCACTTTAAGGCCGTGTTTCCATATAGGTACGCGACAGCGGGCGCGGTAACAGCCATCGCATATTAAAGCCATCGCATATTGGCGGTGCGACGGCTACAGCGCAGGGCGTCGGCAGCAAGCAGCAACTCCTGCAGCACGCATGCACCCGCACACTGGCACACACGAGACAAATGATACCATATATGGCATGTCTCGCTTGACAACTTACAACAAGGAAAACGGCGGAGTTTTAGACACAATGTACACATACACTCAATCCCGCGACTTGTAACGATCATGATGTACATTAAATCAGGAGTTGTCTTCTGTAAAATTTATTCACCATCGAAATCTCCTCCTCTGTCATGTCAGCCATTTTATAGTTCCCAAAATAAAACTGAGATCTCCATGTTGATTGGCTGATTCAGCGCGACAAGTGGCGCAGCAAACAGCAGAATAGAAGGTGCTCTATTCCTTGCGTCGCTTGTTTCTGACGCCGGGCATCACGGCTGCTGACACCTGATCGCTAGGGGCAGAACTCACACTCAAGGAGGTGCGTCAAAATCTAGTGTATTGCCGCCGATGCTCCGCTCGAAAATCTGACGCCAATATTCGAACGACATAAGCAACACTGCAAAAATGTTAATGAGCAGCACTTCTTCTGTTTCCAACAAGCGGCGTGATAGGCAGCATCGCATCCCAATTTAAACTGTTTAAAATTGCTGCGATTCAAAGCCACATGCTGAAAGGCCGGCTTTCATTCACAGCAGAATGGCGGCTGAATCGCCTTTGAATCGCTTTATGGGGCGATACAATTTTGTCGCCCCACTGTCGCCTGTCGCACCGCCGTCGCGCCGCTGTTGCCTCTTGCATATGAAAACACACTTTTATTTCTGTGTTCTCAAGTTTGTGTTCTATAAATAAAGTGGCAGAAGCCGAAATTAAACCGACCTTGCTACAGTTCAGCGTTTTAACCCTTCGGCTGTCGGTAGCGCTTTATGTCGCGATGATTCCGACAGCCGAAGGGTTAAATCTGCCGCTGACAAATCCCATCAATTAGTTTCAGTCGACATTTCTGACATTTCAGGAATGGTTTAAACGTGCTAGTGCACGAGAAGCATGTGATCTGGTTTCCGGACATAGAAGTCGGCTGTTTGTCGGTTTGTAAACGGACTTCTCTGCATTTCTCAGCAGTACACACCATTAATCTGCAGTTCCGGGCACAGATTGTCGATCATAAAGATAATGCCTCTTTATCAGAGACGAAATTTATGTCTGTGTTCCTTCGGCAAAACAAGGTCAGTAATGTACGAAGGGAATCTCTTGCCCGCCAGTGGAGACATATTTTATATCTGAATGTGTTTGTCCGCTCAACCATCAAAAGCCACAACCGTCGGCAAGGAAGATACAAATTGGTCTCAGCAAGAGCTGTAGATCTTCATGAGCCCCCGCAACTGCGGGGGCGCATAAGGATCTATGCCTCTTGCAATTGGGTAGTGTTTACTTTTTCTAGACATTGAACAGGTCAGTTTAACCCAGCCTTGACTGCTACAGGCAATTCCGTTTGGAGGTCAAGACGCGTGCTTGTTTCCGCATTTTCTTTTTCGCCGAACGGAATCGCCGACAGCAGAAGAGTTAAAAATGTGTGCTGGTCTGAGACTCGGGCCTCACAGCCAAGGACCGTAAGGTCTAAAAATCACAGACCAGCGCACAAACGATGAAACATAAAACTCCGCGTTAGCTTTGTTGACAGACTTGTCAGCCAGCGGCTGTTTTCCCACGTCTGATCAGAAACTGCAGACGGCGTTTGAACATCATGCATTCCGGCCCTGACCCTTTGTAATCGCACCGGTCAAAGTGAAAGTTTGGAAAAAAAGTAAAAGATTTAAAGCCCCTCTGACCATTTTGCGTGAGAAATGCAGGTAGGAATGCGGCAGGCAAGAGGCATAGATCCTCATGAGCCCCCGCGTTCGCGGGGGCTCATGAGGATCTATGCCTCTTGCAGTTGTGCGGTGTTGGACATGGTAAAGCGGTGAAGCGCGCTCCGAGTATTATGTAAACATCGAAGACCGACATCGCCCTCAGTAGGCGTGCCGTGCGCGGGCCCATTGCGGCTGAGGTCGGTCCGAAGACTTTTGCTTACTGGGTCTGGTTAGAGCACAGGCGTAGGATGATATAGTGGTTGTTTTAATTAATCGCCTCCATAACACGTGCTATTTTCCACTACCTGTGTTATAGAGACGATTGACTGCGCGACGATCATCCATTGCCTGCGAGTTACTGGTGTATTTAATTTCTTTTGTTTAACCCCTACGCTGCCAGCGCGATCGCCCATTTCGCGTCTGAAACCAATACTCACCGAGCGACATTAGTTTGGGCCTACTTTCACGGTCCGAGGGTTTTTGATACTATGTACACTATAAAAAAAAATGTCGATGTATGTGACGCCAATAGAACACGCACGCTCTCGCATTATGATGTCGTAATTTCAGTTCAAACTTGTGAAGGGTCTCAGTCGACAAGACTCAGGTGCTTCGAAGGTCTTTTACGAGTGGCGGTGAAAGGTTTGGTTTCACGATGTTATCTGTATTTCCGTGACATGTACACTCCCCAGTATTTCTTTTTGTCACGCGCGGCCTTTTGACTCCCTAACAGAAATCGAACATGAGGGAAATATGATCAGTTTTGTACCAGTAACGTAACACCAAACCGATCGTGCGTGGAGCGTTTACAACTCCACGGACGCCGGAGCGTAGATCCATCTGCAAGAGGCATAGATCCTAATGAGCCCCCGCATTCGCGGAGATCATGAGGATCTATGCCTCTTGCTGGGTTATTGTTAATCCCTTAACTGCCAAAGGACGCAGGTTGTGTTTCTGACATCTATTATTTCGTCAAAGAACCCAGCCGTCTAAGAAACGTGGATACACAGTTATGTCATCAAGAGTCATAGATCCTCATTAGCCCCCTCAACTCGGTGTGTGTGTGTGTGTGTGTGTGTGTGTGTGTGTGTGTGTGTGTGTGTGTGTGTGTATAGAGGGGGTGGGGCTCATTAGAGTCTATGTCACTTGCAGTTGGATCGTGTTCACTTTTTTCTCCTCATTGAAGTGATTTATGTTCCTGTAGTTAGTATTTCAGTAATCAATCTGAGGTGGAGACCGGTGAAAACCCGTCCTTGGCGTCCATTCATTGATTCTATCGACGAAGTTGTGTAGACGGGTTTCGAATTAGCTCCTCTTTCAGCGCAACAAAGAGGTAGACGTGTCAAATACCTTGCATGCATTAGGCACATGAATAGATCTACTTTAACCCTTTCAGTATTACGTACGTTGGTGCTCCTGATAATCCATACTTTTTGCAGATGATAAGTCTTTTGATGATCGTGCTCTCTGTCTTAAAATGGAAATGAACATCATTTTGGTTCAATATCTCTGTCATACAATTCCGGCATATATTAGCATGCAGGTCTTTGGTACCGTAATTTACCTCAAAGGCTCTGGAGCCAGCTGCATGAGTGAGCTTAGTCCTACGCCAGCCGCTAAGTAAGTTGCTCCGCTATACCCTCACTCCTGCGCCAGGCACTAAGCAAGGTGCTCCGCTTCAGCTTAGTGGCTGGCGCAGGATTGCGCTCACTCATGCAATTGACCCCAGTTCTCACATATGCTCTTGCAGCCTACATGGATCTGTACCTCTGGTACATCGAACGGGTTTGCTGCAGAAGTGCCGTACGACAAATTATGAAAGCCATGAATGAAAGATGGATCAAGCAATCGATCACAAGCTCCCAATGTTTTCTCGGCAACACCCGGCCGGCAACACCGGCATGCGCGAGGACCCAAAAGACTTCATACAGTGGAAAAAGCAAACGGGCCCCTTTTGTCGGCAAGACGCGTAGATTCCGTGGAGCCCCTGCTGTCGCATTTGCTCATGAGAATCTGCGCACCTTGGAAACTGAACTTGAACTATTCACGGCACTCGCGTATGTTTTCTTGTCAGTTAAGATCACTTTCGGCTCTTTGGTGGCAGCTTCAACGGTAGGCGTTCACTCGTGTCAGGTTGTCCTTGAAATTAAATGTCGAGGTCGAGAAACCGGGCCTAGTTGCACGTAATTTGTAATGGCCAGTACCCGCCTGTCATAGTCTTAGCGGCTTTGGCTGAGCTATTTTTTTTTTAGCCCCAATTAACCCATTCACTGACCCCTGACGCACTATAGCAGGAGATGGGTCCACCATAATAATTCAAGGGTAGATTCTCAGGAGCAAATGCGACAGCAGGGGCTCCACAGAATCTACGCGTCTTGCCGACAAAAAGGGCCCGTTTGCTTTTTCCGCTGTATGAAGTCTTTTGGGTCCTCGCGCATGCCGGTGTTGCCGAGAAAACATTGGGAGCTTGTGATCGATTGCTTGATCCATCTTTCATTCATGGCTTTCATATTGTCGTACGGCACTTCTGCAGCAAACCCGTTCGATGTACCTGGGGTACAGATCCATGTAGGCTGCAAGAGCACATGTGAGAACTGGGGTCAATTGCAGGAGTGAGGGTATAGCGGAGCAACTTACTTAGCGGCTGGCGTAGGACTAAGCTCAAGGGTAGTGCCAGAAGGGGTAGTGCCAGGTGCATAGTCTCCAAAATTTGGGAAATACGTGCGTCGGGCTGAATGAGTTAAATCTCGCTGCAAATGAAGTGGGAACGTTGGTGGGCAGTAACTGGCTAGGAAACGTTTCCTGCAACCTGCAGCAGTTTTTTCAAGAACTTTTTCAGTGCACAGTATTTATAACTGCTGTTCATCATCAATGAATATGTATTGGTCGACCGGCGCCTGTGCTTGACTCCAGTTACCGTCCGGAAATATGAAGTCTGAAAACATAAGCTCTGGGCAGATCTGGGCAAAGGAAAATATTCCGGCATGGAAAGGAAAATATGCCAGCATGGAAAGGAAAATATATGCCGGCACCTAAGAAAATAGTTCACACCGCTTGCAGCATCAATCCTCGTCCTTTATTCTCACACTTGTATTCTCAGTTTTGTTGTTGTTGTTGTTGTTGGGGGTGGGGTGGGGGGATGGGGGGAGGAGGTGGTGGTGGTGGTGGTGGTGGGGGGTGGGGGGGGGGGCTGTTTAGTCATGATTTGTTCTGCTCTTTTTATGTTACTGAACACAATCTGTTTTCTGAGCGCACAACGTTTATCGCAAATACCTTCGCAAGGAACAACTTTTTTTTATATCAATCTTAGAACAACACATTGCATTTAGTGCCAGTTGACCTGATACGATCGATTTACTTTCACGATACTCAAACAATGTGTTCTGCTGTACAGTCGTAACAAAACGGAATTTCTCCATAAAATGACTGATTTTACATCCCTAAATGTGCCACAGATATATTGAGCCCAGTATAAGAAAGATCCATTTTCACGTGATTGAGTAAGTTGACCAAGTTTTCAAACCTGAACTAGCGCAGGCATACATGAAGTCCGCATGCTTGACCTCGATATTGAAATCTGGCCTGTTTCCCGCCGGGGCTCCCTTAGGGTATTGGAAATGGCTTTTTTCTTGTCTTGTTCACCAAAATGTTACGACCGTTCTGAAAAATCGAAAAATCGCAGAAGTGAAGTAAACTATTCCATATTTAAATTAATTGGCACTTAATGATATTTGTTCTTAACTCATTCTACCCCAGACACACCACAGCAAGATATGGATCGACCACGATAGTTCAAGGGTGATGCCAGAATAGCTTGGCGCCTATGGGCGCCAAGCTATTCTGGCATCACCCTTTAACTATCATGGTCGATCTGTGTCCTGCACTGCTCTGCAGTCTTCAGAGGACAACGGCAAAATTTGGGGATTTCGGTGTTGGGGTAGAAGGAGTTAAAGTGGTTCAGACCTTCTTTTTTTTCGGAGACTAAACGTTGTGCACTCCAATGTCAAGCGGCCTATTTAACCCCAAGGCCGTACTTTTTTCAAATTTTGGAGGTGTCACCTAAATACTATGTACCAGTTGCAGGAGATGGATTGACCATGATAATTCAAGGGTAGTGCCAGATGAGCGTGGCGCCTTTTTAAACGCCAAGCTCATCTGGCACTACCCTTGAATTATCATGGTCATTGCATCTCCTGCTGTAGGGCGCTGGGGCTGGATGGGTCGAGGCTGCCTTTGGTCTTTGAACAAGTATCGGATTTTGGAGTTTGTTTGTATTGCCGGGTCATGGTCAAGGGGGCTAACTGTCAGTTCAATCATTCGGGAAGCCATTGGAGTTACCCGGCTGCCTTCTTCCATCTGCAAGGAGCATAGATCCTCATGAGCCCCTGTAGTTGCAGAGGCTCAGGATAATCTAAGCTTCTTGCTGCTAGAGGCCAGTCCCACTGGCAGAAACTCACTGTTCCGGGTCCTTCAGCCGGCTCAGGGCCGCCATCTGTTGGAAGCATAGATTTTCATGAGCCCCTGCAACTGCAGAGGCTTATGTGAATCTATGCTTCTAACAGAAGGAAAAAAAACTGGCTGAAGGGCTTTGGATGGCTTTGAACTAACCGTGCAACTGCACGGGTTCATGAGAATCGTATGTTCTTTGCTTATAAGCTGGGCACACGCTACCATAAACACCTATTGCCGGGCGCAATTTTGTGGCGGCAATGTTGCTGCCACAGGTTGGTTAGTTCTGGTTTAACGTCCACAGCACCCAGGTGATCATGGACGGCCCTGACGGGCGGGTTATGGGGACAGGGTAATCTATTGCCTATGGAGTACGACCTGAACACTGATCAACTCAGGCGCACTCCAACTGTGCCACTTTGATTTACCAGGACCTTTCAACGGACATGCTATTGAACAAATCCCTTTTCCCCCCTGGATTGTGAGTCCAACTACCGGGGCCGGGACGGGATTCGAACCCACGACCCGGTGATTCCCTTCGCTCTTCTGCTCCAACGTTTAACCGCCTGAGCTATTTCGGACTCTTGCTGCCGCATTGCGAGGCGCCTACAATATTGCCGCCAAAAATTGCCACCCGATACAAACCGAGTCTACTTTTTTTTTGTGGTAGCCCGCAAGGCTGGAGCAACTTGATGTTGCCGCCTCTCAGCCAATCAGCGGTGTCCTTCCCCTTTCTTCACTCTTCCGAGTCGGAAAAAATGGCGGAGAAGCTGAACGAGGGCTTTTGACTGTTAACCCATTGAAGACCTGCCTCATGTGGAAACGGTGCGAATAGCCGCGTATCCGTATGCGCCACGTCTCCGGTGAGTTAATTGATCAACCTTGTCCGAGAGTTCCGATGCATATGGGACTCCTGCAACTCCGAATATTTCAACCGCGCGCGTGAGAGCTGTTCCATACATGGTAATGGTAGGTCAGTCAGTACAAACACATTGCTTGCACATTAAAACGTGTGCCACGAAGCCGATGTGGCAGGTGGCAAATTGTGCTTACCACACATTGCCAGTTGCAAATTCTGGTAGCGTGGGCCCTGCCTCTTAGAGAGATCCGCAAAAATGTATTATTACCTTGGGACATTTTAGGCCAATTTTATTTTTATCTCTCGTTCTTGGACAGAGGTAGACATAAGGGATTACAACTATGACATATCTAGTTGGGGGGGGGGGAGGGAGGGGGGATACCTTTCAGGTGATCCTATCAGCGGACTAAATGGCAGAGTGCCTGCTGATTGAACGAATTGTGATGTGTTTGGCAGCAAGAACACTTGAATGGCAGCAGGGATCATCAGGATTAATTAAGTACAATACACTTTACGCACAAACGCACTCCGCTATCAAGCTTCTCTGACCCCCCTCCCCTAACTCCGGTACATCCTCCCAATCTCTCAGCACCCCTTATCTCAATCTATCCCGTCCCGTCCCTCCCACCCCCACCCCCACCACCACCGCCCTCCCCCCCCCACCTCCCCACTCCCCCCCCCCCACACACACACACATACACACACGCGCATAGAACGTCCCTCACTTCCGCAACCATTGTGCACTTCAGTCGTGGATTACTTACTTATTTAGTCGACCCCCTCCCCACCTCCCCACCCACCCACCCCCACACACACACCCTTCCCCCCTCCTCCAGTGCGGCATTGTGCCAGCGTTTATTGGATTATTAGTGTAATGCCGAGTTTTGCCACAATCTTTTTGTCTGGAAACTCGAGTTTCTCCACATTGTTATCAGACATGATCATCTTGTCCTTTGAAGTTTGATAACAATGTGAAGGAACACGTGCGCCAGTTCTAAACACCCACAGCAGCAGGTTACGCATCAGCTATCCCCTATAATAATGTTCTGTACTCGTTCAAAATCAACCCTTTGCCTGTCAGTAGCGGTTTTTGTCGCGATGATTCCTGCAGGATGTCAGGGTGTTGTTATTCCTGCAGGAGTCTTCGCAACAAAAACCGCTACCGACAGCCAATGTGTCAGTTAAGGCTTTCGACACGCAAACAACAACAATGCCCGTTGAAACATCAATTAACCCGTTCACTGCTAAGAAAAACTGAACACCATTCAGCAACTGCAAGCGGCATAGAGCCTCATAGGCCTCCGAAGCTGCGGGGGCTCATGAGGATCTATGCCTCTTGCTGGAATTATGTTGTATTCATGTTCATTTGACGGCTGAAGATCATTGGCAATGATTTCCAAACGCAGTCTGCTTTCCGTTGCAGGGAAGGGTTTCAACAAACGAAACTCCTTGCAGCGGACTTTGGGCGATAAAGATTTAATGAACTTTAAAACTTTTGGATATTGTACTAATAATACAACTCGGCGGGAGAGACGCGTAACAACACGTCTTCTTCGACGAATGCTATCATAAATAGCAGACAAGGGGTTAAAATTTGATTACAGTCATGCTTGGTGGTGTATTCGTATTTTTTAATCAGTATATTTTATTTGTTTCCTTCTTACCCGGTAGATGAGGTCTATATTTGCTAATTTGCACGTAATGCAGTGCTTTTGCGTCATTTCTGATCACGAATTTGATCTAGACTGATGAATATTGTTTCCAGAATCTGCCATTAGATATGTGGATTACAGACACCTTGCAGAATCTGTTCTCAGGCTGGCACAAACCCTACAACAGATTCTTTCCTTATCTTGTATATTATGATAGAGATATCACTTCTTTCCTTGTGTAGTCCGTCCATGCTGGGCTTTCGTTTAACTCATTGGAGACGTGCCGCCTCCGGATACGCGGCTTATGCCGCGTATCCGGAGGCGGCACGTCTCGAATGAGGTAATTCTTTGACTGTCAGTAGCGCAATTTTGTCGAGGTGATTCCTACAAGAATCATCTCGACAAAAAGCACTACCGACAGCCAAAGGGTTAACCGGGATCCACGACGAGGCGCCTACGATATTAACCCGTTTAACGGGTTCAACTCTTCCTAACTGAGTTGGTGGAGAAGGAGGGGAGTTGGGGGGGGGGGGGGGGACGGGTTGCTGTGCACGCTTTATTTGGTATTGTCTCTTGAATTCCATTTTTAAATCCCTTCTATTTATAGAAGGGACTTTTCTTAGGACATGTCGCGGTGGGGCAAATTTAATAGCACGTGCATGATGTTAAAGGCGGGTAGGCCTAAACCTCTCACAACTGAAGTAACAAGATAAAAATTACGTCATGTCTAGTTACGCTAACTTCGCTGCTGAACGTACATTTGGCGCGAAGCGCCGTATGTGCGTATTCATGTGTGTGTGTGCGTATGTATGTAAACAAGAGAATCTCCGATATTTCTGTACACACAAGCTTGACACTTGGCGAAATACATTCTTAAGTGGGTGGCTAAGAGAGCCTCCTATGGATATACTGAGCTAGTTTGGATAAAGACATTGGATTAGTTCGTTAGCCAGCTTTGTATCCTTTCAACTTCTATGGTAAAAATTAATTCTTTTCAGAAAAGAATTAAAACAGTAAAAAACCTTGACTTCTATAGAAAGTCAGACAGTGGCGTTGACGTAAAAAAGGCAACTCCGTCAACACGCAGACATTGACACAATACTCTAAATATGACGTAATTCTCTCTCTCTCTCTCTCTCTCTCTCTCTCTCTCTCTCTCTCTCTCTCTCTCTCTCTCTCTCTCTCTCTCTCTCTCTCTCTCTCTCTCTCTCTCTCTCTCTCTCTCTCTCTCTCTCTCTCTCTCTCTCATATACCGCTCACATACGTTCTTATATCGATTACGTGTCAACGGTATGGGATGGATGTAGTGAGGTCCATTTAACGAGACTCAATTCCCTACACAGACGAGCGGCCAAAATAATCTGCCCTGATCCACACCTGAGCACTGAAGAAAAGCTCTCAAAAGCAGGTCTCCTGCCTCTTCAAGGTCATTTTAAATATAACAAAGCAATCTTTATGTTCAAAGTGTGGAAACGCAAAACACCTGAGTACATCTCCACTTCGTTCCGTAAGTCTGAGTCCAAGCTTGGAAACATCAGAAAGATTTTCATAGTCCCAAAACCAAGGATCGATCTATATAAAACTAGCTTATCCTTCTCAGGGACAATTATCTGGAATGCGCTTCCGGACCATGTAAAATCCACCTCCTCGCTAGCTTGTTTTAAAAAGGGTCTCTGCAAACATTTTGTGGATCATTCGTAGGGATGCCTTAACCACTTGTATTATATGTCTCTTTTATGCTGGGTCCAATTTATCTATGTGTGAAGGGGGCGGGTGGGGTGGGGGTGTCTGTGAGTCTCTGAGTATGTCTGTCGATGTGAACAGTGTTGTCATCTGTTTGCAAGTATTATGTTTACTTATATGTATGTATATTTGTAGTTAGTCTTGTAGTTGTTAGCAACGGCAGGTTTGTAAAATGGCTGTGTCGATGACGATGTCAATGCCTAAACCGTTGTAAAAAAAAGTTTCATTGATTCATTGATTCTCTCTCTCTCTCTCTCTCTCTCTCTCTCTCTCTCTCTCTCTCTCTCTCTCTCTCTCTCTCTCTCTCTCTCTCTCTCTCTCTCTCTCTCACACACACACACACACACACACACACACACACACACACACACACACACATATGCGTGCATCTCCAAGAGACATAAATCCTCAGGTGCCCGGAGGGCGCATGAACATCTATGCCTCTTGAAGATGTTTGGAGCGCGCGCATGCACGCACGCACACGCACATAACGACGCGCTTTTAGAAGAGCATGCAGGTGTACTTAGTATAGCATGTAGCTAGGTAAAGTCAACCTGATTTAACAAGTATTATAGCAAGACTGAAATTGTACCGTGAAATTCTAGTTTTGTCACCATTTTCCCCAAGTCTTGAAACGAAAGCGAAACTCATATCACGTTTAATATAAAATTACGTAAAAACAAAAAATATATATCACGACAAATGACGTTTGACAAACCAATGACGCGTGTGCACTGCGCGCGCCCCTTATAGAGTTCACTATGACGCATTGGCACATCTGCGAAGCTTTTACAAAAGGATTGATTGATTGATTGATTGATTGTACATTGCTTAACGTCCCGACAGCAACAAGGCTTTCTCAGGACGTGCCTGGACTGCTTGTGAAAAAAAACCCAACAGAATATTGAATGTATGTCGCCAGCCGGTCCGATACGTTAAATAAACATACGCCATGGGGCCTAAATAAAGCTAAGACCAGTTAGCAACACACATCCAATATCAAGAGCTACAGGCAGTGCAGACAGTTGGGAGAGTTTTAAAAAGACAAATACAGGTGAATGGACCAAGGGTAGACAGAAACACATGCCCCAGAATAGTAGAGGGAAAACCCCACCCTGTGGGGCTGACCAGGGTGACCCTGGGAACTAAAAAGTAGTTAACCCCACCCAAGTCCCCCAGGGCAGACCCGGGTGGGGGCTTTTACAAAAGGAGATATTTCAACATCAGAATCAAATCAAAGACAAAAGGTAGAGACCCTTGACAGCGGAGACAGCCCTGTTATAGAAGGGACTTTGTATGTTATGGTTCATCCCATCTTATTGCTTAATTGACGTGTGATTGATAATGATGATGATGTCCACTTGTAACGCGCACGTACAGACCATGCTGGCAGCATGCTAAAAGGGGGTGAGGGGGTGGTTGGTGTATGTGTGTGTGTGTGTGTGCGTGTGTGTGTGTGTGTGTGTGTGTGTGTGTGTGTGTGTGTGTGTGTGTGTGTGTGTGGGGGGGGTGATGTGGAGGTGGTGGTAGTAATGGTAGGGGGTGGGTGAGTGTTGGGAAGAAAAGACGAACCAAGGAAGAAGAAAAAGAATGTCTAAGAACGGAAAACATTTCCTTTACTGATAATTATCTATATCTTTGGCGTTTTTCTACACACATTAAGTTCAGAAATGGTCTTGAAATGATCTGACAATTTGATTACTGCGCATTCAGCGGGCGCCTCTAATTTTGCACCGAACCCATACTGCTTTCGCCTAACCCCACAATCACACCTGTCCTGCGTGCAAGAGGCATAGATCCTCATGAGTCCCCGCCATTCGCGAGGAGGGCTCATGAAGATCGATGCCTCTGGCTGGCCCAAGTTGCGTGTGTTTTTTTTGAAAACGATGGATGACATGGTGTTTTAACTTTGCTTGGGGTTCCCGGATGTTATCTTTTTATGCGCACCACACAAGTCCAAAGCCACTCTCAGTGTGTGGCGTATATTAGTATAGTTGGGGCCGGTCTCAGTCAGCCAGTGGCATAGATTCACATGATTCCTTGCGGATGGTGGGATTCATGTAAATATATGTCTCTTGCAGACGGAATGGTTGGATGAGAGATTACTACCCTGAAATTCTAGCATGTCGAGTCTCTTCCGTCTGAACCACGGGGAAATCGGAGAAACACATCTAAACCTGCACCTGTAAGTGTTAAAGTAGAACCTGTTTTTAAGGAGCCAACCTTTTTTTTTTTTTTTGCAAGAAAAAAGTGTGCTTAAGCCCTTTACAGAGAAATGTGAGCACCATACAACTGAAAGAGATATAGATCCTCATGAACCCCCGCGACTGCGGGGGCTCATGAGGATCTATGCCTCTTGCTGAGACCAATTTGTACCCATGTTTCGTAGACGGTTGTGGCTTTTGGTCGTTGAATGAACACAGACTTCAGAAACTTAAAGACCATCATTGCGGTGACTACATCCACCAAAATGATGGTTATTAATGTCAGGTAACCTCTCATTAAGATGGTCGCCCAAAATAAGTTTTTACTTAATCAGTCCTAAAAATCGTCGGCGGACACAGAATGTTTTATTTGAAGACATTATTAGGACTAATTAAACCATTCGGCAGTAAAATCGACTGTAAAAGTTAACGGACGATGCCAAAGAAGCTTGACCATGACATTTCATGAGTATGTATTCTGGCCACCCTTGAACTGTTATGGCTAGTTCACATCCGTTTAAGTTGCACCAGGACTAAATGGATTACATCCCAGTCAACACAGTCTTATGGGTCCCATATGGGCCCCATGCGGGCAGGAATATGGGGCCGATATGGGCTGCTTATATGGGACCCACATGGGATGTGCAAATAGGTCCCAAATGGGCCCCGTATAGGCTGACATGATGTTGCCAGGATAAATCCCAGATGCCCCCCACAAGTTCCCAGGATAAATCCTAGATGCCCCCCACATGTTCCCATGATGGATCCCAGATGCTCCCAGGATGTAACCAGGATATCCCCCAAATACTTCTATGATGAATCCTAGATGCTCCCAAGATATCCCCCAAATACTTTCATGATGGATCCTAGATGCTCCCATGATGTATCCCGGATACATCCATGATGTATCCCGCTTACTTCCAGGATGTATCCCGCATACTTCCAGGATGTATCCCACATACTACCAGGATGTATCCCTCATACTTCCAGGATGGATCCTGGATGCTTCCAGGATGCAGAGAAGAATCCAGCGGAGAAAGAAACATTTAGAAAAGACAACACAGTTTATTAATATTTTGGGTATTTCAAATAGTAAAGTATACAATTCAGTCGCTACTTGTCAGCGAAGAAGCATAGTAGCTGACAAGTAGCGACTGAATTGTATATTATGTACAGATCAGACCCCAGTATATCGCGGTAACCGGGAGCCAGAAAGTCAGACAGCGCTATTCGCGATAGCTTTATTGTAGTAATGAAGTTACACAGACTTATGAAGAAGAAGAAGGAAAAGAAAAAGAAACACTTGGGGAGCAAAAGGTCCTCGGGCCGACGTCAGCCTTAGCTGGCCCGCGCACGGTCGTGCGCGGGCCAGCTAAGGTTGACGTCGGTCCGAGGATCTTTTGCTCAGCGGGCATTCCCGGTGTGGGAGCCAGCGACCCGTGCGCGTTGTACCTGATACCGAACGTTTTCTGGAGCGCGTAGCAGTGAGGCTGGCCTGTATTAAGTATAAAAATGCATTACTTTACACCAAATAAGATTTCATTCATTCGCATTACCGGATTACCGGATGTGAAATCATATCAGAAAAATTTCTGATTGCAGCTCTTGAGGGCTAGTACAGTTGACGGTCTACCATTATGGTGATATATATATATATATATATATATATATATATATATATATATATATATATATATATATATATATATATATATATATATATATATATATATATATATATATATATATATATATATATATATATATATATATATATATATATATATATATTTCTTTTTTAAAATCCCATCAGAAAGTTGTTTGTTTGTTTGTGTGTGTGTGTGTGTGTATGTGTGTGTGTGTTTGTGTGTGTGTGTGTGTTTGTGTGAATAGGCCCTTACATGTATTGTAGATTTAATTTTGTCTCCTTCTTTTCATCATCTTATCTTCTTCTTGCTGCATAACAAATGCATTACGGAAAATAACTCTTTTTTTTTTACAGTTAATAGTTTAAACTCTACTGAAAGACGTTTAAGACGAATCGTCGTCGGTCGTCATTTATCTCCATGTCCATCAGACTGCTAATCGATGAGGAGAGCTGACCTCAGTCACTACCTGCATCTAAATGCATTTACCATACAGCCCTCTGTGTGTGTGTGTGTGTGTGTGTGTGTGTGTGTGTGTGTGTGTGCGTGCGCGTGTGTGTGCGTGTGTGTGTGCGTGTGTGTGTGCGCGCGTGTGTGTGTGCGCGCGTGTGTGCGTGTGTGTACGTGCGTTTAGTTTTATGTATAGTTTATTTTAGTTATCAGTTTATGTTGCTGTGATACCCTCCATGACTTATGCTATAACTACACATGCCATTATTTTAGTTTAGTCAGCCTATTGTTTATTATGTATACTAGTGAGTTTATGTTGTTTGTGTGTATGTATGCGGAAGGATATGGGGAGGGGGGGGGGAGGGGGAAAGGGTGTTGCGGATGACGGGAACATGTAACTTTTATTACTTTCATTCTTGTTTCTATTGTGTATGTTATACCGCTGCGCCAAATTTCCCCCCGGGGATAATAAAGCATTATTGTATTGTATTGTATTGTATTTGAATTCGGGATTAGTCCTGCTTTTAAAATGGAACCGCAGAACACAATGCCTCAGTTGCATCCGGCGCCAGCCAGTAAGCAAGGTGCTCCGCTATAGCGGAGAACCTAGCTTAATGACTTTCGCCTGGAATTAAGCTCGCTCAAGCAACTGACCATTGGTTCACTCGACAGCACCGAAAATGAGTTACACATTCCCCTTTCTCAGTCAGTCCCAAAATCCAGAAAGCCTCAGAGAACTGTGCAGTATTTGTTTGACCAGCAGATAGTGAAAAAGGCACTGTCCATTGTCACACTTAGTCAAAAAGACCATATTATTAATACAAAATTTGAGCTGTTGCCCTCAGCCCGCCGGTACAGATGTCACAGCTGTAAGACTACAAACAGAGGGAAGTTCTCTTTTATTCCTACTGCTGCTGCATGGGTGCCTGTGAGCCTGGGTGTATTTGTGTGCGAATGTCTGGGACTGCTTCTTTTTTTCACGGTCTGTCTTATGCATTTTTACTTCAGTTGATATATTTATATGCATTCGTCCAAACAGGAATTGTCCCTTCGTGGGATAATTTTTGTTGTTGTTGACGTGACTTGACTTGACTCGACTGGACTTGACTTGACTGGATCTACCTGGTCGGAATTGGTTCACCTCCGTCTTGCCTAAAAAATCAGAACCAGTGCTGTAGTACAGTCTTACTTTCTCAGATAAATCAAAAATACATACATCACATCAACCCTGCAGCCCACAGGGGCTTATGTGGACCTTTACTTTTTTTTCCCTGTTAATGAACGGTTTTATTTATATCTATGTTCCTCAGGTGAAGGAGGTCCCCGGGTCCAATTACTACACCCTGCAGCAGTCTAGACGCCTTCACTGCCACGAGAAAGTGAACCCTACCCGGTGAAAAAAAAAAATAGTGAAATGAACCTCTGCCCCACAACAAGAGGCATAGAACCTCATGAGCCCCCGCAATTGCGGGGCTCATGAACTTCTATGCCTCGTGCTGGTCCTTCTTCGGGTCTATGGTACTTCTGCGGACGTGGCTCTTAGGTGTTGAAATTGATTTACAATGGCTCCAGAAACACAACTGGCGGTCACAGACATAGAAGGTTAGGGGGTGCTAATTACCCCAACTTGACTTGCGATGAAACTGAAATGGAAACGGCCCGGGACCAGGCCAGTGTTTTCTTTGGCACTGACGCCAGAATCGCTGAATGAAGCTCGGGGCTTATCATGCAAGTGTAAAATTCCCTAGCAAGTTGTTCCGATTTATATGGAACCACATACATGTACGTTCAAGTCTTCTTTTTGAAGAGCGTACGTTATTCATGCGCACAGGACTAGACCCCCATGAGCCCCCGCAGGTTTACACTGTACAACACATAATGTGTTGACACGGATCAGGAGCTGAAAGATTCTGTAGACTCAGTCGTAACAAAGCAATTAGCAGGCTCGAATTTCTTGACGTTGTCCGCTTCTGAATGACATTCAGGCCGGTATAGATGTCAAGTTTAAACGCAGACATTAATCAGTGGTCGTAGCACAGTATGTGTTTGGTGGCATTGACACAGACAGATGCAGATGTCTGAAGCATGTGACCATGTTAGACTGTTTTTTTCTTAACCCTTTTAGCGCCAATGGCACATTTCTCGAATTTTGGAAGCGTTACGTACCACTTGCAGGAGATGGATTAGCCATGATAATTCAAGGGTAGTGCCAGATAAGCTTGGCGCCTTCAGGCGCCAAGCTCATCTGGCACTTCCCTTGAATTATCATGGTCAATCAATCCGGCTCCTGCTGTGGGGTATTGGCGCTAAAAGGGTTAATAGCGGCCGGTTAGCCCCTTTACTCCCGAGTAGAAATGAGCACGATCCACCGCAAGAGACATAGATCCTCATAAGCCCCCTCAGATGCGGGGACTCATGAAGATCTATGTCTCTTGCTGACATCACTTTGTATCTATGTTTCTGCGGCGGGCTGGGGCCACTCTTTTGGCGTTGAAAGAACAAAGTTGTCAGAGACACAAACTGCGTCCACTAGCAGTTAAAGGGGTTAATACAACAGCGACGAACGACAAAGACGACAACGGCAATGGAAGTTAGTCGTGTGGCAGTCGTGTAGTGACTGGCTGTTACACTCCTCTTACCCGCCTCCCCCCCCCCCTTCCCCTCCCCTTCCCATACCCCGAATCTTTCTGCCACTGACTGATCCTCTCTAGCTCAAGTCTAAATGTATTGGGCATGAAGTGCGCAAGATTCACCCACGCGAAATATTTCATCATTCATTATCTCACACGTAAATCTGTAACCACTTCACTGCCAGTAGACGCTGATTGCGTGCCCGCCGTCCTATATCTGTGTTAATTCAACGCCAGAGAGCCCCAGCCGTCCAAGGATGGGTGGATACAAAATGCTGTCGGCATAGGTCCTCATGAGCCCCCGCAAGTGCGGGAGCTCATGAGGATCTATGTCTCTTGCAGCTGGGTCGTTTTCACGATTTGTCTTGGCAGAGAAAAGGCTGAAATATCACACAAGATCTTGCTCATTAATTCATCTTCCAAATACTGCATCAGTGCATCTAACACATTAACTCATTCAACTCCGACACGCCACGGCAAGACATGGATCGAGCGTGATAGTTCAAGGGTTGTGCCAGAATAGCTTGGCGCCTATAGGCGCCAAGCTATTCTGGCACAACCCTTGAACTATCATGCTCGATCTGTTTCCAGAAGTGTAATACAGTCTTCAGGGGGCAACTTCGAAATTTGCGGATTTCGGCCCTGGAGTAGAATGTGTTGATCATTTAAAATACTACGGCATTCACTATCTTAAACAAATATCCCAAAACATACTCGCGTGATATAACTAAAAAAAAAAAATGTATTTGAAAAGCGGCAGATGTCCGACAGATTCCCATAAAAGCAATAAACTACAAGATCGCGTTCATACAGATATCAGTCACATCAGTAGTCCAAAAATAACACAGCCGTTCACAAACGTGCACGCAAATTAAACGGGGATAAATGTTCCAACTTGCCAAGGCCTAAACGTCGCAAAGATTCTGCGATAGATAAGCGAGAAATTATAGAGTTGTAAGCGATCAGATGCCGACCTCTCATTAAAGAGCCCCACGATGACAAGATAAGAGAGCTTCAGAATTGCCCGTTATGTGCGAGGTCTGCGCGAGAGTCCTTCCCTGCCAGATCTCCGTCCAGTTCCGAGGCTTACTACAAGGAAAAATGGAATACGTTTAAGTGAAAATGAGTCGTGTGCTGGTCTGTAAGTTTGGGCCCCAAACTCACAGACCAGCACACTTGGTAGAGACCAAAGTCACAGACTATTGCTCAGCTAATTGCCGCAGGTCTTCTGGCTGAAGTGGTCCATCGTAGATTGAAAGTCCTGGTGGTCTCTCTCCCGCTACGTGAAGACAGATGTGGCTGCGGTCAGGAGGTGGCATAGATCCCCTGCGGCTTCAAGATATCATGAGGATATGTGGCTTAAACGGGTGAAGGGCGTTTTCTACAGTACTGGGGTGATACTTGATCCTCCTGCCCGTGCTGTTTACGTTGGCCTTGAATCAGAACGAGAATGAAGAAATGAGCGCGATTCAGCGTTGAGGACTTCAGATTTTCAATAAGATAGAGGCTAAGTGAGCTAGAGCTGAATGTTCTGCTGTCATTGATCAGATTTATTGGGCTCAAGGTCGTTCTTTGCAATACAAAATCCGGATCAAGAAGGTTTCACTTCGCATCCTTCATTTCCCGCTTAGCTTCTTCACACTGACAAGATAAGTAGCGAATGGTATACTTGTATGTTGTGTAATTTGAAACAAGGAGTTTTACCTGAAATATTAATAAATTGTATTGTAACAGTCTTTTATAAGCGCTTTCCTTTTTTGGTTCGGTTATTATCCGTTCTTTGTCAGTGTACGCCCCGTGAGGTGATTGTTAACTTCCTCTTACGTTTACAATTAAAATTACTAGAATCAGGATTTTAATTGTAACTAAACTGACGTAAGGATATCACTTGCTCGCCGTCGTAACATTAGCAACGAAAATATAGTCTAATGACCGGCCAGTCAAAGCAAGCAAGCAACCAACAAACCAAGCCAAACAGTATAAGCGAGCATAGTGTTACTGATAAAAACTATCAAGAACCAATTTATCATTGGGGAAAATGATTGCCGCAAGGAGGGTTTATCAGCTCTCAGTTTTTTGATAATGTCATTGCACCTACAAAAAGTGCATGTCACCTGCACCTGCTGGCCTTTATCAGAGACAAATTGTCTCCCTTGCACCCTTTAACTCCCGATAACCCCTTCAATGTGAGAAACAACAGAAGGCGCTTCGTTAACTTTAGCAAGAGGCATAGCCGATTTACATGAGTCCCTGCGACAGCAGGGGCTCATGTGAATCTATGCCTCTTGCAGATGTGACTGTCAAGCAGGGAACTGTATGACAGAAATGATGTGGATGCCCAAGCCAAATAATAATAATAATAAATAATTACGGTATTTATAATGCGCTTAGCTGGACAATAGGTTGGCAAAAGCGAACAGTGCTTTAGGGCGACTATTCAAGCGGGTGTGGCACAATCAACAGCTAAAAAAGGCACCAAGATCAGCGTGTACAGAACTGTCGTCCTCACCACCCTGCTGTACGGTTCCGAGTCCTGGGCCCTCTACCGAAACCAACTAAGACTCCTCGAACGCTTTCACCAGCGCTGCCTGCGTACCATCCTCAGCAGTCACTGGAGTGACTATGTTACCAACGTCGAGGTCCTTGAACAGGCGGAAACTGCTTTGCTGCTGCGGACACAGCTTCGCTGGGCGGGGCATGTCTCCAGGATGGAGGATCATCGCCTACCCAAGATCACTCTGTTCGGCGAGCTTGCCACTGGACACCGAGACAGAGGGGCACCAAAGAAGAGATACAAAGACGGTCTCAAGAAGTCACTTCGTGCCTGCCAAATTGACCACCGCCAGTGGTCTTCGCTTGCTGCGGACCGTGACACCTGGCGCTCCACCATCTACAAGGCAGCCGTCTCCTTTGAGGACTCTCGCAGAGCTAACCTTAAGGACAAGCGGCTCAGGAGAAAAAACAGAGTTGCCGTAACTCAGAACCCTGACCAGACCTTCCCCTGCAGCCACTGCGGTCGAACCTGCCTGTCCCGGATTGGCGGATTGTCCCGCAGCCACGAAAATGCCTGCAGACGACGTGGGCAAGCCCTATAGAATCTTCGTTCGCGAAGTCAAGCCAAGAGGTCTTATAATAATTATAACTCTAAGCACGCACTCACAACTCACGCACGCATGCGCACGCTTAGACAACGGCTCGCGAACCACAAAAAGTGAAATACATTACGACAGTCGACTTGGGGTGGGGAGTGTGGTGATATAGTGCTAGAACTGTTGAAAGAGGTGAGTTTTGAGGGAGGACTGGAAGGAGGAGATAGAGTGTTTCTGACGGAGAGAGAGTGGGAGAGTGTTCCAGGTGGATGGACCGTATACAGAGAAGTAGCGGGGGCCGAAAGTGCTGAGTTTGGTGCGGGGGATGTGGAGGCGTAGAGGGTCGGAGGCGGAGAGGAGGGAGCGGGGAGGAGTGTAGGGATGAAGTAAGTTGGAGAGATAGGCAGGAGCGCAGTTGTTCAGGGATTTGTAGCAGAGAGACAGAATCTTGGATTCGATGCGTTGGGGGATGGGAATCCAGTGAAGGAGTTTGAGCAGGGGAGTGATGTGGTCGGATTTTTTCTTTCTGAGGACGAGGCGGGCAGCATTGTTCTGGACACGCTGGAGGGTGAAAGTGGTGGAGTGAGGGAGGCCGGAAAGGAGAGAGTTGCAGTAGTCGATGCGAGATAGGATGAGAGAGACAGCAAGTTTGGTGGCAGCTTCGGTAGTGAGGTATTTTCTGATCTGACTGATGCGGCGGAGGTGGAAATAGCATGCCTGTGCCGTGGCAGAGACAAAGCTGGTCATGCAAAGAGAGGAATCGAGTATAAAACCAAATCAGTGAACAGGAATCAAAGAGTCGTTAACCCCTTCACTGCCGAGAAAAACTGAACGCGATTCAACGGCAAGAGACATAGATCCTCATGAGCCCCCCGCAGTGAGACCAGTTTTCGTTCACGTTCCTTGAGCGGTTTTAGTTTTTGGTTGTTGAATGTCCAAAGATATTTGAAAACAAATTAATTATACGGCCATGGCAGGGAAGGGGTTAATCGACGAGCTTCAGCGTTGAGGGTCGTTGATCCCCTTCAGCGTATAATATACTTTGACCTGTGACATACTTGCAAACCCCAGATCTTCCTCGTTCTGAGGGGCACAGCCCACCCGACCCCACCCCCGTCAGACCAGAAAGAAGACTGATCCCAAAAGAAGGAAAAAAAAGGTAGAATACGACACTTCCAAACATGCCGATTGACAGTGGGGGAGCATGATCGAACTACCCTCAAACGCCACGGAATAAATGCCTTCGAACGAACTCGACTCCGCGGAAAATGTCTTAAAAACTCGGCGTGCTCTATAGAACGTCGGCGACTCTGTCACATCAATATTGCTGTATCGGCCACATCATCTATCGGTCGTTTGGACCTTCGAACATCACATCACTGAAATGCAACAGTCGACTCCTTCGGCCCCAGTACGTGAAGGCAAAAATTTAGTCAGCGTCCTTCCGTTAGATATATAACTCCTCGTGAGGCCTCACAGATTGCGAGGTGCCCATAAGACTCTATGTCTCTTGCAGATACCACCAGATTTCTGGTTCGTCATATATAACTGAACACAAGAGGACTACTTTGACGTAGGGAAATTGAAATCTGCGTCCGTCCGCGAGAGGCATAGATCTTCATGAGCCCCCGCGAATCGGGGTCTCATAAAGATCTATGCCTATCGCAGAAATGTGACGCTTTGTATTGGAAGCGTGTGCCCGTGAAATCGCCGTTGCCCTCTGCTCTTTCGTATCATAATGTACGGAAATGGCCTCAGTGTGGCCGCGTCCAGAAGACAGTATGTAACACACAAATCATCGGACGAGCCTGGAAAAGCCGTCTTGTCTTCGATGCGAATGTGGCCGAGATGTAAAACTGTCAAAGAAAGGAACACAGAGCCTAAAAGAGCCTTCGAGAGCCCTTCCGCCCTGCCAGGGACGCATTAAAATCTGCGCCCCTTCCTGAACGGACAAACTGAGGTCCACATGGATTATCGATGTATCTGTAATAAATGTATGTGCTGGTCTGTAATTTTGGACCTTACGGCTGAACGCCGTAAGGTTAAAAGATTACAGACCAACACACGTACATTAACCCCTTCGCTTGCTAATGCGCGTCTGTACTCACTGCTCACGGACCGACTTCGGCGTGAAGAACACAATGTATCGGGGACCAAAAATGGGCACAAACAACACAGGGCTGATGAGAGACATAAACCTTCATGAGCCCCCCGCGACTGCGGGGGCTCATGAAGGTTTATGTCCCTTGCGGATGGATATCCGTCGATTTTCCCCGGCGGCTAAGGGGTTAATAGAATTGCTCATGAGGATCTTGCCGCGAAGACCTGCCGTTCTCGTTGATGGGTGATCGTCGTTAGCTGATGCACTGATGTAGAGGACAGTAACATGTACTGATAAAGTTCTCTTATCTCATTGAGCCCGATGCACGTATTTCCCAAATTTTGGGAGGCGTCATCTAACGACTGTGCACCTTTTGCAGGAAATGGATCGACCATGATAATTCAAGGGTAGTGCCAGATCAGCTTGAATTATCATGGTCGACACATCTCCTGCTGTAGTGCGTCAGGGCTGAATGGGTTAAACATAGAGGGGAAGCGTGACAGGTGGCTGAATTGTGTGTACATAGCATTTCTCGTCCGACCTTTAGCACTAATTGACTGACACGCATATGTAATATATTGACATAGATTAGTAATATACTAGAAACATATTCAGCCCTGACGCATTACAGCAGGAGATGGGTCGACCAGGATAATTCAAGGGTAGTGCCAGATTAGCTTGGCGCCTGTCGGCGCCAAGTTAATCTGGCACTACCCTTGAATTATCATGGTCGATCCATCTCCTGCAACAGGTGCATAGTCGTTAGATGACGCTCCAAAATTTGGGAAATACGTGCATCGGGCTGAACTGATGACATAAGTAAGTATACAATGTGACATTGATGAGTAATATCCTTACATAAATAAATCCAGACCAAAACGGTGACTGCCAAGCGTGTAATATGCAAAGAAGTACCCAACGGAGAAGAAACACGCTTAGAAAAGACGGGTACAACACAATTTATTAATATTTCGGGTAAATACCCTTTGTCAAAATAGACAAACAAACAAACAGAGAGATTAGCCGCAGCAAGCCAGTGACGAAGGCATTACATAAATAAGTATACTAATGTGGCATAGATGGGCAATATTCTTACATTACTAAGTATAACAATGGGACAGAGATGAATAATATCCTTACATAAATAAATATAATAATGTGACATAGATGAGTAATATCCTTACATGAAATACGTATAACAATGTGACATGGATGCGCAATATCTTTAATAATAATAATAATAATAATAATAATAATAATAATAATAATAATAATAATAATAATAATAATAATATTTATAAAGCGCAAACTCCCTGCAGTGCAGGCTCTAAGCGCTGTACAATGCAATTCAAAGTTAAAACCTAAACACAAATCAATAGACAGCAACAACACAAAATACGAATATTACAATACAAATTCTAAAATTAACAGCACATAAACACACCCAAAGCACAAACAACCATCGCAACAAGGGCTGGCACAGGATCTTCATGATGCTATTGTGAAACAGAAAAGAGACTGGAATTTGGTAAGACAGAGTAGTGAGACTGGAAAAGATGTGTTTTAAGCTGACTTTTGAAGAAATTACTGTCGGGGCATCACGAATGTGCTTCGGAAGCGAATTCCAAATGACTGGTGCCTGGATAAAAAGCACCTTTGACCAAAGGACTTGATATTTATTTTCGGTACTTTAAAAAGTTTTTCACTGCTAGAACGTAAGGCGCGGGAAGCTTGATACGTAGTTAACATATTGGAAAGGTAGGGAGGCAGAGTACCATCGAAATGACAGAAGGCGAAAGTAGCTACCTTGTACTCAATCCTAGCTTTGATGGGAAGCCAGTGAAGTTGGTACAACACGGATGACACATGATCTTTTTTTTGATTTCTGAAAAATGACGCGAGCTGCACTGTTTAATATTCTCTGAAGTCGAGCCAGTTCTTCAGATGGCAGGCCAGCAAACAAACAATTACAATAGTCAATGCGGCTCAAAATCAGTGAAGACACAATTTGAGGGTGGCAGACTGAGTCACGAAAGATCTTACAGAGCTGATTTTCTTCAGCTGGAAATATGTTGCTCTACAGATGGAAGTGATATGGTCATGCATAGACAAAGTAGAGTCCAAAAAGAACACCAAGGTCACGAACACAGCTTTTGAAAGGAATGCTAGCTTTACCAACAGTCGAGCTGCTGCAGGTGACCTGAGAAAGAGTGTGATATGACGCGACACACATTGACTCAGTTTTGACATCATTCAGCATGAGCTTGTTCCTTAACATCCATAAATAAGTATAACAATGTTATATAGATGAGTAATATCCTTTCATAAATCAGTGTTATTTTGTGACATACGTGGATTAATGAGTTAGTTATGTCGGTTTAACGCCGAGCAGGCAACTAAGGCCATCTCACGGCGGGGTAGATTAATGAGATCTATACATCTATAAGTAAAAAAATATGACAGATTGTAATGTACCAACACTTGGACAAACCTGCTCAAACTCGTTAGTTTGACATAGGCTGACTGGGAGAATGATTTTCGCAGTCGCTATCAGTCTGTCGTTCTCGCGGACAGCAGGTCGTACGCGGCTCTACCCGCTCTCTGCGCGTTCAAAAGGCGCGCAGACGGTTGCGAAAGGCCCCAATTCACACAACAGTACCGCTACATTTGAGTGAGAGACCCATTTCTTTACAATAAGACAATTTCCAGAAAAGATTTTGGTCTAATAATTTATACATACTTCAATAAACAGATATCAACTCCTTTAGTTTATTGCTGTTTTTGCTATTTATTTATATACTTCATGCATACATTCTATGTGAACAGAAATCAACTTCTATAGTTCATTACTGGCTTTGTTACGCACGCCACATTGTTTGATTGTTTTTGACAAAGTTTTTAAAGGATTACTTTAAGATGTACAGAGTAGATAGTTTCAAGACACAATTGCATTGCTTCTTCATGCTGTTTTATTTGTATGCTGGGCTGTGATTTTGGCTCTTACCGCCTAGAGGTTAAGTTCCAGATCCATAGACCAACTCACATTTAGTCTCTATTTTGTTAAAAGTACCCGAGCCATAACATTGAAACACCAATTGTTTGTACTTAATCACATATCAAAACTCTACATACTTTAAACAGACACAGAGCTTTGTGAGCTCACACAAAGTGCTGGGGCTCATGAAGATGTATGTCTCTTGTCACGCTAATTTACGAATACTGGAGACAACGGAGGTCCAGACTACGATGGCAATCTTCGTGGTGTCTGTTTCGGTCTGGTGGTATCGAAAATTACTTAGCGGTAATCTGTTTCACGCAGGACAATTTTGAACCGCAGATAGTTAAGGTAATATATCTCATCTAAGACCTTTGTCTCGCCTGGACAGCCCCGTAACCAGCCTTTCTAAGAAGCACAGATTCTCATGAGCCCCTGCAGTCCGCAGGGGCACATAAGAATCTATATCTCTTGCCCATAGAGATAGATCATTTTTGCATCCTCGCGTTGTTTGAAGTCTCGCCGGCTGACGTTAGTTGGTTGGTTGGTTAGTTCGGGTTTAACGTCCACAGCACCGAGGTGATCATGGACGGCCCTGACGGGCGGGTTATGGGGGACAGGGAAATCTATTGCCTATGGAGTACGACCTGAACACTGATCAACTCAGGCGCACTCCAACTGTGCCACTTTGATTTACCAGGATCTTTCAACGGACAAATCCGTTTTTTTCCCCTGCTACCGGGGCCGGGATGGGATTCGAACCCACGACCCGGCGATTCCCTTCGCTCTCCTGCTCCGACGTTTAACCGCCTGAGCTATTTCGGACTCTAACGTTAGTTGGCGACTGTGAAGCAGAGAAAAGTAGAGAAGGAGGAGTGTGTGTGTGTGTGTGTGGGGGGGGGGGGGTGGGGTGGGGTGGGTGGGGTGGGTGGGTGGTGGCACATAGGGAGGAAGGGGAAGGATGCGAGTTGTATAGGTATACATATTAACCCATATCATACTGAAGCTAAAAGCTTCACATTTGTACACTGCCATATGCAGGCTACATTATAGTACTTACAGATAAGGATATAGACCAATGGCTTTAGTTCAAGGGTGGTGCCAAAATAGATTGGCGCCTAGTCTGGCACTACCCTTGAACTATTTTAGTCAAACTTATTTCACACACTGGTGTACTCCAAATGTATTTCACTGCCGAGAAAAAGTGAACACGTTCCAACTGCAAGAGACATAGATCCACATAAGCCCCTGCAGTTGCGGCGGCCCTTGTGGATCTATGTCTCCTGCTGACTGCCGGGAAATGGTGAACATGATCCGAATGCACGAGACATAGATCCACATGAGCCCCGCAGTTGAGGGGGGCTGATGTGGATCGATGCCTCTTGCTGACAGCAGTTTGACTCCATGTTCCTGGGACGGCTGGGCTTTCTGGTGACGAATTAACGAAGGCTGCAGAAACACAATCAGCATCCATTGGCTGTGAGGGGTTAAACCCATTCACTTGCCAGTGGACGTAAACAGTATGTCTTTGAAAGCAGGGCAGATTCTATACCGAATAATCTCATCAACCCAAAGTACACAGATATGAATGTAGCTTAGCAAGAGGCAAAGAACTTCATGAGCCCCCGCATCCGCGGGAGCTCATGAAGTTCTTTGCCTCTTGCTTTTGGGTGGCATTTGCATTTTTCTGGCAGATAGGGGTCAAACAGCTTGCGGTTTTTTTTTTATAAGAAAAGGCAACCGATATTGCGCCCCCCGCTTTCGGTGACACTTTCTACAGCACAGATCAATAGTACCTACAGTAATTTATCTCTCTTTTTCTTAAGACATTTCTGTGGAGAACCGTTGCACTTTTCACGCTGAATGCCAGAAGACCTAGTCTCTTCTGCAGGACACACGGTAAAATTTTTGGCTTCAAATGCCCTTTAACCCGTTCACTGCCACGAGAACGCAGGTTGTGTTTCTAAAATATTTCAGTGTTAGCTGAACACCACAGAGCCCCAGCCCTCCAAACTAATGGATACGAAGTAACGTCAGCAAGATATGCCTCATGGAGGTCGCGTTCTGTTTTTCTCACCAGTGAGGGTTAACCCTTTGGTTGTCGGTAGCGGTGTTTGTCGCGACAAAAACCGCTAGCGACTGAAAAAGGTTTTAAAATCTATGTTTGCCGCAGACTGAGGGTGTTTCGCCATCGAATGTTGAGAGACAATGTGATTTTCCTATGTTCCTCACTTCAATCAATCAGATTGTATCATATATTTCGTTTCCAAGGTCAGAGGCAGTTTGAGGCGATAATCGTTTCACCGTAAGAATCATATGCCACGAGCACATTGTTGGAGATGCGTCGATATTGATAGCACAGAGGCTGCGCCCGATTGCACAAAGAAATTATGATGTAATAGACAATATTCGGAAATCAGTAGTAGGTCAAAATTGCACATGTATGGAGGAAGATAGTGGATTACAAGCCCGGACAAACATGCGATATCGCATGTTTTTCCAGGCTTTTAATTCACTGATTTCGATGAAATATGAGCAACTTTCAGTTTTAACTTCTGATTTCCGACCAACCTCTGTTCTTGCGACCCAATGTCTGTATCCAACAGAGTGATAAGTGCCATCTGGAGTAACAAGTAGATGTAATCACTACTCTTGTGCTGTCTAAGTCCATTCATCCCCCGCAACTGGCTCACATCATAAGTTATTTTCATTTCACACCCAGATTGGGGCTGAAAGGGAAATAATTTATGATGTATTCCTCGAGCTCCAATCACTTCTATTGATCATCGTAATCCGATATTTTCCGTGTGTTCTAAACAGCAAGTGCAACATTTCCAGATTGTGATCAATAAGCAATCAGCCAATAATCTGACAGCAGCTGTTGTTGCTATTTGTGTGCAGGTCTGTGCACAGGGTGAGAGAATCGGAGTTCTGGAGAGAGTTTCGTGTCCTTGACTCAGAGCGTCAATAATATTATATTGTTTTTCTGAGTCAGATGCACGAAACTCTTGTCAGAACTTCGATTATCTCTCCCCTTTGGTCTGTGCAGGTCTGTGATTTTGGACCCCCCAACCCCTCTTTTCAATGTTGATAGAATTTTGCCAGGGGTAAGAGGTTATTAACTCTTTTCATCCTGATACACCTATTGCTTGAAATAAAATGGACTGGTAGTTCAAGGGTGGTGCCAGAATAGAATGGTGCCTGAGGCGCCAAGCTATTCTGGCACCGCCCTTGAACTAAACTGGTTGCGTTATCTCCGAATCTGTAACGTAGCCTTCATAAGACAATACGCAAAAAATCAGCCTGAGTATGTAATGAGTTAAAGCGCTTATGTTACATCTTCATCGTCTCTTTTTATCGCGAAATGTGAATGCTATTTGTTCGAATTCGTGGATCGCGAAAAAAAATCGTCGAGAGTCGTGATAGTATTCCCGCCACACCTCCGCCCCCCCCCCCCCCCACCCGCTTCTCTCATTCCTAGTTGGCACTGCAGCTGGAACAATAGCCGCAAATTGTGTGTGTGTGTGTGTGTGTGTGTGTGTGTGTGTGTGTGTGTGTGTTTGTGTGTGTGTGATGGTGTGTGTGTGTGTGTGTGTGTGTGTGTGTGTGTGTGTGTGTGTGTGTGTGTGTGTGTGTGTGTGTGTATGTGTGTGTGTGTTTTGAGTCCACCACATCTAAACGCTAATCAAATCTTCTTGAACTGAAGAGCATTAAGGGACAATAATTTGAGCTTCCATAATAAGCCGCTATCGAAAATATGACATGTACGGAGCAATCCGTCTCTCATGCTATTATTGTGCTGCAAATTAAATTCGCCGGGTTTTGCGAGTAGTTTTTTTTTTAAATTAAAAAAAAAAAAAGTTTTTACAGTGGGTGGTAATTACCACCTGTGTGCGTAACTCGGTCAGTCACGACATAGCGTCCCGCCCGCCTCTCTTGAAGCTCAGCTTTTAACCCCTTGACTCCCGAAGCAAAACGAGTTTAACGCAAATGCAAGACGCATAGATCCTCATGTGTCCCCGCAGTTGCGGGGGCTCATGAGAATCTATGCCTCTTGCTGACCTCATTTAATACCGATATTTCACAGACGAATGACTGAAATTCGGTCAATACCTTTAGCGTGGAGTTAACAAAGATCTGCGTCCGCTGGCATGGAAGGGGTTAAGGAATATGTCCCAGATACAAGAGATGCATCGACCATGAGAGTTCAAGGGTAGTGTCAGATTAGCTTGGCGCCTTGAAAGGCGCCAAGCTAATCAGGCACTACCCTTGAACTCTCATGGGCATCGGCCCTCCTCGTGCTCCACGAAGTGCAGTAGAACGAAAGGTGTCAGGTCGATGGGAAGTATCCGTTACACATTTCGTTCCGCCTGGACGAAATCTGTATCACGGCTGAGTGATTATCCGTTTATTTAATAAACCCAACCATCTGCGTACACGTATCGATTACTAACATCTTTGCCGCATACCGTAGTTCGAAAAGGATAAATTATATTTGGATGTTGTCTGTTAATAAGGCTAAAGGTTTCTCGATGATGATTTTTTTAAAAATGAGACACCCCACTTGCCTACCCCCCAAAAAACAAACAAACAACAACAACAACAAAAACACAACATAAAACATAAATACTACTGCTACTATTACTATTACTACTACCAAATAAGATAATAATAATAATAATAATAATAATAATAGCAACAACAATAACAACACTAATAACAATAAATAAATAAATAAATAAATAAATAAATACATGATAAATCAATAATAAATGAAATAAATACAGGTAAACAAAAAAGGAAGGCAAGTCATAGGCATTGCATGACTTTGCAATCCCCATATGCTAAAAGGATTGTGCGTCAGTTAGAGATGGGATGTGTGGTGGGGTTGGGGTAGGGTGAGATACTGGCATCCTTCACTTCAGCACCATTCGTGAAATGATTTGACATCGCTAACCGCAAAATTTGAATGTCAGATTTGGCTCATCCAGACTAGGAAAGGAACTCTCTGACGACACAAGGAGCTCAATCTGAACTCTCGACAGTTTTATTCCCATTTTCACGACGAAGAAAGAATAGGAAGTCGTCTTTGCTTGTACTGAAACCCAATCTTTTAACCCCTTCGCTGCCAGTGATCACGAATTTCGAATTCTGAAACCACTATACATTGACTGACATTCGCGTGAAAAACACAGATCTGAATACGACCCAGAATCAGTAGACATAAAAAACACTGGACTCACAAGAGACAAAAATCCTCATGAGCCCCCGCGACTGCGGGGGCTCATGAGAGTTTATGTCTCTTGTAGGTAGATAGCATTAAGCTTGTCCCGGCAGTTAAGCGTTTAATGCCATGTACTTTTGCGCGGAACTGTAAGTCAAACGCACTTGACTTTTCCAATGAAACACATCGTAGGGTGTTGCTTCAGCTTCGCTTAATGGTAATTCCCTAGAAGACGTAGGCTGTGTTTTGAAATCTTTGTAAATTCAACGTCGAAGATTCCCAGCTGCGTCAAAGAGGAACATGCATAAAGAGAGGCTCACGCAAGAAGCATAGATCCTCATGAGCCCCCGCAAGTGCGGGGGCTCATGACGATCTATACCCCTTGCAGTTGGGGGTGGTGTTCAATTTTTCTCCGCAGTGAGACGGCAAACGGTGATTCGCCAGATCGAAAGTATTAATTTGACCCTCCAAGGGCAATAAATTGGTCGATGCCTCAGCTTATCTTAGCCATATTAGAAAGAATGCACTTTCAGCTCCCCACCGCGAAGGATCATCTGATGTAAATGAACGACTGTCAAGAGGCATAAACCATCGTGAGACCTCGCAGACTGCAGGGGCTCATGAGCATCTATGTCTCTTCCAGAAGGATTTAGCCTGGAGAAGTATTTTAATTAAGTACTTCATTCAATGAAGTTTTGGTTTGCTTGTATGCGTAGCCCGTTGTCTCTACTATCTATTTGTGTACATTAACCGTAATGTGGTTGTACCCAACACTGTTATTTCTTTCGTTATAAAATTCTCTTTAAACAGATAGTGATTGTCTGACATTGCTTCGCTCCCGAAGCTTAATCAGTCTGGGTCTTGTTCATCGCTTCATTCCGGTTGACCATGGATGAAGATCTAAAACTCATTGCAGATTGAATGCACTGAACTGTTTGATACGGTACCATAGCTGTGCCGGAGAAAGGCAAAAGACAGTAAGTTCAATTTTGTAGAAAGCGAGTTTCATCGTAATACAATGACAATCTCGCTCTTCACAAATAGGGACATACTGTTGGTTTTTTTTTTGTTGGTTTTTTTGTTTGTTTGTTTTTTGTTTGCTTTCACAGGGCAAAGCTGCTATCCTGTGACTATATAAATCTCATGAGGTTAAGAAAATTGTTATCATTAACCAGCAAATTAGTGAATCACTTTCAGTCCTGCCATTAAACGCATATTTTATTGGAAAATCTTTGTTGATTCAACGACCAAAAAGCCGCAACTGTCCCAGAAACACGGATACAAGTTAGCCTCGGCAAGAAGCCTAGATCTTCATGGGCCCCCGCAGTCGCTGGGCTCATGAGGATCTATGCCTCTTGCAGTTGGATCACGTTCACTTTTTCTCGGCAGTGACGGGAGCATTTTTAAATCCAAACATGATTTCACACTGACTCCGACCGAAACATCGGTATGTCTGCAACCGGTAATATAAATACACAATAGCAAGTGGACCCTGCAGGCGTTTTACGTCTATGTTCCGTAGACAGGTGGGAAGGACGGAGCCCTGGAGGTCATCGCGGCCGTGCATTCAAACACTAGGAATACTCCCAATCATTCAGCTTTATCAGTCTGAACTGTAAGAAGAAGGGCTAACTGAGTGGACAAAAGGTCCTCGGGCCGACGTCGGCCGTAGCCGGCTCGCGCACGTCAGTGCTCGGGCCGGCTACGGCGGACGCTGGCCCGAGGATCTTTTGCTTATTGGGGAACTATTGCGTTCAATTGATTTTAGTCCCCAGTCTCCATATCAGCACTCGTTAACTATATAGTTTCGCCGCCTAAAACAGTGCCCATTATCGGTACAACGCCGACGTCCATCTTCCAATGTGGTCCACACATTTGGTGCACAGCATAATAAAGTAAAGTTTGAGTACTACAATCTACAAACACAGAACGGACAAATGTAGGCATTGACTGCATTTTACAAGAAAATAAATGCATTTTGCTGTTTCTGTATGGTAAGTCCTGACGCCCAAAGATGTTTTCACCACAACCCATGTTCACGTAGTCACCCCCCCCCCCCTCCCTCTCTCTCTCATTCTCGCCAACTATACCTCCCCCACCCCTCCCCTCCTCCAACACACACAAACATACCCCATCTCTTACCCCCATCGCGGTTTCCATTCTCACAATACCCCTCCTACTACGCCGTTGGCTGTCAATATGTCGAGGTAATTATTGCAGGAATCACTTGGACGAAAATGACCAGCTACCGCCAGCCAGAGGGCTAAAAAAAAAAAAAAAAAAAAAAAAAAAAAAAAAAAATTCCCCAACCCCGTAAGCGGTGGTGAGATCGCTAATACTCAGTAGGAGCCGTGTTTTCATCCGACGTAAGTAAAAAACAAGTACTAGCCCAACGCTCAAAAGGCCATCGGGCCGATGTCGGCCCGATGGCCTTTTGCGCATTGGGATGAACTCGCCCAGCCTCCTTTGTGCGGTCATATGAGACGTGGCAGTGGAAATGTTGGCACCACCTTTTGTTGCTCATGAGACTCATTTGGATGTTGAGTGTTGAGCTTCGGATGAAAAATGAACTCGTAGTTTCGAACGGTAGGCAGTCACAGATGAAGACTGAGAACAATAACTCGAACAAGAACACAGACAAGAAGAAGAAGAAGAAGAAGAAGAAGAAGAAGAAGAAGAAGAAGAAGAAGAAGAAGAAGAAGAAGAAGCCTGTAGAAATATGAGATAAAGATCGCACTGTGTGCACTTAATTATCTTATCAAAACAAGTTATTTTACATAAATAGTGAAGGGACTTCAGTGCATTTTGTATGATATTATGTATGATAAAGCAAAATGCGCTTGAGCTCCGTCACTGCCACTGATCGTACACTGTACGTCTGAAATCTCTTATAAATTCAACGCGAAAGAGATCCAGCCGTCCCACGAAGAATGGATACAAAAGTGGTTTCAGTAAGAGGCATAGATCCTCTTGAGCCCCCGCAATCGCCTCTTGCATTAGTGCAGTGTCCATTTTTTTCTCTCGACAGATTTTCGGTTAACTCATTCTACCCCAGACACACCACAGCAAGATATGAATCGACCATTATAGTTCAAGGGTGATGCCAGAATAGCTTGGCGCCTATGGGCGCCAAGCTATTCTGGCATCACCCATGAACTATCACGATCGATCTGTGTCCTGCATTGCAAAGCAGTCTTCAGAGGACATCGACAAAATTTGGGGATTTCGGTCTTGGGGTAGAATGAGTTAAAGTTAGCCGTAAATTGTGAATAGACCAGCACAGCGTTCCCAAGAAAACGCATTTCTCGCCTATTCACGGTATATGTCGGGTATTAATCCATTGTGCCCCCAGGGTTGAAATCCTCAAAGTTTGGAGTTGTCCCCTGAAGACTGTATTACAACTCAGGAGACAGATCGACCATGATAGTTCAAGGGTGGTGCCTGAATAGCTTGGCGCCTATAGGCGCCAAGCTATTTGTGGTGTGTCTGGACTAAATGAGTTAAAGTTCGTTAGCGCTTTCAACGTGTAGAGATCGCAGCTAAATCAAACACTTGGCGACGGGTAAGTATTTTGCGAAGGAGGAAAAGGTCTTATCATTTTATGTAATTTCTTGAAATCGCTGTTTATGCGGCCGAATGATTTTTTATTTCTAGATATCATTCTCTTCTCTTACATTGCCAACAGACTTATATGTCTTGTTAGGAGCAAATTACATGCCGTGCGATATGGACAGAAATGGATTCTGCCATGATATGCTAAAAACCAGCATATCCATTCTTGAGAAAAGCGAGATTTTTATTGTAAAACAATACAAATCTTGCTTTTCTCATTAAATAAACATACAGGGTTGTGCTCAAGAGTGTGCCAGAGAACGTATAATCCGCAGGCGGAATCAATAGATCCTCATAAGCCGTGATGTCTGTTGGGACTCATATAAGATTTAGCCCTCTTGTTTCAGTCATTTACAAGTGTTTTTCTCGAGGAGAAATGTTTTAGACTAACACTCAATGTCTTTCATATCATCCTTGATCGAGTAGGGCCCACTTTCTCTCGCCATAGGATCTCCTCAAAAGAGGCGCAATGGAAGCGAACCTACTATGTGTGCTGGTCTGTGATTTTGGGCCTTACGGCTTTTTTGCCCCAAAACACAAATCAGGATGATATGTCACCCAAGGCCGCATCATTGACAGCTCATACGTACTGACTTTCTATGCTTGTAGGCGATGTCCTCGTTCATTGACGTCGCAGCATTCACTCGTGGTCCATAATTTGGTGTCAGTGTCATGTCCCACTGTTTGCAAATGGCAATCTGTCGTTATGTGGCACAAGCCAACATGTCCATTTTTTGAAAAAATCGAGATTTTCATTGTATAACAATGATATTCTTGCTTTTCTCAAAAATGGTCATACTGGCTTTTGAAATTTGACGGGAGCATTGGAACTAACAGGTTATTGCAGTACATTTTGCTAGAGTAACTGCTCCTGCAAATGTAAGAGTCCACGCTTTTTGCTGGCTGGAATCGGTCTTGAAACCACGTGCGCTGTTGGACGTATAGTGAACGGCACCAGTTTCGAGGGATATGCACCGGCTTGTCGTCGTCAGTGAAGAGAAAGCCTTCAGTGGACTCATCATTGTATGGCATGCCAGATTGTTACGTGCGATTCAGATCCGCACTGTGAGGACAAATCTCAATCTGTCCATTTTTGTGAAAAGCAAGATTTTCATTGTAACTCGATGCAAATTTCGCTTTTCACAAGAAATTGACTTTCTGTCTTTTGCCTTCCCGGGGCAGTTGCTCATCCAGCTTGTTCCATCTCCAAGAGGCATTGATTCTTATAAACCCCTGCAGGCTGCAGGGACTCGTGAGAATGCAGGCCTTTTGAAAGAGAATAACCCAACGGAGAAAGAAACACGCTTACTAAAAGACAGTTACAACACAATAAATTGTGTTGTAACTGTCTTTTCTAAGCGTATTTCTTTATCTATATGTCTTTAATTGCTAGAGCCACATCGTTCAGATCCTGGTGTTGACTGTACAGTAGTTTATTTGATTACTATTTATTCGTCAGTGATGGCTTGAAAACAAGCTGCACAATTTCAAAACATCGTTTGCAGCATACAGTCCGTCCTCCCTGGCAAAGTCCACCGCGATGAGGACCCAGGCAACGTCCGCGATGTTTTAGTTTCAAATGGTTGAGAAATCTCCCCTTCCAACCCAAACTGGCATGCGCGGCCCCACCCATCACCCCTCAGTCCCTCATACCGACACTGTCTGATAATTCTGCGTTAGTCACATTGCAACACTGGCTAAGAAGACCAGTAAAACCGACATGTAGTTAGACGCCTGTCGCCGAAGAGCCTGTTGCCAGTCAGCAAATCGCAGCTCGGTAAGCAAGAGACCCTCGGGCCCACCGCGGCCGACGTGGCCCCGAGGACCCTTGCTTACTGGGAGAAGCAATATTTCCGACGTGTGTCATCTTGCTTCGACCTGCCTCCAAAACGAGTAAATGTGGAATTTCTTTTCGTAGAAGAGTTCAAGATAAATAAACGAATAGCAGCACGTTCGACTTCAACCCAGACTCCAGTTATATCAATCACACTGGCTCCCTCTCTCAATCCGCTCAGCCCGAGTCCAGGGAAGTAACCAGTGGGGCAATACATACTACATGTACCCTTCTTGCGCGCCAGCGGCATTGCCAGTCTTATCTTTTTGCTCCACTCTCTTTCCACTAGACTTGTATTTACTCTGCTTAGAGTGGGGAAAATGACCCGTCTCCGGTAATAGACTGAGTGCTGGAATTCTGTCTGTATATGTGTCTTTGTAAACCGCTGCACACACTATGCGTCTGAAGAAGGAACACAAATATAGAAGTGAGTTCAAGAAGCATAGACCCCCATGAGCCCACGCAGTTTTGTGGGCTCATGGGGGCCTATGCTTCTTGAAGATAGAACAAAAATGTCTTCCAGAAGAATTGAGATCTGTAAATTTTCCCCAAGGCTCGAGACACACAGATGTAGATTGGCCAGCAAACGGCATGGGTCCCCATGAACAGTTGGAGAAACTCACCATCTATGCCTCCAGTAGAAGTCTGGCGCCAGACACGGATTCCCATCACGATCATCAACTGGACAGGTTGCAAACAATTATGATTTTCAGCCTGAGGGGTGTCGGCCAGGCCATTGAGGCGGGCAAATGAAATCATAGCAAGATTGTGCGCTGGTCTGCGATTTGGGACGTTACGGCTGACAGGCCGTAAGGTCCAAAATCACAGGCCAGCGCAAAAATGCGGATGAATATTCCCTTCCAAACCTCGCAAGTCAGGACGAGCAAGTAATTGAGCAAAACTGAATGATTTTAATGTTGGAGGGATGAAAAGCAGTCAGTCGTTCAGCCCATGCTATTTGAAGGAGAAACAGACTCACGTCAGTCGCAAGGCATACTGAGAATCTGTGCATCTCGCTGACCGAGATCGGGCTCCGGCTGTGCCTCAAATTGAGGGAGTTGTCTAGGGTATGGCTGGGAGATTGAAGTTGCGTGGCGGACTGAACGAAATCTTGGAAGAAAACTTGATTTGTACGTTTCCGTGCGAAGTTAGATCATTTGAACTCCTGTAAACTTCTTTCAGCTTTTTCAGATCTAAACTGAGCCAATAATTACGCCATATACATCCTTAAGAGCCTAGGCTCGGCAGATTGTGAGGCTCATGTACGTCTGTGCCAAAATCGCAGAGAATCTGTGTGAGAGATGACAATTTATGAGCCCACTTTTTCTCTCCGCCCATTTTCTTTTCTGCCCCAGTAGTCGGGACCAACAATTTCGCGCGGGTCTGCGAATTTTGGCTTTACGGCTCTGGGCCGCAGGGTCGAAAGTTACAGAGCAGCATGCACGTGGACTACGGAAAGTTATTTCAGTAATGGGTTTTTTCAACTTGTTACAGGGTCCATAAATAAGTCATGACTAAAATTAACCCCTTCCCTGCCACTGGACGACTGCGGGGGCTCATGAGGATGTATGTCTCTTGCAGTTGAATCATGTTCATTTCTTCTCGGCAGTGAAGTGGTTAAAACAGAAGACTGAAGTCTGTGCCTCATGCGTGAATCTATATCACCCATCACGTTCGAGATGTGCTACAAATGTGCATAATACAATATATTATACAATTGTTACGTGGTGGAGTTGTAGTCGTAGTATGATAAACACACCAGACGCACGCACGTAAGGTTCTTTTAAATAAACTTCATTCAGCTGCAATCCGTCACACGTGGCTTAAGGATGTAGACAATACTGGAGTAACAGTTCCAACAATATTTTAATTCAGCGATGCAATCTCCACACAATGCAGTTCCAAATGCACCAACACTGATACAAAGTCTCTTCTGGAAATATCCACACTGTCGACACAAAGTTCCTCGCACAACGTACACCACACTGTTACGCTGTATCTCTCACAATGTACACCCTAGACGGGCCACGTACCTACGATAACTGTGTGTCTCTACAACTGACAATGCAAGACAATGTATATTCGCGCTCTCCTAGCACCAACGTTATATAGTAAGACACTTTCTAGAATAATCCAAGAAAATCATTCAACGCAACCAATCAAAATAATCTACGTAACCGGAACTCAAAAATATTAATAAAAAAACGAACTTTCTAGAAAACTACAATAGGCTACACAAATTTGGCTGCTCACTTCAGCTCCAAATCCTTGGTAAAATGACATCTCACAAAATTATGGCAAGCAGTTTACAAACTAGTCGGAAACTTCGAGAACTACCACGATCCTTCATAACACACAAGAAAACGGCTGACGGCTTCACGCGCACAGTAAACAACTTGTTACGAAATGTCGCCAATTTACCGACGTCATACATACGAGGTCACTAGACAGTGCGACCTTTCTAGAACGTTCTGGACTAAACGTATCATAACGAAGTGAATTCCGCTCTGCGCGACCGAAAGAAAATGTTACTTAAAAAGGTACGTGAATCATAACCATGATAGCTTAAATAAATATCGGAACGTTTCCTACGATTAACACATGTATGCTCTCACAGGACAACACAACCACAATCGTAACAACAATATATAAAGCACTACAAAACACTTCGGTTTTAACACAACTTTAAGGGATCCACATTTGTTGTTATAACTGAAGTGTGTTAAAGTAAAGTATAGCTTACACAGAAAGAGTCTTTAATGATCTCTGAAAAGTGACTTGATTTATATCCATCGAAATTTACTTTGCATTATAATTTGTTATACACTGTAAAGTGTTGTTACATCAGACTTGTGTTATATTCGATCGTTTTTTTAACCCTTTCATCGCCAACACCCTACAGCAGAGGATTGATTGACCGTGATAATTCAAGGGTAGTGTCAGATCAGCTTGGCGCCTTGAAGGCGCCAAGCTAATCTGGCACTACCCTTGGATTTTCTTGGTCAATCCACCTTCTGCAAGTGGTACATAATCGTTAAGTAACACTTCCAATATTCGGGAAATGCGCCCATGGCGCTAAAAGGGCTAAACTGTACATTATAGTCCGTTATACTCTGTATCCTTAATCGCCTGCTCGGCGTTAAACCCAACTACACTAACTAACTAACTAACTGTATCCTTAATCGCCTTCCACCTGCAAGAGGCACAGAACCTTATGAGCCCCCGGACGTCGCTGGGCTCCATTACTACATTTAAATAAAATGCTCCTGGACACAGAATGGTAAAGTCTAATGATTGTGCGTTTCAACTACAATGAGATTTACTTTCTGCTGCTAGGAAGACATGACATTTCTGAATCTCCTAACACTTTCGAGACATGTCGCATCACGTCTCGAAAGAGTTAAAGATACGTTTCTCTTAGCGTGTACTTATTTATACATACTTGATACGGATTCTCAAAGACCTGGGGCCAATACAATACAATACAATACAATACAATACAATACAATACAATACAATACAATACAATACAATACAATAATACTTTAACAAAACGAGGCCGACATTGACGCGAGGGCATTCAACCTTCACTTCAAGCGACATAAATTCTCATAAGCCCCCGCAGTTTCGGGAGCTGATCAGAGCCTATGCCTCTCGATGACCCCACTTTGTATTCCGTTCCCTGGACGATTGTCCTGGGGCTCTTTGGCGTTGAATCAGCATAGATTTCCAAACCACAGTCTGCGACTGGAAGAGAAATTGCGATGATCTGGTTTTCCAGGCCTTAACTAATTCAGCCCCGACACACCACAGCAAGACACGGATCGAGCATGATAGTTCAGATAAAAAATAGCTTGGCGCCCACCCTTGAACTATCATGCTCGATCTGTCTGTGGAATTTTAATACAGTCTTTCAGTGGTCAACTTCAAAATTTGGGGATTTCGGGATTTCGGATTTCGGGGAAACTTGTCTTAATGATGTAGACCAGAGGACGATTAAAGAACTGAAGTTGCGAAACTGTCTGGGTTGCAAAAGCGACAGCATATAACCTTTCAGAACGCAAACTTATAACTAACTTTTGCGCGTCACCATATTAGGTCCAATGATCACCTAGTCCCCCAAAATACTGCCACTGGACGCAGACTTAGTCTCTAACACGAAAGAGCCCCAGCCGGGAAAGAAGAGGTGTCAGCAAGAGGTATAGATCCTCATGAGCCCCCGCAGTTGCGGGGGCTCATGAGGATCTATACCTCTTGCACTTGTGTGGTGTTCATTTCTTCTCGGCAGCCGGTGAACGGATTAATAAATCAAGCATACAAATGTCTGATTACTCGAAACTTCAGTTTTCCCGCCCATTTGATGAAAACAAAACAAAACAACAACAACAACAACAACGCCGACAGATTAATTCGCTATTGATACAGGATGACATACGCGTGATGGTCTGTAACTTTGAAGCTTACACTGTCAAGCCGAATGTTTCAAACGTACAGGATAAGCATTGTGTTTGTCTAATGTCCCGTCACATATTACAGGAGCTGCTCAAAATTGGTGTGATTTACAAAAAAGCCCAAAATAAACAATCTAGGTTATCCTATCAAAGTAGGTCAAACATTGCTCGGACTTCAAACACTCCGTGGATTCATCAGGCTCGCTCCATCTGCAAGAGGTGTTTATTTTCATGTGCCAGTGCAAGCCTCTAGCTCGCAAGGTGTTGACGTCCACAATTGAGGAACTTATTATTATTATTATTACATGGTATTTATATGGCGCATTTTCTCATATTTATAATATAACTCAATGCGCAGAATGTAGCCGCGAACTGAACCCTACAAGCACGCTCACGTGAATCACGCGCATTCACTCACACACTTTACGTAAACACAGAACATTCACGTGGTGCTAAGGGCAAGCTCAAGCAAGCTACTGAAGTGACGGTATTTGGAAATCGTTTTGTATTTGAAATTTTATTAAGTTGGCTGAAACTGACGCCAAAGTGGAGGGGGAAGAAGAACCGGAGTACCTGGAGAAAGAACCCCCGACGGTCCGCCCGAATTAACGGTGACACTTACTAGAGGAGAAAAGTCCTACGCCGGAACCCGGAATCGAACCTCGCACCTTTAGCATTGGTGGCAGGCGCCTTAACCACTGCGCCACGGACCGCCCTGAGACGCCAAACTATTCTGGCACCACCCTTGAACTATCAACTTATCCGGGATTTAAGCCTTAACTGCCGGGGCAAGGCAAACCTAACCCGGCTGCAAGAGACATAAACCCTCATGAGCCCCCGCAGGCGCGGGGGCTCATGAGGGTTTATGTCTCTTGTTGGTCCTTTGTTAGTTATGTCCATTTTTTAAATCCCATTTCATCAGTGTTCTTCACGCGAACGTCGGTCAGTGTGCAGTGGTTTCAAACGCAAAATTAGTGATCATTGGCAACGAAGGGGTTAACGGTTCGTCTTTAATTATACAGACACTAGACTGTTATTTATTATTTTTCTCATTAACGTAGGAATATCATAATTTTACCAGGAGCGCGCGAGACAACAATGACCCGGAGGGAATTCTTTCTTATTGCTGTTCCCCCACAATCTGCAAGTCGAGCATGACCCTTGTACTGCAAACACGATGAATATTCTCCACTTTGCCTCAATTATTTCCTTGATCCTTGACCTGAGTGTTGCGAAGGAGAATTTGATGTACAGTGACGATCACAAGAAATGCGACATCATTCGAATCAAATGATGTCGCATTTCTTCTGCTGGTCAGTACAGTTCTATAAAACCCACATGAGCGTTGACACTTTTCTTTTGTAAAAGCAGTGTGCTACAAATTGCCACGAATACATCACAAATTGAACTCTTGAAGAACCGTTCTCCACCAGGAACATCGTGGATGCAGTTGTGTCCAGCAAGAGTGATAGACCCTTCGTTGCCAATGATCACTAATTTTGCAGTTGTGTCCAGCAAGAGAGATAGATCCTGCGTCAGGGCTGTGATGAAGATCTGCTTCTCTTGTCCATGGGTTTGCCTTCAACAAAGGAGGGGTTACGATTTATTTCTACAGAGAGTGTAGACATAGCTCTCACGACGAGGGGCGGGGGAGGGGGAGGGGGGGGGATTTTACCTTGCATAGGCTCGCTTGGCTGCTGCAATGAGTCTGGGCGTTTTGAGGCTTAAACATCCATTTGCATCAAGACCGGCGTATGGAAAATCGTGCAGAGAATATTTGTTACATTTCCTTCTTCTTCTCTTCTGTTACTTTTTCATGATAGGAATGAACATTTCCACGAAGATGGAGAGAGAGCGAGAGAACCCACGACAGCTAGATATCTAAAATATCTTTAGTCATAATATGGGCTTTGGAAGTCTCCTGGACTGGCTGTCGGTGCATTTATTATTTTCCGTCCACCAAGAGGTGTAGGTCCTCATGAGCCCCCGCAATTGCGGGGGCTCATGAGGACCTATCCCTCTTGCACATAGGCTGCGTTCACAGAAGATGTGGATTCTCACTATATTATAACAGAGAGTGTAGGAAAAGAAACAACCCACTGTATGAAGATCGCCGGTATCTGTACTGTTAACTAAGGATTTTGGAAATTTTGCGGTTTGTGGACATAGTCCAATTTCTTGACTGCCGAGTAAAATGAAACACCACTCAACAGCAAGAGGTATAGATCCTCATGAGGCCCCGCGAATGCCTATACCTTTTGCTGAAAACACTGCGTTGCATTCATGTTCCGGTGACGGCTGCAGGTCTTTGACGTTGAACTGACAATGATTCAAAAACACAGTCTGGGTCACCTGACAGTTAAGGGGTTAAATTAAAACATGCACAATCTTTAAAGCGCAGTTTAAATTTTTTTTTATCGATACAGTTGGTGAGATGGTATTTTGCGGGAGTGGCACTTTGACACATTACACATCCAGTAATTTATTCGCGCTCATATATATAAAACTCACCCTCAGACAACATTGTTACCGCGAAAACTGTTGCAGACGTGTTGCTGCAAAATTTTGCGGTTCGAGTATGGGTGCTGACACCGCAAAATGTTGCAATGCTGCACTTTTGTTGAAATGCAAGAATTTGAGGTGCAATTTAGACAATGACAGAAACACCGAAACAGAGAATCGTAGCCATCTTGTTGCACTTTTTAGCAAGCTGCAACATTTTTGCGGTTGTGCAGCTTTGCTCGCTATATCGCAAAATATGGCAGTGCATCACGTGCAACATTTTGCCGTTCAACACATCTTGCACTAAAAAGAAAAAGATAGCGCTTTGTAAAGCGAAACTATATTTAGTGTCTGGAATGAAAGGTATTCCTATATCTACGTTCTTGTAAAATACACAGCTTGTGAACGCGTTGTGAAAGAACTTCACGACAGAAGACAATCTCCGTGAGCGAAAGGTCCTCGGGAGGCCCGCGCACTCCCGTCTACCCCAGGACCTTTTGTTCACTGAGACAGCCTTGTGATAGTGTGACCTTTAAAGATTCAACTTCTTCACCGCAATCCGGTTTGTATTCCAAACAGAAGCTACACAATGGGTTTGGAAATACAAGCGCCATTGAAAACCACGGTTTGCAATCTGGGTTGATTGATTGACTGCACAAAAAAAAAACACCGTTGATAAATTCATCTTTGGTAAACCCGTTTAGTGCCGAAAAGATCTGAACTAAACTGCAAGAGGCATGAATCCGCATGAGCCCCCTGCTGCGGGGGCTCATGATGATCTATGCCCACTTTGACTCCAAGCTAGGGCAATTTGGACAGTCGAACTGAATTCACAAAGAACGCACAAACACAACCTGCGTCTACCGGCACTGAACGGGTAACCCCAACACTGCCGAGAAAAGGTGAATCACATGACCCAACAGCAAGAGGCATAAATCCACATGAGCCCCCGCAGTCGCGGGGGCTCATGTGGATTTATGCCTCTTGCAGTCTGGCTGAGACCAATTGTATATTCATGCTTCCTGGACGGTCTTGGGTTTTGGTCGTTGAATGAACAAAGATTTCAGACTCTACAGTGTACCAACAGTGGTAGAGAAGGGGTTAAACTCTACAACAGATACTCGCAAAAACAGGATAACCGATTTAGCGCTAGGTATTGTCAATGTTTTTCGGTTGAACAATTTTACCCGGATCGTGAAATGAGTGTCACACATTGGGACAAGCCGTGGCGTAGGAAGACATTCTTCATTTTCATTATTATTGTGTCTACTTATTTATTTTTTTTTTTACTATGAGAGATGACAATAAATTAGATTTTCCAAATTTAGCTGCTGCAATCAAACAAATTCCTGAATATACCATAGTCTTCATTCGTTTTCGCAGGAATGAAACATTTTTTTTTTCAACTAAGAACGTTTAGAGTGTTTTAAAACGGCACCAAAACTAATACTCTTTGACTGTTTAACTCAACAAAAAAAAAGCAGGAGCAAAAACATCTAAGTTTAGTTTTCAGACAACAAAATTTAACACTTTGACTGACGTTCGCGCGCATTGTCTATATATGTGTTCTAGTCTGTGTGATTTTGGATCTTACGGCTCTAAATTATACAGTATATCCCTTTGACTTCCATGAGGCAAGCAGGTCACATTTTACGATTATCCATCGATCCAGAAAAGAACCCAACGGAGAAAGAAACACGCTTAGAAATGACAGTTACATCACAATTGTATGTTGTAACTGTAATTTCTAAGCGTGTTTCTAAAGAAACACGCTTAGAAATAGCAGTTGCAATACAATTGCATTGTGTTGTAACAGCCATTTCTAAGCGTGTTTCTTTCTCCGTTGGGTTCTTCTCTGATTTTCTACACGCTTGGCAATCACCATTCTGGTCTGGACTTCATCCATGGATCATTATTAAACTTAAACACAAGTCACAGAAGATGAAACATTAGATCACATTAGCTCCTTGATACTGCCTGACTGGCTTTAACTATGCAGACAATGCCGCTCAATGAAGGCAACAGACACTAAGTAAATTTTAGTAAAGAGCGAGATTTTCGCTGTATTAAACTCAAACTCTCAATCTACACAAAAATTGACTTATCGTCGTTTATTTTTATGGGGTAGCTTTATATACGGACGAGCAAAAGAAATGCGACATTTTTGGAATCATCGGAAACAATATATTGTTTTCGATGATTCCAAAAATGTTGCATTTCTTTTTGCTCCTCAGCATAGAAGAGACAAACGTTGATAGGTATAAGATCCACATAACAAGGGGAATCACCCAAGGGATCGAAAAATACGCAAACAAACAATAAGATCTAACAGGATGTTTATGTGTTAAACGACTAAGAGCAATCACTCTGTCACTATCACCGACGGAAAAATACGAGAACAATAAATCTTTGCGTGTTTGTCCAGTGTTTGAGTGATTTCTCTTGGTTTGTAGACTAATATGATTGGCTTTACGCGTTTCATGGTGCCACGCTTGGTTGAATATGACATGGCCGGCACCGACCGACTGCGTGTGAGCTAGCACGCACATGCGAACACTTGACGGTCGTGCCTTCTCCCATCTTGTTCCCGCCACCTGGAACGGCCTCTTGGCCCCTGTCTGTAACTGTCAAATCACTTCTCAAAACTCACCTCTTCAACACTGCCTTTGACTACAAATAGTCTATGTCCCCAGCCCTTGTACATAGTCGTCACCAATATCGTGTGTGTGTGTGTGTGTGTGTGTGTGTGTGTGTGTGCGTGTGTGTGCGTGCGTGTGTGTGTGCGTGTGTGTGTGTTTGTGTGTGTGTGTGTGTGTGAGTGTGTGTGTGTGTGTATGTGTGTGTGTGTGTTTGTGTGTGTGTGTGTGAGTGTGTGTGTGTGTATGTGTGTGTGTGTGTTTGTGTGTGTGTGTGTGTGTGTGAGTGTGTGTGTGTATGTGTGTGTGCGTGTGTGTGTGTTTGTGTGTGTGTGTGTGTGTGTGTGAGTGTGTGTGTGTGTATGTGTGTGTGTGTGTGTGTGTGTGTGTGTGTGTGTGTGTGTGTGTGTGTGTGTGTGTTTAACTCTTAGTTTTCTTTTTTGCATCAGCGCTCAGAGCTATTTTATGAATAAGGTGTAAAGTGTGCTTACAAGGGCAGGGAAGGGGCTCTACCCTGCCACTATATACCTACACTTTACGTACATGTTTTTGTTTCTGAAATCTTGTTCATTCAACGACCGAAAGCCAACACCGTCCAATATACAAATTGGTCTCAGCAAGGTACATAGATCCTCATTAGCCCCCGAAGTCGCAGGGGATCATGAGGATCTATGTCTCTTGAGATTTTGTCATGTTACATTTTTTCTCGGCAGTGAAAGGGTTAACATATTTTCATTGTTCTTATTTTTTTAAATCATATGTATCTACCTGTCAATATATATCTATCGCCTACTCTCGGCGCTAGACGCACAACAGGCAGAAGGCGTTTGATTTCTCTGTCTTGTTTTGTTGTCAGTCTACAAAGGAAGTGATGGATTAGATAGTCACCTGTCTTTGTTGTTGTTTAATTTTAGAAATACTGATCAACAAAAGAAAAGCGAAATTTTCACCATAGCGCTTTTCTTCGTAAATATGCTTTAAGCCGGGTTATTTTGACGACATTTATTAGAAAATGTTATGAAGAGTGTGCTATGTCGTGTGCAAATAGAATGTTTAGTCTTAAAAATCGCACATCGATGAGTTATGACGTCATCAGTGACACTACCGTCACAGGATATTGAAAGTGAAATGGTGAGCATCTGCAGAGAACACAGCTGAAAGCCAACCAATGTGCAGTGTCACTAAAGTCCGTGTGCATGAAAATCAGGGCCGTTTGGTCTTGACCTACTTTTCGTTTGCCACAGGCACCTAAATAATCAACATGACCTACAAACATAAAATAAAAAAAGTTCTTTATTTTTAGGTTAGCTACCATATTTACCTAATCAAATGGATATGGGTGTGTTCTTTATCTCTGCATCAGTCACTAGAGCATAATCAATGGTTTGAAAGTAATTCACATTAAATAAAATAAGATTTATTAAGAAAATGATGTGCACAGGAAGTTCTGCTTCTCTAATGAATTTTTCGAGTCAAATTTCATTTGAGGCAGTTAATAACATCATAAGCAATCCACACAACTTGTGTGTTAAAACATATCACAGAAAACTTGCTTCACAGAGTGTGTCCAGTTTTACTTATTTTCACCACTAATGAAACCCTGTGTCCTCTAAGGTAGCCATGGTCGATAACTCATCCAATTTTTGTGTGAAGGTAGCTCAGACAGTAGGCTGAACATCTGAAGTAAGCAACAAATAAAATGTTCTTGTTTTTGCTGTCAGGGTGGCTCTTTCTTTGCGGATACACTTACAGAGACTTTTCGCGTTTTTAATGGAAGTCAGTATATTTTTATAAGGTCTTTGTCAAGTGAGACTAAATCTGTACCACCCTCTCCGTGTGCAAAATGCATAGATTCTCATTAACCCCTGCATCTGCAGGGGCTCATGAGAATATATGCTTTTTGCTGGACAAAATTTGGTAATATCTGTTTCTCCGATTAAGCGGCACCTCTGGGTTTAGGGATTTTTGAAAAATGGTGATTGTCAGCTGTTACTAAATCTGTGTCACCCCTTCCGTGTGCAAGAGGCATAGATTCTCATGAGCCCAAACATCTGCAGGGGCTCATGAAACTCTATACTTCTTGCTGGATAAAGTGGGTAATAGTTGTTTCTCAGGTGTTGGGTTCCTGTAGGCTTAGGGATTATCCTGACCGTCAACTGCGTTCGAAGTCTTTGTATGGTTCCTGTTTGTAGGCAAGAACTGCATTCACGCAGACAGTATAGATCATGTTTATCTTATTTGCAGCGTCATTGTTATGGGGCTGACAGTTTAACCAGTTCAGTGCCGAGAAAACGTAAACACAATCCAGCTGCAAGAGGTATAGATCCTCATGAGCCCCCGCAGTCGCGGGGGCTCATGAGGATCTATGCCTCTTGCTGACACCATTTTGATTCCCTGTTCCTGGGACAACTAGGATTTTGGTCTTGAACGAAGATTGCAGAAACACAGTCCACGTCAGCTGGCGCTGAACGGGTTAAAAGTGTTTGCCAAACCCCTTACGATCAAAATTAATTACAAAAATGGTTTGACCATGTCAGATCCGTTTTGACAGCTCCAGGCGCCAAAACATGTCAAAACCTTTTCAGAGTCGTCATGGTTGATCAGATTGAATGTGGATCACTTCCTTATTTAAGTCCCTTCTCTCCCAGTGGTGTTTTTTTTTTTTTTGCTTTTAAAACCATTGTCCAATCAACGCCGCACAGCGAGGTTAGTTTTGCACCAGCCACTAAGCAAGGTGCACCGCTGTAGCGGCACATCTTGCATAGTGGCTGGTGCAGGACTAAGCTCGCTCATGCAACTAGCCCCAGCCAGTCACGGAACGTGGAGAGAAAGTGGCATAGTCAAATACAGAGAGACTCTTGAGCCCTGCCACTGCAGGCGTATGAAACTGAATGTTTGTTCATTCAACGTCCAAAAGCAACAACCGTTCAAGGAAGACCGATACACATTCTGGACTCAGCAACTGCGGGGGCTCATGAGGATCTGTGCTTCCTGCTGAGCCCAGAATGTGTATGATTCATGTCTCTCGCAGTTCGATAATGTAGAATTTATTCTCGACAGTGGATGGGTTAATTCTCCTCGTGCTCTAAGTGTTAACGTAAGACGTCAACCGATTGGTTGGTTAGTTCGGGTTTAACGTCCACGGCACCGAAGTGATAATGGACGGCCCTGACTGGCGGGTTATGGGGGACAGGGAAATCTATTAGCTATGGAGTACGACCTGAGCACTGATCAACTCAGGCGCACTTCAACTGTGCCACTTTTGATTTACCAGGACCTTTCAATGGACATATTATTGAACAAGCCCGTCTTTTCCCCCTGGATTGAGAGTCCAGCTACCGGGGCCGGGATGGGGATTCGAACCCACGAACCGGCGATTCCCTTCGCTCTTCTGCTCCGACGCTTAACAGCCTGAGCTATTTCGAACTCTGGCGTCAACCGAGACAGGCGAGACCTTTATGTACTGCAGCTGCATGTCGATTGGCTGCACGCTTGCAGATGGCAGACACTGCTTTCCTTCATTGGCCAGTTGCATGAGTGAGATTACTCCTTCGCCAGTCACTAAGCAAGGTGCACCGCTACCACGGAGCATCTTGCTTAGTGGCTGGAACAGGTTAAACCATTTATCCCCCAACCCCCTACAGCAGGAGATGAATGGACCACGATAATTCAAGGGTAGTGACAGATTAGCTTGGTGCCTGAAGGCGCCAAGCTAATCTGGCACTACCCTTGAATTATCATGGTCCACCCATCTCCCGGTACATACTCGTTAAGTGACTCCTCCAGAATTTAGGAAATGTGGCCTTGGGGCTAAATGGGTTAAGCGGATGTACCATAATACGTAATCCAAACCAGAAATGTGAAACGTCGTGCAGTAAAATGGAAAGAAAATCCCAACAAAGAAACATCAAAAAAAAAGAAAAAAAAGGCAATTACAACACAACTGTCGTGTAACTGTCCTTTTCATGCGCGCATGTTTCTTTTCTTGGATTTTCTTCGTGAAATACTTAATAGTTTAAGGGTGATGGCAGGTTTTATTTTCTTGGCAAAATACTTAAAAGTTCAAGGGTGGTGGCATGGGTAGCGTGGTTTTCAGAGCGCGAGGTATTACCCCTTATTACAAACGAATTGCCGACAAGCGCCTGTGATTACTATATACCTACTGAGCACTTAATTGTGCTATTCACAGAAGTCTGGAACTAGAACCCCTATTAATTCGCTTAATCTCCTACATTGCCAGCATTTAAATTGACACCATAAGACTGTCACGAATTCACTGATTAATAGATCGTCATATTCATAAGGATGAGAGTAAAGGCCAGCAAGAGGGGTGGGGGGTGGGTGGGGGTGGGGTGGGGGTCTCATGAGGATCGATGCCTCTTGCATTTGCGATGTTGTTCGGATTTTTTTGTTGTTGTTGAGTGATAGGGTTAATGGAGAATAAATTCGCTTGCACGTACATGTATGATGCAGGTGTTGATACAGAAGTGTCCTGTTGCACTTTCCAGCCAGTTTAATCTGGAGACGAACTAATAAACATTTGAACTTTGGGCAGCTGTTGTGATTGCATGCTTTGTGTGTGTTTATTGTGGGAGTGTGTGTGTGTGTGTGTGTGTGTGTATGTGTTTGTGTGTGTGTGTGTGTGTGTGTGTGTGTGTGTGTGTGTGTGGTGTGGTGGTGGTGGTGGTGGTGGTGTGTGTGTGTGTGTGTGTGTGTGTGTGTGTGTGGTGTGTGGTGTGTGTGGCGTGTGTGTGTGTGTGTGTGTGTGTGTGTGTTTGAGTATGGTGTGTGTGTGCGTGTGTGAGTGCATGCGCACGTGTAGAAATGTGTCAGTATGTCTATGATACTATACGTGTGTGTGTGTGTGTGTGTGTGTGTGTGTGTGTGTGTGTGTGTGTGTGTGTGTGTGTGTGTGTGTGTGTGAGTTCGAGTGGTATGCGTGCATACTGTGAACGTGTCAACAACAATAACAACAACAACGTCATCATCGTCACCATCACCGTCATCGTCATTTAATTCAATTAAATAACTTTATTTATCCCTTAAAGGGCAATTACAGTTTGTAGATGGGAGGGAACGCAAAAAATATTCTAAAACATTATACAAACTTAAACAGCATTAATAACAACACATTTACGTCTTACTATCCACGTACACTCTTCAACCGTCCATCCAGGCCAGCGATACGGCCCACGCGATGAAACAACACACACACACACACACACACACACACACACACACACACACACACACACACACACACACACACACACACACACACACATACACACACGCGCGCGCGCACACACACGCACGCACACACACACACACACACACATGCAGACAAAAGCGTCAGAGTGGGTTACCTACCATTTTATGTCAAAATGGGTTCCCATATTTCTATTTATTCTAGGGCTCTGGAACTGATGCGAATGTTTAGAACTCACCTTATAACTAAGCTCTATAACTTAAAATAAAATAGACATTTTCTAGAAACAGAGCCACTAGATGGGGAAAAAAAATGGGTTTCTACCCAATAAAGTGGGTGCCTCAGCTCACACAAAAACTGGCATTACAGTCCAAATGGGTCTCTTCACAACATTAGGCGTCTGTAATAAGGTCAAGTTCATGGAATACTTCTGTTTCACATTATTTTGGGGGGTTGTTGTTATTTCAACTTAATGTGTATGTGTGCTTTAACATTTTTAACATTGCATGGTGCAAAATTCAATAAACACTGGCCCGTAACCTTTCGATTATGATTTTTACAGAGGAATCTTTTAAACATTGCTTCCTTTTTGTCCTTCTGAAGCAAAACAGTTTATCATGGCATTGATGTGAGAATCAACATAATGTATTCTGGAAATTAAAGGACTTTTTTTTGTTTTGGGTACTCTGGAGTTTCAGACAAACAGCAACAGAGCATTTTGAATATTAACCCTTATGATGCGGGTCAAAAAGTGTTGAAAAATATGAAAGATAGAAAAAGACCCAGACGAAGAAACTAACACTTAACTTATTCTACCCCACACACACCACAGCAAAATAAGCTATTCTGGCATCACCCTTGAACTATCATGGTGGATCTGTGTCCTGCACTGCAACGCAGTCTTCTGAAGATGACTTCAACATTTGGGCTTAACTTATTCTACCCCAGACACACCACAGCAAAATAAAGATCCACCACGATAGTTCAAGGGTGATGCCAGAATAGCTTGGCGCCTATGGGCGCCAAGCTATTCTGGCATCACCCTTGAACTATCATGGTGGATCTGTGTCCTGCACTGCAACGCAGTCTTCTGAAGACGACTTCAACATTTGGGCTTAGCTTATTCTACCCCAGACACACCACAGCAAAATAAAGATCCACCACGATAGTTCAAGGGTCATGCCAGAATAGCTTGGCGCCTATGGGCGCCAAGCTATTCTGGCATCACCCTTGAACTATCATGGTGGATCTGGTGTCCTGCACTGCAACGCAGTCTTTTGAAGACGACTTCAACATTTGGGCTTAACTTATTCTACCCCAGACACACCACAGCAAAATAAAGATCCACCATGATAGTTCAAGGGTGATGCCAGAATAGCTTGGCGCCTATGGGCGCCAAACTATTCTGGCATCACCCTTGAACTATCATGGTGGATCGGTGTCCTGCACTGCAATGCAGTCTTCTGAAGACGACGTCAACATTTGGGGATTCCTGTTTGGGGTAGAATGAGTTAAAATGACAGAACAGAACACTGACATTAATTAATTAACTGACAACATAAGAAATTACTTGAAACTTCAGCCTTTATTGTTGTCTTTCGTCGCCAACAACCAACCATTCTTCCGTTTGCAGAGTTTTAAATGGTATGCAGTATATTACAAAATGATCCAGCCCTCCCCCCCCCACCCATAATAACACTCTTGTAATCAATCTATCTTTACGTTGTCAATGGTTTTCTTATCTTATCTTATTACTTTTGTCCCCAGCCGGCTGTTTCGTTTTGCAAATCCAAAGGTTATACAGTATACAAAATGATCCAGGCGTCCATCAGATAAAAAAAGCAGGCTATACATGCTGAAACCACCCCAATAATAACACTCTTGTAATAAATCTGTATGAAACCGAAAATGCCGCGAGTGGCGGGGAACCTCAATTCATTTCTTTTGTAACTTTTTGAGTCTGTTGCGGACGTAATCCTTAATGTTTGTCCAGCGCCTATGTCTAAGTGCGGGCTCTTCTGCCATTGAGTGCTGTATCTCGGCCTTTCCAGGAAGTTTGTTCATGACGAGATGTGTCTTGAAACGAGTTTGAACAGCTTTCTCTTCAGCTTCCCCCATGGTTTCCTTGTAAATCTAGCTTTCTTTCGAACAGGAGCTGACGCAGTACTGTCATCATCAAAACTATCTAGATTGTCATCAGGCTCTGGACGTCTTTTCTCTGTCATGCTCATTGATTCCTGGGTTGTTGACTTGCTACTTGCTTCATTCACAGGTGCTGTTCCCCCCAAGACCTCTCTGCCAGTGCCAGTTTCTGATGTGTCTTCATTGTCAAAGTCAATCTCTTCATCATCGCCCAGCTCAGCTCTAATGCAACTCTCAAAATCTGTCATCCCATTGTTAACTGACAGAAGAATCTTTGCCACTTTTGCCTTTTGAAGGACGTCTTGAGGTTGGCGGTAGATATGGCGATGTATCCGAATATCATGGCCAAGGAAATCTGCCAGCTGATCCTGGTCTAACTCCGAGATGGCCATTGACTGAGCCAAAGTTGCAACCTGCTTCCGTAACTGAGTAAATGTGAACATGGCTGGGTATGACACCCCTGCTTCTAGGGCATGGGCCTTCAGAACATCATGGCCTCTGTAAGGCCTCTGACCAGAAGGTGTGGCAAAGATGTACTGGGAATCAGCGAGAGCTGGCACTGATTGCCTCATTTGAAGGATTCTGTCCACAGTTGTCATCATCTTCTTCGTCAGCAAAACGGGAACACTCCTATTAAACTTGCCTCTGATTTCCACTCGCTAAAAATGATTCACCATTTTCTTCTCAACCTCTGTGATACCTTTCATGATATCTTGATTGGTGATCGATCCAATCTTAGCATTCTGGAAGTCTGACACCTTCATTCTCTGAACTTCTCCCCCTCGTTTTCGGTTGAAAAGTGATACAGCACAAAGAGTTGCTTTAACCACTGTCGGATAATCTTCCGAAACCATCCTTGTCTCAAGAAGCTGTTGGACCTTCCTCACATCTTCACATGATGGGATCAGCTTGGGTTTGTTCATGGTCATTTTCCCGACCAACTGGGCTGCTGTAGCGGACACACAATCATACCAGTCCCCGTTGAAGACAGAGTCAAACCGCTGTGCCTCAGAGAGCTCCTGTCGCCACCTGTCGTCTGAACCCTGCCCAAGCTGTTTGGATGCCTGTGACTGTTTGATCTGTGAACACTTTTTCAAAGCATGGCCTATGCGCATTGCGAGATTGCCTTTTTTGAACGGATGTGTGTCCTCTTCAAAATCTGCTAGTTCTTTTACAGCCAGGACAACATGATCAAAGCTAGCTGAATTGATCACAGCATTTAAACTTGCGATTTTCATTTCTGACCTCACTCTGACAATCTTTAATAGTCTCCCTAACTCCCGCATCCTGGAGCTGATTTGTCCAGCCGTGTGTTCTTCAATGTCCCTGCGGTCAAATAATCTCTTTCCATACTCAAGAAGCAAGGGATCAGTTCTGATGAGACGGCTTATCTCATCATCTCTCTGGCTGGCCAAGACCTTGTGATAGAAGGAAAATTCAACGTCTAAGGGTATTGGAAGCATTAGGCGACCACGGCGCGCCGCGTCCCCTCTCCGAGCGATCTGAAACCCTCCTGGTTTCTGACAGCAACGTTTTGAGTGTACAGAGATCAGCTTTTTTTGATAGAGCCCTTTGCAATGGCTACAGGCGAGAAGGTCGTCTACCTTACTAGTTTTGGTGCGATACTTAGGAATGAAACATCCTGATTTGTTTTCAAGAACAGCAACGTTATGCATGTAATCACCCTCATCTTGTAGTCTGATCCATGCTTGACGTCTATGCTTCGTCCCTTCTGCATGGACATCTGCCCCATCTGCATGGACATCTTGTAAGTGCGTGCTCATTTTCAAGACAAGCTTGCCACACAATTTGCATGCATGTTTCTTGTCCCATTTGTACTTTCCTTTCCCTCTCTGCGACACGTGCACACCTGTTTCTTCTGTAAGTGCTCTTTCCCCACTCTTTCCAGCATCATGTTCCTTTTGCCTATCCACATTCTCATTGCCACCCCCTAACGCACACTGCACCTTGCTGGTACTAGCGTCACCGACACCTGGCCACCCCGAACCTGCCACTTTGATGAAATCTAACATAGTCGATACAATACTGTCTATGTCAGAGATCCCAGCAATTGATGCCGACACACCGTCTGAATCCGGTGAGCTCGAGCCAGGAACAAACTCCTCGTCATCACGTATTGCGATGCGCTGGCACTACTCTCAGTCTCAGGTCCATCCCAGGCTCCATTTGCCAACTGGAGAAAGAAAGAAAGAAAGAAAGATTGAAACCAAAGCTGAATTAGGACAGAAACAGCCCAATTTTGGTTTAAGGGGCCTTGCACAAGAATAAAAAGAGTAATCCCGTGTATGACCGATTTACATAATATATGTGTGACCTCGGTGACGAGGGCTGGCTTCTGCAGCAGCAAAATCCACGTTTTCTGAAAATGCAAGCAGTTTTCACACATTTGTCAACCCTGCGTGACCCTTTGAGAGAGGTCACTCAAATTGGCATGTTTAAAAAGGTCTTGCCACAAAGTATCCTTGGGCCAAGCTTGAAGAATGTGGCTTGAATAGTCTCCGAAAAAAATGCCACCGTTAACTCATTCTACCCCAGACACACCACAGCAGGATAAGGATCGACCATGATAGTTCAAAGGTGATGCCAGAATAGCTTGGCGCCTACGGGCGCCAAGCTATTCTGGCATCACCCTTGAACTATCATGGTCGATCTGTGTCCTGTGCTGCAATGCGGTCTTGAGCGGACAGGGGCAAAATTTAAGGATTTTGGTGTTGGGGTAGAATGAGTTAAAGTTTACCATGGACGACGGACGGACGACCAGTGGCCCAGAACATAAACTCACTTTTGCTTCGCACGCACGCCAGCCAATAAAATGAAGATGATCATAGAATCACTTTACTTACCAGTTTGTAACTGGGAGCATTCCGCTGCCGTCCATGCACCCTCCTACCAGACGCACCCTCTGTGGCGGAGGCTGGGGGGGGGGGGGGCATGATTCTGCAGCATAGATCCCGATGGGTTTGGACATCCTGCTGCCATCCGGCACTGGGTGTGTGCAGAAAGTCCTGAGCGGGTGTGACCAAAACGGTGTTGCTGCAAACATGTCCAATACAACCATGTAAACCAACTGACATTTTGAATCAGATTGATTGTACATTGCTTAACGTCCCGACAGCAACAAGGCTTTCTCAGGACGTGCCTGCACTGCTTGTGAAAAAAAACACCTAAACAGAACATTGCCATGTATGTCGCCAGCCGGTCAAATACGTTAAATAAACCTAACACATGGGGCCTAAATAAAGCTAAGACCATTTAGCAACACACATCCAACATCAAGAGCTGCAGGCAGTGTAGACAGTAGGGAGAGTTTTAAAAAGGCAAATACAGGTGAATGGACAAAGGGTAGACAGAAACACATGCCCCAGTGTGGGGCTGACCAGGGTGACCCTGAGAACTAAAAACTGGTAATACAGTAAAAAGCGACACTTCAGTTGCACATTCCGAAAGACCTGTTTGTGGACGTTTGTTCTTTGAATCGCGAGGCAGTTTTGCGAACGAGGATTGAAATCTGGCGCCATTTTTTTTTTTAAAGTCAACTGATACTGTGCAAGTTACTTTTCGATCACTGACAATCACACATGTCAGAAAAAAAAGAAACAAAATCGCGTGGCAGATTGACCTTGTAATGGGGTTATTGAACGAATTCCTTTCATTGAAGAAGAAAGCTTTTGTTAAAATCGTGGGGTTCTATTATCATTTACTACCGGACCGAGCCACGGCTGAAGCAGACGCCTTATTTTTCTGGGCCAAACGGGTATCGGGGATTGGAGGCATCTCTCAGTTAAATAACTGCACTGAACAAGTACATTTGGGCGTGCTCTTAATTAAGAAATATTGCATAAAGTACCTCTGCAAACGCTGAAGAATGGTTAAACTGTTGGGGACGAAAGACGACGTTTTAGGAAGGGCAAGGGAAACAACTCCGTTCATCGGTGTTGGGCTAACCAATCAGCGATCATCAAGGTGATCTGAAAACACTCCGCTTCCGTGTCAAGACACACACACGCCCAGGGCATCGCCAACACACAACATGAAGTAAATCTGGCGAAATGGGGACATCCTATTTTGATATTTTTTTTCTGACTTTTGAATGAAAGATAATGCAGAAACAACCCTCAGAAAAAATGGGTGCCTGACTTGGTCACCCAGAATTTTACATACACCCATTTTGCATAAGGATGGTAAAGAAAGTAACCCAATTGAGTGGTTTGGTGCGCACACACACACACACACACACACACACACACACACACACACACACACACACACACACACACACACACACACACACACACACACACACACACACACACACACATTTTTAAAGCCTGTGTAGATTTACGGCAAATTATTTAAGAGTCGGACGGCAACAAAGATGAAAGACAGTTTCCTACGGTTGGTTTTACATGATGGTTGACTGTATCGGCGGCCAGAAGGGAGCAATTTAAAGAGGTTTTTCATCAAGTGAGCATCACTAGCAGGATGGAAGTAGCTTTTCTTACTATCTGACGATCGCAGAACACGGCTATCACTGTTATTCTCCAATGATCTTTGAACTGACACGAACACTTCTCTGAAGACTGTTTTTGTTTTTTTTAACATGAAGATTTGGGAACCAGCAATTGAACGAAAAAGTCAGGACGCTTTCTAGGAAAGATTTGTAAAACAAAGTTAAAATTGTCCTTTAAACAGAGAAAGAGTTCAGCTTTCTCAGAAAATACAATTTCTGCTGGCCTTTCTTCACAACAGTTTCAGTATTGTCATCGCAATTCAGTTTATCATCGAAGAGGGTGCCTAAGTATTTATACTTCTGGACAATGACAACTTCCTTATCATGTATAATAGTCTTACTGTGATCCTGTTATTCTTCCTAAAATCAACAATAAGGTCACATGTCTTACCACGTTAAGCGTCATCATCATCATCATCATCATCATCATCAACATCATCATCAACATCATCAACATCATCATCAACATCATCATCAACAACAACGACAACTGCTGCTACCACGACCACGACAAGTACTACCACCACCACCATTACAACCTTCCATCCACCTCCACCACACTGATTAACTGCCATCCCCAACAAAACCACCACCCACAAACACGCACGCTCTAGTGCACACAAATAGCCTTCAACTTCTGATCAGCTTCCAATAATATAATTTTCCTGTTTAGATAACAGATTAAGCCACCGGGCCGTGCCGTGTAATGATTTAATTTCATACCGACAATTCTGGGTCAATTAGGAGACTACCAATAGGCACAGATGCTCATAGGCTCCTGAAGCCGCAGGGGCTCATGAGAATCTATTTCTCTTGCCGACTTAGTTAGACCAAGCTGTTTCTTTAAAAGCTGGTCACTTTTCGGGATAAACCGTTTACTGCGGGAACACAAAGACTTGCACTCCAATGCAAGAGGCATAGATCCCTAAGAGCCCCCGATCTATACCTCTTGCTGGCCTCACACATAATTATCTGACACTATGATTCAGGTATGACGCCTCTTTTTTCTTGTTGTTGTTGGTAATGGTTTGAAGGCACAAGTTTGTCTATATTATTCTGTCCACGACGTTCAGCTGCATTCATCTATTACATAAAGTCGTCATAGACAAGTTTGTCTATATTATTCTGTCCACAACGTTCAGCTGCATTCATCTATTCCATAAAGTCGTCATAGACAAGTTTGTCTACATTATTCTGTCCACGACGTTCAGCTGCATTCTTCTATTACATAAGTCTTCAAAGGCACTTCCGCAAAAATCATTTTTATGTCTTAATGTTTTTTAATTTTGGATTTCACGGCTTCCAGCCGTACCAGGCGGTACAGGATCACAGACCAGCACACGATAGAGTTCTCGGCCGGGCCAACTGCGGCTGTTGGTCCGAAGACCCTTTGCTTGTGGGTAGGTCTTTGGAAGCAAGGGTCGAGTGTGTTACGGGATCTTTTTCATTCGAGGGTACGCGCGAGCTCAGCGAGCATTTCGCGCAGCAACAACAAAAGTCCCGAGGCCGAAAATAAAACCAGAGGGGGGGGGGGGGGGGGAAATATAACGTAAAAAGGAACTATATTGCCTAAGCTGTTTATACCACGTGCCTCCTTCTGCTTTTTATTTGTTTTGATTTTTGGGAGTGAAAACTTCTTTCAAAGTTGACGGCGCCATTTGCACCAGGCTGAAAACCTCATAACTTCTGAGTGTGCTTCCGCAGCAGAGAATCTAGGTCTCTCTTCGAACAAAAAAAATAAATATATGCATTTTCCTGTAAAAATGATACAAACCACCACATGACTGATCCTAACAAGAGGCATGGAACGACAAAAAACGATGCAGACCACAAGACTTGTAATGTCATGTATTACTGCACGCCTGGTTTTAGGTCATGGTCGCTAGGGATAGAAAACTCGTTAGATAAATTTGTTTTTTCACTCTCGAAAATGCCCTGCGAGTGGTACAAATTATTTTGTTTTCTCCCTACCTCACACGACCAGTCACTTTAGCGCAAACCGTACCATGTGACCGTGATATAAAAACCCTTGTAGCGAGAAATGGCGGACGTTTTTGTAGCCCTCTCGATGACGCATCTTGGATGCCAGTTTTGTTCTATAAAAGATCGCCAAAAGTTCTAAAGTACAAAGTTTCTTAGTGTTGATCGAAACAACAAGCACACTCAGTACTGGAGACGGAAACGTCATGACATATTTTAAATTACATCATAAGTCTATTATGTATAAAGGTATATTCCTTTGACGTCAGTCATGTCTGGCGTGATCCAAGTCGCAAGTTGTCTTCTTGATTTCTTTTACGAAAATAGTGGAGGAATGAAAACAAATACGTTATTGGTCGGAGGGGTTCGCTGCACGGACACTTGTAGGCCTTCGGGAGGTCAAAGGAACCATTGTACCCCTCAGGCCTTCGGCCTTCGGGGTACAATGGTTCCTTTGACCTCCTTCAGGCCTACAAGGGTCCGTGTAGCATACCCCTCCGACCAATAATTTATAATATTACATGCTATGTGAGCCAAAGTATAGTGCTTGCATAGGCTAATGAAGCATGACATTTTTGTGTCAGGAAAACACAATATTCTAGTTGGCTGTCAACATTTATTTATTGCAATGTGCATTGTCCCAGACTACCATTTGCACGATAACGTAAATTTGATAGGATTAACACGGGCTGCATTCGGGCTTTATGCCGCGTATCCGGATGCGGCACTCCTCGAACAACTCATTCAGCCCCGAAGACCACAGCAAGACATGAATCGAGCATGATAGTTCAAGGGTGGTGCCAGCTTGAACTATCATCCTCAATCTGTCTCTAGAATTGTAATACAGTCCTTCAGAGGGCAACTTCAAAATTTTGAGATTTCGGTCCTGGGGCAGTATGTGTTAAGTTATCATGTTGATCCCTCAGGTCGAAATTCTTGGAATCAGCCTCTGAGCACTACACTGCAGTTAGGATAGCTCGAACATGATAGTTTATGTTTAGTGCCAGAGTAGCTCAGCGCCCACAGGGGCCAAATTAATTTAACCCATTCTCTGGGAGAGAGCAATCCAGCTGCAATAGACATAGATCATCATGAGACCCCGCGACTGCGGGGGCTCATTAGGATCTATGTCTCTTGCGAAGGCTAGATTGTATGATCCGTGTCCCTTGGACGGTTATGGCGTATGGTCGTTGACTGAGAAAACATTTCAGTAACAAAATATGCGGCCAGTAGCAGGGAAAGGGTTAATCTAGCACTACTAGCCCATGAACTACCATTGTCGATCCATCTCTTGTTATAAAGAAAAAGAGAGAGAGTAAGAGAGAGAGAGAGAGAGAGAGAGAGAGAGAGAGAGAGAGAGAGAGAGAGAGAGAGAGAGAGAGAGAGAGAGAGAGAGAGAGAGAGACAGGGAGAGAGAGATGATGAATCTTTAGATGAATCATTTTTTATTCAGGATAAAGCTATTAGGCAACTCAATGCCTGTCTTAAGACTTATTGTCTGAGAGAGAGAGAGAGAGAGAGAGAGAGAGAGAGAGAGAGAGAGAGAGAGAGAGAGAGAGAGAGAGAGAGAGAGAGAGAGAGAGAGAGAGAGAGAGAGAGAGAGAGAGAGAGAGAGAGAGAGATTCTGATGGTTTTGTTGTTACGTCGTTCTTGCTTGATACTGTATCACTCAAGAACAAACAATGAAGTCATCCCTAAATCAGACGCAGTAGTGCAAACGCTGCGCGGACTTTAACTCATTCGCGACCAGCCCGCATCCGGATGCGCGGCTTATGCGGATGCGGCTGGTTGCGAATGAGTTAAACATTCTGTGCATTCATCCAGCCAGCTGCAACCACAAGGGGCATATATTTTCATGTGCCCCTGCTCGCAAGGAGTTGCCTCATTGACATCTCCAGTTTATCCGGCATTATAACATAGACCTCTACGACGAATGTTGCATTTACTCCTTACTATAAAGATGCGAAACCTAGAGTCTTTCCTTACTATAAAGGGTCTCAATCTTCTGTCTTTGACGTGATTCTAATTTAGGAATAACTCCTATCCCCGCTGCTATCTATAATTACCGCTAGGTGTATACAGCTGTCCCGAAAAGCTGTTGCCTTAACTCATTCTACCCCAGACACACCACAGGAAGATAGGATCGACCATGATAGTTCAAGGGTGATGCCAGAATAGCTTGGCGCCTATGGGCGCCAAGCTATTCTGGCATCACCCTTGAACTATCATGGTCGATCTGTGTCCTGCACTGCAATGCAGTCTTCAGAGGACAACGGCAAAATTTAAGGATTTCGGTGTTGGGGTAGACTGAGTTAACACAGTGACTGGCAACAGGTCGATGGCACTATATAGTAATATCCTTCGACATACCGTGCATAAATCAGACATACAAATAGGTATCGCGAACACAATGTAAATTAGACTTTTATTGCAGATCATAATATTAGTCACACACAATCAAGCATGGCAGGGGCAGGCGCGTAAGTAATGCGACTAATCCGTACAAACTCTAGCTTCACATGTGCGACTGCAGAAAAGACTCAATACGCAGAAGGCCATCGGGTTCAAGTCGGCCACAGTGGACCCGCGCACTGTTGTGCGCGGGCCCACTGCGACCGACTTCAACCCAATGGCCTTTGCGTACTGGAAAGGGCCACGTACGTTTAGGTTGTGATTAGTTTTCTGATTTATTTCATCTGACGGTTAGGCCCGTTGCCCCTCTTGGAGCGTAGGCCAAGGACAACTTTTCTCCAGCGTCCGCGGTCCAGGAGCCAGTTGCATGAGCGAAGTTAGTCCTGCGCCAGCCACTAAGCACGAAAGCGACAACCTCAGAAAAGAAAAGTACCCAACGGAGAAAGAAACACGCTTAGAAAAGACGGGTACAACACAATTTATTAATATTTCGGGTAAATACCCTTTGTCAAAATATACAAACAAACAAACAGAGAGATTAGTCGCTATTTATCTTCAATGGCAGAAGGAATGTCTTCACATTTGTTTGTTTGTTTGTCTATTTTGAAAAAGGGTATTTACCCGAAATATTAATAAATTGTGTTCTACCCGGCTTTTCTAAGCGTGTTTCTTTCTCCGTTGGGTACTTCTTTGCATATTACACGCTTGGCAGTCACCTTTTTGGTCTGGATTGCTTAACCTCAGAAAAGGACTACACAGACCAACCTGCTGGCACTTTCTCTCTTTATTCTTCGTATGATTGCAAGTTGAATTTCCTCAATAACACGTAGGGTTATAGAAACCACTGATGTCTACATAGTCAGACGAAATCGCCGCACTGAGTCGAGAGTCCGATACACAGGCTGCAACAGCGGGGGCTCATGAGGATCTATACCTCTTGCACTTGGGTGGTGTTCAAACTTTCTCGGCACTGAAGGGATTCAATCTTGCTTTTCACGAAAAACAGCTGTGTTTCACCTTTCACCGGGCAGCAGTCTACATTAACTCATTCGACTCGACGAACGGCATCCGGATAAACGGCTGAAGCCGCTTATCCGAATGTCGTTCGTCGCGAATAAGTTAATAGGATGTTCAGAAGAAACCCTGTTGTTGGAATTTTTAATTTGATTTTCAGGGTATCAATCTGTCAGTTTGACATTTTATTGACATTTCGTGGACATTTTGCACTCTGAGCGACACAATTGACATTACAGTCGTGTACTTCGGCCGCAGTTAATTGCGGCCGACGTCTCCCAGCAAGTGCCGTAATTCTCATGAGCCTCTGTTGTATGCGTGGGCTCGTGGAATCTATGTAATATGAAGTTGACAGGAGCAGTACTGGCGACAAAAGCGTGTGCGTGTAATTTTATGAGTAAATAAATAAATGAGATTCTCGAGTTTCCGAAGATTGACTCCCTGAAGGCAAAAGCCCTGTCTTTGTACGGCTTTGGCATCGGGTCACGCTGCATTAACTCTTTGACTGTCGGTTACGATGATTCCTGGAGACATCACGCAACAAAAAAGCGTTACTAGCAGCCAAAGGGTTAACTCTTTCGTCGTTGGCACATTACAACAGGAGTCAAGCGACTACTGCAGCTGATGGCAGTTCAAGGGTGGCGCCAGAATAGCTTGGCGCCACAGGCGCCAAGCTTATCTGGCACCAGCCTTGAACGCTCATATGATCATGAACGACATCTTCTGAACTTGCACGTAATCTTAGAGCTGTTCTTAATTGGACGAACTTTTGATCGGTAAACCTAGATCGGAGAAGATCGGCGATCTTTTGGTTTGTTTCTTAATTGAGGTTGAACGATCCAAGGCGAACTTCAGCAAACCAGGTTTGCCATGGTTCTCTTTCTTAACTGAAGTGCTTGATTCGGCGCACTTACTGTCTGCGAAGGTGTTCAATGGCTGCCGCTACGCCGCTTCGTGATTTGAACTATGTTTGTTTTTGTACTCCTTGCAGTAGCAACCCCAAAAACAGCGTTGCGCCTCCCACAAATTAATAAAAATAGGCCTTGTTCTTCGCACGAATGAAATATCGCCGTCCGCCATATTTGTTTGTATCGGTGACTATCATCTTAGTCTCCAACACAGAAGAGGGTAAAAGTTTTGACCAATCAGAGAAAAGGTTCGCCTTGGTTTGCTCAACACGTTGAGCGAACGTTTTCCGACAGCGAACTATGGTTTGCCGAGGTTCGTGAACTACTTCGAACTATGTTCGCCGTATCTTTAGATCGTCCAATTAAGAACCAACCTGGTTCGCCCGAGTTCGTGAACTCTAGATCGTCAGAGTTCGCGAACTAAAGTTCGTTTAATTAAGAACATGCTTTAAAGCACACCCAACATACATTCCATTTAAATGCATTTAGAACAGAACTTTCGACGAACCCAACCTTTCACTTTTCAGAGGGGACACAACTCATCCAAATGGTTAAGTTAGCGCGGCGGCTGTAAATCTTGTTCATAATAAATGGCGAGATAGAGAGGTTAAAGCATGTTCTTAATTAAACAAACTTTAGTTCGCGAACTCTGACGAACTACAGTTTACGATCTCGGGCGAACCAGGTTGGTTCTTAATTGGACGATCTAAAGATACGGCGAACCTAGTTCGAAGTAGTTCACGAACCTCGGCAAACCATAGTTCGCTGTCGGAAAAGGTTCGCTCAACATGTTGAGCAAACAAAGGCGAACCTTTTCTCTGATTGGTCAAAACTTTTACCCTCTTCTGCGTTGGAGATAAAAAGACAGTCACCGATACAAACAAATATGGCGGACGGTGATATTTCACTCGTGAGAAGAACAAGACCTATTTTTGTTGATTTGTGGGAGGCGCAACGCTGTTTGTGGGGTCGCTACTGCAAGGAGTACAAAAACAAACATCGTTAAACGCGAAGCGGCATAACGGCAGCCATTTTGAACTCCTTCGCAGACAGTAAGTACGCCGAATCTTAAGCACTTCAGTTAAGAAAGAGAACCATGGCAAACCTGGTTTGCAGAAGTTCGCCTAGGTTCGTTCAACCTCAATTAAGAAACAAACCAAAAGATCGCCGATCTTCTCCGATCTAGGTTTTCCGATCAATAGTTCGTGTAACAGCTGTTCTTAATTGGACGAACTTCTGATCAGCAAACCTAGATCGGAGAAGATCGGCGATCTTTTGGTTTGTTTCTTAATTGAGGTTGCACGAACCTAGGCGAACTTCAGCAAACCAGGTTTGCCATGTTAACTGAAGTGCTTGATTCGGCGTACTTACTCGTTCAAAATGGCTGCCGCTATGCCGCTTCGCGATTTGAACGATGTTTGTTTTTGTACTCCTTGCAGTAGCGACCCCACAAACAGCGTTGCGCCTCCCACAAATCAATAAAAATAGGTCTTATTCTTCGGACGAGTGAAATATCGCCGTCCGCCATATTTATTTGTATCGGTGACTGTCTTCTTATCTCCAACGCAGAAGAAGGTAAAAGTTTTGACCAATCAGAGAAAAGGTTCGCCTTGGTTTGCTCAACACGTTCAGCGAACATTTTCCGACAGGTTCGTGAACTACTTCGAACTAGGTTCGCCGTATCTTTAGATCGTCCAATTAAGAACCATCCTGGATCGTCCGAGATCGTGAACTGTAGTTCGTCAGAGTTCGCGAACTAAAGCTCGTTTAATTAATAACATGCTTAATTAAGAACAGCTCTTACGTTCACAGAAAGTTCAGTTTTGAGGTTAGGTGAAGTTCATAATATGTTCGGCACGTTTTAACACCTTCTCTGCCGAGAAGAAATGAACCTAACTGCAAGATACATAGATCCTCATAACTTGAGCCTCCGCGACTGCGGGGGCTCATGAGGATCTATGCCTCTTGCTGAGACCACTTTGTGTCCATGTGCTTTGGACAGCTGCGGCTTTTGGTCCTTCAGAGAACACGGATGTCATAAACAAAATGTGTGTACCTTGGCAGGAAAGGAGTTAACTGCAACGTTTAGAATGTCGACCATGCAGCTCAGTGTGTTAAGTTAGAAAGTAGTTTTTCATCGCGTAAGAATTTTACGTCGTAAAGGGCAAGTGGATGCGTTAGATTGCAATTAAACTCACCTGCATTTTCACATCAAGCCCCCCGTACCTGTCCTCTCTCCTGCAGCCGTACATTCCATCAAGACAACTCAGATCCTCTGCTGACAGCCGCATTTTGCGTGTACCTTTTGTCCCTAAAAAGTCTTTTGGTCAGCGGTCTTTGTCATATCTTGGGACGCTGTACTGGAACGAACTCCCCTTCCATGTCCGCCACAGTGCTTCAAAAGACGTTGTTAAGTCCCTTCTATTTATAGAAGGGACTTTTTAGGACGGGTCGCGGTGGGGCGAATTTAATAGCATGTCCATGATGTCAAAGGCGGGCAGGCTAAACCTCTAACAATGGACATTATCCGGAATTCCGATGCTACTCTCTAACCCCATGATTTCGAGAGTTAACTCCCCTGTTACAGGGAACGCACAATGCCATTTTTAACAAAATGCCTTCAGTCAAACGTTGCGCTTGGGGAGAATGCAAAACAGACAGCAGATATCCTGAACGCTGCATTGGAGTAAAATTCCATATATCACATGAACACGTGCATGTACTTATTTAAATTGCGCAACAAAACACACAGTACTTACTAAGAGCACAAAAAGTACTCAGAATTGGTAGGCACGGAAACCGTTGCCATGGGTCCGGTGACCCTCATTAAGATTTAACATGAGGGTAAAAGGTTTTTAAAATAAATACCATACAATACTGTGATACATGTATAGATTTTACCAGCACGATCAATACCATCTTGAATCTACACAACATACTACTAGGTTCTACTTCTAGTGTAGAATAGCAAGACCCATCATTTTTGGTTATTTTCTGCCACGATCCGATTTAACACAAACGAACAAGTGAAACAAAAAAATTAAAAAGTAACGGACCGGTTGCTTGCATAGACTAGTATCCGTAAAAATACACTACATAAATTATTTTAGAAAATAATTGACTCACCCCCCCCCCCCCTTGCAGGTGCAAAATGCAGATAAAATGCAGCTTCTCGTGTCAACATCCACTTTTGTCAGGATAGACCATGTAAAATAAAATGGGGCTTTGGTAACAGGATCCCTGTCTCTTGTCCTTGGTTTGACTGAGGCCTTCACTGCGAAATAGCCATCAGTCATTTGGATTGTTTCCAAGCTGTTCACATAACCATCTTGCATCAGGCTATAGGCTTCTGATCGTCTGTAGTCCCTTATGGCTGATAAGTTCATGTTCTGATTTAGTAAATATGTACAGATGTCGAATATAGAGAACTCTGGCAAAATATTCAGGTCTGTAGTCCCAGATAACAAAGCAGGGTTCGACAGTTCGATGTTCCCATCTTTGAGCTTTGCTCCGATCACTTCTACCCGATCTTCAGCACAGCACTCGGGATCAACGGGTAGTCCAATGTCAAGAGCCTTTTGTACGAGATCAAAAAGTTCTGCTTTTCTGCTTTGGCCAACACAAACTCCTCTTTCTTTCAAAAACCTTTGTAGCTCGCTCAATCGCCAAGCTTTCTTCTCCACCATTTTGATCCCAGTAACATGGGAGTTAACTCTCTAAATCATGTGGTTAGAGAGTAGGCGCGGAATTCCGAAGTAGGTCTATTGAAGTAAGAAGATAAAAATTACGTAATGCCTAGTTACGCTAACCTCACTGCTGAACGTACATTTGGCGCAAAGCGCCGTATGTGCGTATGTATGTATGTATGTGCGTATGTATGTAAACAAGAGAATCTCCAATATTTCTGTACACACAAGCTTGAAACTTGGCGAAATATTTTTGTAAGTTGGTGGCTAAGAGAACCTCCGAGCATATTGTAATTGAATGTCTCATTGAAGACATAAACAACCGTTTATAGGAAGTCGTTTGACCCAGATTAGAGTCCGTAATTTTTGTCATATTTACTTGAACGTTTTCATATAGCTGGTTTGGATAAAGACATTTGATGAGTTCGTTAGCCAGCTTTGTATCCTTTCTACTTCTTTAGTAAAAATTAATTCTTTTCAGAAACGAATTAAAACAGTAAAAAACATTCACTTTTAGAGAAAGTCTGACAGAGCCGGTGACGTAAAAGAAGCAACTCCGTCACCACGCAGACACTGATACTCTAAATATGACGTAACTCTCTCTCCCTCTCTCTTTCTCTCTCTCCCTCTCTCTCTCTCTCGCTCTCATATGTGTGTATGTATATATATATATATATATATATATATATATATATATATATATATATATATATATATATATATATATATATATATATATATATATATATATATATATATATATACAAACACATACATATTATATATATATATATATATATATATATATATATATATATATATATATATATATATATATAATTCATTGATATTGATAATATCTGTGCGCATTATTTGCATTGCTTTTTTTTTTTTTTTTCATTTCAGTTTATTTCTTCATGTTTCGATTTATTGTGTTTCTCTTACTCTTTGCTATTAATGTTTCTTTTCTAACAGGACAGTTTGTAAGAGAGGCGTTTCGCCTAAAACTTTATCCTGTCAATAAAACGTTTCATCATCATCTCTCTCTTTTTCTCTCTCCCTCTCTCTCTCTCTCTCGCTCGCTCTTTCTCACACATGCACGCATCTCCAAGAGGCATATAACCTCAGGTGCCCGGAGGGCGCATGAACATCTATGCCTCTTGAGGATGCTTGGAGCGCGCGCATGCACTCACGCACACGCACACGCAAACACACACATCGACGCGCTTTCAAAAGAGCATGCAGGTGTACTTAGTATAGCATGTAGCCAGGTAAAATCAACCTGATTTCACACAAATTTAGTGCATGACTAAAATTGTACCGTGAAATTCTAGTTTTGTCACCATTTTCGCAAGTCTTGAAGCGAAAGCGAAACCCATATCACGTAAAATATAAAATCACGCAAAAACACCCCCCCCCCCCCAAAAAAAAAAAAAAAAAAAAAAAAAAAAAAACCAACAACAACCAAACCGTCATAATGACGTTTGACAAACCATTGACACATATGCGCCCATCTCCAAGAGGCATAGATCCTCAAGTGCCCGGAGGGCTCATGAACATCTATGCCTCTTGAGGATGTTCAGAGCGCGCGCATGCAAACACGCACGCGCACACGCAAACACACACAACGACGCGCTTTTAGAAGAGCATGCATTTGTACTTAGTATAGCATGTAGCTAGGTAAAGTCAACCTGATTTCATACAAATTATAGCAAGACTGAACTGTGAAATTGTACCGTGAAATTCTAGTTTTGTCGCCATTTTCCCAAGACTTTAAGGAAAGCCAATCTCATATCACGTTAAATATAAAATAAGATGGGATAAACCATAACAAACAAAGTCCCTTCTATATGAGAGCTGTCCTCGCTGTCAATGGTCTCTACCTTTTGTCTTTGATCCGATTATGTTGTTGAATCATCTCCAATTGACAAAATCTCGCAGATGTGCCAATGGGTCAGTGAGTTCTATAAGGGACGCAGGACATACGCGTCATTGATTTGTCAAACGTCATTTGTCATGACGTAAGTTTAGTTTTTACGTAATTTTATATATTAGGTTATATGAGTTTCATTTTCGCTTCATAGGCTTGAGAAAATGGTGACAAAACCAGAACTTCACGGTACAATTTCAGTATTGCTGTAATTTGAGTGAAAGCAGTTTGACTTTACCTAGCTAAATGATATACTAAGTACACGGGTCACCTGCATGCTCTTCTGAAAGCGCGTCGATGTGTGTGTGCGCGCGCGCTCCAAACATCTCCAAGAGGCATAGATTCTCATGCGCCTGGAGAGCGCATGAGGATTTATTCCTCCTGGAGATGCGCGCATGTGTGTGTGTGTGTGTGTGTGTGTATGTGTGTGTGTGAGTGTGTGTGTGTGTACGTGTGTGTGTGTGTGTGTGTGTGTACGTGTGTGTGTGTGTGTGTGTGTGTGTGAGAGAGAGAGAGAGAGAGAGAGAGAGAGAGAGAGAGAGAGAGAGAGAGAGAGAGAGAGAGAGAGAGAGAGAGAGAGAGATGATGATGATGATGATGATGATGATGCAACTTTATTTATCAACGGTAAAAAGTTTTGACAGAAACAAATCGTCATTTTACTAACTTGCCGTTGCTAACATCTACAACATAAAATAGATTAAAAGATAATAATAATAATAATAATAATAATAATAATAATAATAATAAAGAATTATATTTACACATTTTATTTCATGCAACAATAAAAAAAAATGACACAAAATAATAATAACACTTAACATTCATCTTATACCATACACACACACACACACACACACACACACACACACACACACACACACACACACACACACACACACACACACACACACACACACACACAAACAATAGAGATAAATGCATAATTATATTACATGAAAGCATTAACCATCAGGGTTTGTTTAAATGCCCAGTGTTGTTATGTTTGGCTCATCAGGTAATCGAAAAGTTTCGTTTTAAAGATTCCAAGTGAGGCTATAGTCTTCAAATGTGCAGGAATAGTGTTTCATACAAACGGTCCAGAAAAGTATAAACTAGTTTTAAAGAGGTCAATTCTAGGCAGAGGTAGGGGTAAAGTATTGTTCCTTGAGGACCGTTCGCGTTCTTGCTGTGGCACAAATTTGGTGGTTAGATACTGCGGTGTCATGTTATTTAATATCTTGTGCATAAGGATGCATTTGTTGAAATTAAGTTGTTGACGCAGGCCGAGAATGTTTAGATGTCTAAATTTGTCTATGGTAGGAATGGGCCGCGTATCTATCATTTTGACAGCTCTTTTATATATAGAGTTTAACCTGTTCATGTGAACATCACTACAACCGTCCCACACTGTGGAGACATAATCAACGTGAGACTTGATATGGGCATGAAAAAACAGTTTACGAGTATGTGTATCCGTTACTTATCTAAGCTGGGACAACAGGAAAGTGTTTTTAGCAATGGTTTTACAGACTGTATTTATATGCGTCTCCCAACATAATTGTTCGTCAACGTGTATTTCCAAGAATTTACGCTCTGTGACTTGTTCTATCGGTTTAGCGTTCAGTTGTAAATGTAACGGCTGTGGTCGGCGTTGGTGTTTTTGTCGTGTAGTGATTAAAATACTCTTTGTTTTTCCTGGATGAAAAACCATGTGATTCTCTCTACACCAGTCGGACACCTCGCTGAGACTACTTTGTAAGCTAATGTTAATGTCAGCTGTTTTTTTTTAAACCCGAAACATGGAGGCTCGTATCGTCCGCAAACAGGTTGCAATTAACATCAGTGTTAGTAATATGCAAAGGCAAATCATTCATGAATATTATAAATAGAAGAGGTCCCAAGATCGACCCCTGGGGGACACCGTATTTAACTTGTCCTTGTTTAGAGTATTTTCCTTTTGTTTTCTGTCTCTTAGGTATGATCTAAAAAATGCTATGGCAGTTTCACTTATATGGTATGCTGCTAGCTTCTTTAAGAGAATGTCATGGTCGACAAGATCAAATGCTTTTTGTAGGTCTAAGAAAACAGCTCCAGACATCAAATTTTTATTTATTGATTCCAGCCAGCTGTCTACAATGTGTGCCAGTGCTGACTGACATGAGTGTTTCGGTCTAAAGCCGGACTGATGAATATTTATGAAATTGCCCTTTTCTAGAAAACCGAGGAGGTGTTTTTGTATGTGTTTTTCAAGGGGCTTTGACAGGGCCGACAAAAATGAGATAGGACGGTAGTTATTGACATCTTCAAGATCTTTTGATTTAGGGATTGGAATTACCTTGGCCTCTTTGAAAATAGTTGGAAACGTGCTGTGTTTTATACAGAGGTTAAAGATATAAGTGAGTGCCTCTATCGTATATGGTAGTGATATTTTCAGAATTTTGTTGTCTATATCATCCATCCCGGTGGACGTTTTGTTCGGCATGCTAGAGATGAATTTTCCGACTTCAGCGACGGTAATATCAGGAATGATGAATGTCTGCAGTATATTTTTGGCCTCACAGTATTTTTCCAGTACACTAGGAACTTGGTACTCTGCGTTACTACTTGCAGCTGAATGAGCAAGTGTTTCAGCTGTCGATAGGAAGTGCTTATTTAATATAACAGCTGACAAATGGGATGGTATTTCAGGGGCTGATTTACCCTTTGTTATAACGTTCAGGGCTTTCCACACCGATGCTGTATCTTTTTTGTCCCTAATCATTTCCTGGAAGAACAGCTTTTTTTGACGCTCTCACTAAGTATTTAACACGATTTCGTTGTTTCTTATATTCATCAAACTGTTTTTCTTTCTTAAGTTTGTCTCTAAATGGCATGGCCTGTTTGACGTCTACTGTTAACCAGGGTGGCAGGGTAGAGTGCTTAACTCGTTTTTCTCGTATGGGCGCATGCTTATTTACGTCTCCAAGGAATAGATCCATCCAGTACGACAGAGAAGTGTGGTTATACACGTCCCTGAAAGGAGTATTGCGCAGATCCCGCAGAAAGTCGCCGTTATGAAATGTTTTGAAAGAACGGTATTTAATTGTTTTATGTCTCTTTTTGTTCTCTTTGTCTAGTTTCACGGAGACTGTGCAACATACTGGGTTATGGTCACAGACAGCTAAGGAGGGAACATGTACATTTGATATTTTATCATCATTTGTCACATAAATATGATCAATCAGGGTTGAAGATGTACATGTGGTTCTAGTGGGGGTTTTAATTAACTGTTCTAAACCGAATAGTGCTGTTGTTGACGCCCATGCAGCATTGGACCCTTTAGATTTAGAAAGATCAATATTAAAATCGCCCAAAAGAACAACGTCAGCTTTATGTTGATTTACGCTATCCATCATTGCTACGAAGTCATCATACCAGTCCCAGCTGGCTGCGGGATTTTTATAAATAAAGCCAATGAGGACGGGGGGTGATTTAGATGTCTTCACTTCAACCCACAAGCTTTCCACTTGAGCTGACTCTAAGTCTTGTCGCCGTTTGACGTTACTAAGTATTGAATTATGTATATATACAGCTAGTCCAGTGTGTTGTGGGCTTGAGGCATCTCTGCGGAGTACTGAGAAATTTGGGACAGAAATGGAGTTATCCCTTATTGAACTTTTAAGCCTCGACTCGGACACACAAAAATGATGAAAATGTAAGGGCGTGTTTAGGAACACAGATAAATCGGGCACCTTGTTAACTAGACGGTATATGTTAAGATGGCCAATTCTCAGTTCGTCTGTTCGTTTCGGAACAGTATTTAGATTACGATTTTGAGAGAGAGAGAGAGAGAGAGAGAGAGAGAGAGAGAGAGAGAGAGAGAGAGAGAGAGAGAGAGAGAGAGAGAGAGAGAGAGAGAGAGAGAGAGAGAGAGAGAGAGAGAGAGAGAGAATGACGTCATATTTAGAGTATTATGTCACTGTCTGCGTGGTTGGTAGTTCGGGTTTAACGTCGACAGCACCGAGGTGATCATGGACGGCCCTGACGGGCGGGTTATGGGGGACAGGGAAATCTATTGCCTATGGAGTACGACCTGAACACTGATCAACTCAGGCGCACTTCAACTGTGCCACTTTGATTTATCAGGATCTTTCAACGGACATGCTATTGAACAAATCCGTTCTTTCCCCTGGTTTGTGAGTCCAGCTACCGAGGCCGGGACGGGATTCGAACCCACGACCCGGCGATTCCCTTCGCTCTCCTGCTCCGACGTTTAACCGCCTGAGCTATTTCAGACTCGTTTGCCTGGTGACGGAGTTGCCTCTTTTAAGTCACCGCCACTGTCTGATTTTCTCTAGAAGTAAAGTTGTTGTTTTTTAGTGTTTTAATTCTTTTATGAAAAGAATTAATTTTTACTAAAGAAGTTGAAAGGATACAAAGCTGGCTAACGTACTCATCCAATGTCTTTCTCCAAACTAGCTATATGCAAAAGTTCAAGTAAATATGACAAAAATTACCGACTTCTTATAAACGGTTGTTTATGTCTTCAATTTATGTCAGTTTATGTCATCTAATATCATCGGAGGCTCTCTTAGCCACCCACTTAAATATATCGCGAAGTTTCAAGCTTGTGTGTTCAGAAATATGGGAGATTCTCTTATTTACATACATACGCACAAATATACATACATACATACGCACATACATACGCACATATGGCGCTTTGCGCCAAATGTACGTTCAGCAGCGAGGTTAGCGTAACTAGACATGACGTAATTTGTATCTTATTACTTCAATTGTTAGAGGTTTAGCCTGCCCGTCTTTGACATCATGGACATGCTATTAAATTCGCACCTCCGCGACCCGTCCTAAAAAGTCCCTTCTATAAACAGGACTTAATTACATAAAACAACAACAAAAACAACAACAACAACAAAAAAAACCCCACGTCATGACAAATGACGTTTGACAAACCAATTACGCGCGTGCACTGCGCGGGCCCCTTCTAGAGTTCACTATGACGCACTGGCACATCTGCGAGGCTTTTTCAGAAGGAGATATTTCAAGATCAGAATCAAGTCAAAGACAAAAGGTAGAGACCCTTGACAGCGAAGACAGCTCTCATATAGAAGACACTATGTGGGCTATGGTTCATCCCATCTTTTTAAATCTGCGCTAAAAACACACCTTTTCCACCGCCATTACCCCACTGATTAAACATTGACTGCTGAGGATTCTGTTGTAGTTTTGCTGTGGTGCCTGGAATGTGGGTGTGCGTGTGTGTTTGTGTGTATGCGCTTGTAATACTATGTACAGTTTTTGTAATTGTATTTTTGAAATTTGTAAGGCTTCTAGAGCTGTACCTGAGGCTAGGCGCTATAGAAATCATCATTATTATTACTTTCAGTTTGTTAATTAGCACTGTTGCTCTTTAGATTGGTCTCTTCTTTCCTTTATATTTTCTCTGAGCAAATGTGTTTCTGGCTCCCGTGCAAGCAAAAGTGAGTCTATGTAATTGGGCCAGTGGTCTGGCAGGTTTCTGTCAGCCGGCGTCTGTCATCTGTGGTAGACTTTAATGTTGGTATTTTCTCGGAGACCATTCAAGCCTCATTTTCAAACTTGGTCCAAGGGTACTACTGTATTAGATACTAAATGTACTGATTTCAGTGACCTCTCTCAAAGGTCAAGGTCACAGGGATTAGGAAATAGGTCAGAAATAGTAATATTTTGACAAAATGTGTGTTTTTTTGGGCTCATGTGCGATAGAAAAAGTGAGTATGTATTGGGCCTTTGGTAGTCCGTCCGCCGTCGCCCTTGGTATACTTTAACATTGGCATTTTCCCAGAGACAATTTAAGCCGCTCTCCTCAAAACTTGATCCAAGAATACTTTGTTGCAAGACCTTTAATTTTAGACGAACTGATTTCAGTGATTATCAAAGGTCAAGGTCAAGGGGACCAGGAAATAGGTAAAAAATAGTCAAATTAATAAAATGTTTGTCTTATGACGTATTGAAATCTAGACGTCATGCAATGCTGTGTCAAGGCCAGTCTCATAATTTGTTTCTCTTTGTCTTCGATCTTTTTCAGCTTTGAATGACTACATTTGGCGCCATGTTGCTAACTATCTGATTACATCATCTTGCATAAAGACAATAACGTAGTGACAGGAATTTCTACATGACCTTCCCATCATGTCTGCCTTATTTTTGTTCTTTGAAGTCTGTGTACTTGTTTTTACATAGCTACAGAACCTTCAAGCTATGCTGATGGTAGGTTACACATCGACTAAAGTTACAACATGTTACTTCATGTGCGGCAGATGTGTGGCATACTTATAGTGGTAGACTTACGCCGGGTTTCATGAGAATGCATGCCTCTTGCAGTAGGGTGTTCTCTTTATCAAGCATCATGGCAGTAAGGTGTGTGTGTGACATTTGTATGTAACTACTCACAGACCAGCATGGAGAGATGTTTTAATTACATGATTTATATGGTGCATTTTCAGGTGGTATATGAGCTGCCAACTAGCAACCAATGGAGCGTTGATGTACAGTGGTGTCCACGTAACCCTGGCCTCGATTTCCAGCTCCACATTTGATGACCATGTCACTGTGTACTCGTTCTTGGGGGAGGACATCTATATTCAGCCTAGCAACAAGGTACGTTTCTCACCGTTGCAGTCATAATTCTGAACCTGAGTCCCCCCAAAACTTATCTTTCACATACCAGTTGTGAAATTGGCAAAGAGAAAGATAAAAATCTGTAAGGTCTAAATTTCATGTAGAGAAATTTCCATAATATTATGAAAAAAGATTTGGACAGTCAACAGCCAGAAAAAAAGGGATAAACCATGGCCGACAAAGTCCCTCATATGTGAGAGATGTCTTCACTGTCAAGGGTCTCTGACTTCAAGAGGTCGTTGAAAACTCACCTCTTCAAGCTTTATTTTGAATAACTGCCAGTGTTTGGTGCCTTAGTTGTAGTTCTGTAATCCTCCTTGTTTAGACTGAATGTTAATTAAAACATATTATGTATGCATTGTTGTTTAGCTCATTGAAAAGGTGGGGAAAAGTGTTTGGGTATTGAGTTTTGTTTTTTATGTGCCTATGTCATTGTATGTTTATTTTTGTGTACAGATTGTAAAGCGCTTAGAGCTTTGGATTAAGATTAAGCGCTACATAAATACTCATTATTATTATTATTATTATTATTATTATTATTATTATTATTATTATTATTATCAGCGGTAGCTATTCTTTTGAAAGTCTTAGGTGCACAGACACTTTTCTTTTTCCTGTCGCGGAGCGAGCAGCGATCGAACGAGACCTGCTTTCGAGGGGCAGACAATAATCACCTGACTCGGCCGGGCTCATAAAAATAAATGCCACGTGTCGGTGTCCCTAAAGTCTGACCCAACAATGTCTAAAGCATTTAAATCTAGGATGACACTTCCGGACGGAATCTTGTAACAAAAACACACAGTGCTCATTGACTGCATTTAAAATCGTTCGAATGACAGGTCAGCCTCAATATATCTCGGTGCCCGGGAACCATGCAGTCAGACCTTGCAATTCGTGATATTTCGCTGATACTGCGTCGACTTGTAAAAAAATCCCACTTGGTAAGCAAAAGGTCCTCGGGCCGACATCAGCCTTCGCTGGCCCGCGCACGGGCGTGCGCGAGCCAGCTAAGGCTGACGTCGGTCTGATGACCTCTTGCTCACCGTTTGAGCCAGACAATTGTGCGCGTTATATTCGACATCGCGGTATTGAAACTGAGGCGCGCAGTATTGAGGTTCACCTTTATTGACCTTAAAGTCGCCGAGTGCCAACAAGCGCCGTGTGAAAGCTTGCCCTGACATGTTAACAGCATTTTTATGAGAACTTCTCACCTTTGGCATTTCCTGGCTTTATTTTTAAGGGAGCGCACACGGCTTCGGAGTAGTTGTTGCAAGTTGCTACACAAGACGATGAATCATTAGAGGATTTTCCTGGTTAAAATCTAACATAGTCATTTGTGTTTCTTTCTGTTTTTTGCTTCCCCAGAAAATAATACAAGAAGTGAATTATGGTTTTGATGACACGCCTACAGTTGGATTCTGAAAAGCTGTGAAACACCAACAAAGTTTGATTCTGTGCTATGATCATCATACTCACGTGTAATTTTTTACGTGTCATATGGAACCCTCAAGCTGAAGGTCCTAAATTTGGCACCTGTCCTACGACAGGGAACAAAATGGACACTTGAGCTATCATGTTCGATCCGTCTTCTGCTGTAGTGTGTCATGTCTGGTTTCATTGGGTTAACATGCTGACTCCAAAGATTGCAATTCCTACATTTGGGAATTGTTCTCTGAAGATTGTATTACGGTTTTAAAAGCAGATCGATCACCTACAGGCGCCAAGCTATTCGTGCACCACCTTTGAACTACCATGGTCGACTCATACACTGTTGTAGCATTACAGACCTGAGTGGATTCAATCAGTGCCTCGAGTGCCCACAGAAAGCGTCTTTATAGGCGCACCATTGTTCCATAATGCCAGCTGTGGGTTCACTCCTTAGGTTGTTGAAAGCGCCACACCTAAAATAATGAAAAACCCGCACGGCCACGGAAAACGACCAAGCACTTCACAAGCATTTCCGTTCAATAAAACGTTTGACACTGTGTGCTGGTCTGTGATTTTTTTTCTTCTAACTTTACCGCTTCGAGCCTAATTGCCACAACCAGAGACCAGCTCACTAGTAGATGTAGCGTGCATGGTTTAAAGTCGTAAGATCCCACACTGGTTGTCACCGACGATTCACTACCAGCGGTAGCGAATCGAGGGTGACAACCAGTGTGGTAAAGAGCAGGACATGAAAACTTAACCCGTTCACTACCAGTCGACGCACATTGCGCTTTTCGAAATCATCGTAAAATCAGCGTCAAAGCGGATTCCCAGACGTCAAAGAAACATGGACACAAAGTGGTTTCAACAAGAGGCATACATACTCATGAGCCCTGCAACTCATTTGCCTCTTGCAGTTGGATTGTGTTCACGTTTTAATGGCAGCGAAGCGGTGAAAGAAGTTAGCAGGCGAGTTAAATGAGAACTACACAGACAAAAATAAAAAAACCCAAAACAACCCAAACAAAACAAAGCAAAAAAACAATATCCAGTATCAAGATAATGACATGGACAACGGCTGCTTTGACAGGGAATCATACTCTACATCCAAAACATGATTTCGTGGCTTGTGACAGACACAACTACTGCCGGCCACTTCCATGATAACAGAACTCGTTCAGCCTCGCTGAGCCTCAGTTTTTGTGCGGTTGTTCTTGAACATTGCGGTCCGGCTGTGAGAGATGGACTGACTTGCAATGGTACAACGCCGGCCTCACCCGCTGACACTACCCTTATATTGTGCCCTTCGCTGCCAAGCAAAACTGGATACCACACAGCTGCAGGAGATATAGATCCTCATGCGTCCCCTCATTCGCGGGGACTCATGAGGATCTATACCTCTTGCTGAAAACACTTTGTAGCCACGTTTTCCTGACGGCAGTGGCTCTTTGAGACACATAACATGCGTCCGCTGGGAGTGAAGGGCATGAACAAGTTTTGATCAATCGCGGCTTTCAACGCATGAATACAATAAAAGACTATCAATTATCATTCACGGACGCCAGGCTGATCGCTGGCGGACATCACTTTTTGAACCTGTCACAGGATGGTCGATCCATCTACCCACGCGCAGCCAGAGCCACCCACAGGAGTTAATTAGCACGTGTCACGTTTAACGGATGACACCACGTGCTTTGGCGCGTCTCGTGCCCATAGGCGGCAGGCCCTTTACTGACGTGCCCCCCACCTCGTCAATATCTGCGAGGAAGTGGCGAAGAAAACAGACGTAAACTATGGTGCAGCGTCCTTGGCAAGAGGCACAGTTTCATGAGGACCTGCGTTCGCAAGGTCATGAAACTATGTGCCTCTTGACAATGCAGGGAGGTTGAATGAAGCAGTTTTTGTTGTGACTAGCTCTCTCATTGTGGATCGTTCGGACGCTTGGCTCTAATACACAATCTTTGTTTTCTAAACAGATGTAGCTTGTGGCGAACGGTCCCAGCCGCAAGAGGCATAGATTTTCATGGGAGCCCTACGGCCGCAGGGGCTCACAAACATCTATGCCTCTTGCAGATGGGGTGGCGTGTGGGTGAGGGACTGCTGTTGTGGGGCACGCGTCCGGACGTTTGGTCCTCAAGGTTCAAGCTTTGTTTTCTTCGTGATGGGATAATTGCCTAACACGGTCATGTCCACTGACGAACGACTTGTGAGCTCTCTCAGAGTTGAGCGGCACAGGTTACAGGCCTGGAAACCAGACATTGCTCTCTGTGAGCAGTCAGTAGGCGCACGTTTTCTCGAACACAAGAAGACGCTAGAGATGAGCCAGTCAGAAATGAGAAGCAAAAATCAAAATATTTGCCCAGTAAGCATATGACCCTCGGGCCGAGGTAGGTCGCAGTGGGCTCGCGCACTTTCGTGCGCGGGCCCACTGCGGCCGACGCGACCCGAGAACCTTTCCTAACTGGCTACGAATACACCTGCAAGGAAAACGTTCAGTAACAGAAATTGATGGTCCGCCACAATAAAATGACACTAAACTAGGAGGTTATGACAGAAACATTTTGTAATGCATCATTCTTCAGTCTCTGAGATGTTGAAAGTTCTTTTTGTAATAAAAAAAAATCCCACGATAATAAAAACCAACTATGGAAGAAAAGTGGCAGCTGCAATAATAGCAGCAGCATCAACAACACCATTAACTTTCTGGCTGTCTGGACGCCAGTTATAAAAGTGTCTTTTTGGACGTCCAACAATTAATCACCATAATTATCATCATTTACACACAGACACACACACTTACACACACACACACACACACACACACACACACACACACACACATGCACGCACTACGCACGCACGCACGCACACACACCAATAATCTTTACATCTAACGCATGAAAGTTGCAAGACTGCACCTGAAGCAGCGCTCTGAGCCTCGATCTCATCGGCGCGCCTTTATTTATTGAACGATTGTCCCTTCGTCCGGAGACTGGTAGCAAGTCCATCTCACCGGGGTCCTATATAGCGAACGCCTGTCCCGTCATAGAAACCAACCCTGAATGGTTGCTTACGCCTGAGGGTCAGAGACATGAATTGACCGGGAAAGAGGCATAGATCATCATGAGCCCCCTCAATTGCGGGGGCTCATGAGGATCTATGCCTCTTGCCTAAGGGTTTCGTCCGCGGCCGGACGAAACAATGCACGGGATGTATTCCTAAAAACAAAATTGTCAGTCACGGTGGTGTCTACAATTAGATTGGAAACGGGCGATTCGGTGCTTTGGGGTCTGCTGCCCTCTTCTGTTGATTGTCGGGGTCATGGCCTGAAGACACACTGGTCGCCTCCCTGGATCGGCTACGCACTATCGTCCGTAGCGGATCCAGCGAGGCAACCAGTGTGATAACGATGCATGACACTGACTATGTGAAAACAACGGAATTAATAATCGCGCCACACACGTTCGTTTACGTCAGGACGTCAGCACAAGGTCAGAGGACACAAATGACGTAAGCTTATTCATTCTGTCAAATGCACTCTCAGTCTCTTGAGAGAGATAAGCAAAATATCCGGTTTTGTCTGATTCATCGCGACAAAAAAGATCTCCGTCCTCATTTTCTCCGGCGTAACAGTGCAAGCATTTGGGTTTTATGACTGAGCATCCGTGCAAATTTATGGACCATTGTGATCATCCCGTGTGAAGAGAGAGAAATTGTTCTCAATAAAACAATGTGCTCAATATTACATGAAGTTAGCAATAAACGATAACGAGAGAGAGAGAGAGAGAGAGAGAGAGAGAGAGAGAGAGAGAGAGAGAGAGAGAGAGAGAGAGAGAGAGAGAGAGAGAGAGAGAGAGATTAACCCTTAAATTGCCAGTGGACGCAAATTGCGATTCTGAATTTTTTTGTTCATTCAACACCAAAGAGTCCAAGCCGGCTGAGAAACACGGATACGAAACGGTGTCAGCAAGAGGCATAGATCTTCATGAGCCCCCGCAACTGCGGGGGCTCATGCAGATCTATGTCTCTTGGTGTTGGACCGTATCTACTTCATTTTTCGGAAGTGACCGGGTTAACCAACTCATTGCCAGGCACGCATAAAACCTGATAGCTTTCTCCGACTGCATCGTCAAATGTGCAGACAGACATAGCCGATCGTGACCTGCGAGGGAGATTCTGCACCTTGGGCTCCTGAGAATCTACGACTCTTGCAGACAAAAAGGTCTTTGGCTAAGCGACTATGGCAAAACAAACAAACAAACAAACAAACAAAAAAATAGAAAGAAAGAAAAAAAGAAAAATTCACCCGGCGATGGTCCAGCCCGTGGCAGATGTTCCTATGGTCCCTCATTAATCAGCTCCATTGTTCAACTGCCAACACTGATTACTCTAGAAACAACTCCACTCCTACCGACTACCCCCTCCCCAGTAGCAAAACGTACGTGGGCCGCTGCTTACTGGGCTACCATCCCCCGACTCAAGCCTCCCCCCTCCAATCCCCCAGACACTAACATGCACCAGATCCCACCAACGTCTCTCTTCGGACGGTCATACGTGTTTTGGAGAGAAATGGCAAGAAATACCTACAACTAAAAGCAGAATGGGGATTGGTCAGTTTGTTCAATCCTCATTCTGCCTTCAGCTGTAAGTTTTTCTTTTCAACTCCCTCTGAAATGTGTATGACTGAACAACACTTTTCTGCATTTAAGTCCCTTCTATTTATAGAAGGGACTTTTAGTACGGGAGGCAGTGGGCGAATTTGTCATGATGTCATAGGCGGGCAGGCTAAACCTCAAACAATTGAAGTAACAAGATAAAAATTACGTCATGTCTAGTTACGCTAACCTCGCTGCTGAACGTACATTTGGCGCGAAGCGCCGTATATGCGTATGTATAATAAATTGTGGTGTAAACGCATTTTTGTCGTGGTTAGGATTTTCTCTACATTTTACGCGCTTGGCAGTCACCTATTTAGTCCGGAGTATGCAGCTGCATTGCCTCGTGGAAAGGTGTACCGTTTGCTGACGCCTGTCTGGAAGGGTCTTAACTCATTCAGCCCCGACACACCACAACAAGACATGGATCGGGCATAATAGTTCAAGGGTGGTGTCAGAATAGCTTGGCGTCCATAGGCGCCAAGCTATTCTGGCACCGCCCATGAACTATCATGCTCGATCTGTCTCTTGAATTGTAATACACTCCTTCAGAGGGCAACTTCAAAATTTGGGGATTTCGAGCCTATGGTTTAATGTGTTAATCAGGAGCTACCGATAGCCGTACCGTACGTGCAGCTTTGCCCTGCGAATGCTACAGACAGTCCGGTTTTGTGAGATATTTTCATTGCATTAAATGGACATCTCGCTTTTTAAAAAAAATGTCGATTTACTGTCTTTCACAGTGTGCATCTGGCAAAAACGTAGACGCTGTTACGGCCAAATAGGATTTCCTAAAAGGTGGCATTACACTTGCTGCCGTGTGTGCATTCTCCGTCGAAAATCAGCCTGAATCAAATTTTGTAGAAACTGTAATTTTTAAAAGTGACAAATGCAGACGGCTCGGTATGTATCGTGCGAAGCGATTCACTAGAAACCGATCTACCGATTGTTCAATATACAAACTTTAACGTGGTGTTGAGTGATGCAATACATAGGTCATCCTCCTCTTCCTCCTCCTCCTCCTCATCATCATCATCATCACTAATTGTCACGACACGGGTTATTTTCGTCTAATTTTGTAGGGGAGTAAGTTTAGAGAGGTGACAGGGTTTAGTTATCCACCGGGTAGAGTTAGCATAGGTGTCCAGTATCTGGCCTGTACACGAGTATTTGCTGCCGTGCCAGGATTTGGAGGGTCGGCGTGACGCACGTGATCTCTCGGTCTGAACGCGATCGGGTGGTTATTGTTTCACGTGTTTTCACATCACATGATGTAGTGAGCTTTTTTTGCCAACCTATCGTTATCCACATGTTTGACAGTCGCTTTGCCAACTGCGAACAAGTCAGTCGCTTTACCAGCAAGTCTCCGAGGGTGGTCTTTCAGGCGTGGTTCGCCATTTGCTGGAGGCCACAAGCAGCTGTGTCGGTCTTTTGTATCGGCCCTGCGATAAAGTTTCCGGTCGTCCTGGAGCCGGTGCCCGAGGAAGGAGAGAAGAGCTGCGACGACTTTACCCTTGTCTTGTCCTTGTTTGTCTTCGTTCTAGCCGGGGCGTCTTCACGGATGGCAGTAAGTACGCGCAACAATTCTTTAGTGGCCATTTGCTCGGGGGGGGGGGGGGGGGGGGTGTTTGTGTTTGCTTGTTCTTTTATTATTATTTTGGTTAGTGTATATTGGGGGCAAGTGTAGGAATAGAATGTAGAAGTGAATGCTGTTGTATGTTGTAGTTTCTAGAGTCGTTAGCTTCGAATTAGTTATTGGGATTTAACGCCGAGCGGGCGACTAGCGCCATTTCACTATTTAGCGTAGAGTGTAAATATCGGAAGTGAGTCATGTGGTGACGTGTAAATATGTATTCTGTCGAGTTTGAATTTATTGTTGCGGGAAAGAGGTGAAGAGAATATAAAAGACGGCAATTAAAGTTGCGGGAAGGGTGATGCGATTATTTTGTTTCTTTTGATAGTTACTTATATGTGTATCTTTGCACCTGTGTTTTAGTGCATCCTAATCCAATGGTCAGAACTAACCAGCTAAGTCTGCCACCGTGCTGTGGTACAAAGAGTGGGTGCTGACTGTGTCGCTCCGCCTTGTGGGCTACGACGCCGGACCTGGGTGCTGTTGCGAGTGTCGCGGCACGCCTCGCGTTTAGTCAGGTCGGGTCGTCCCATGTAGTCATTTTTAAGGTATTTAAGTAAAGTTCTGTATGCTTATAATGTTGTAAATAACGTTGATCTACTCCATGTCCTCATGTCAATATTGTGAGAGGAACTTTGTCAGTGACGGTTTGAGATATTGTATTTACGGAAGGACTTATCGTGGAAGCAAGAGCGCCGAGCTGAGTGGAGCTTAACGGTTGTGCTTCCGGCGAGAAGGTCTAGTGACTCGACTTATTAAGGTTGCTAGTTAAAGGAGCCTTGTTTATTCTGAAACGTTGCTAGTTAAAGGAGCCTTGTTTATTCCGAAACGTTGCTAGTTAAAGGAGCCTTGTTTGTTCTGAAACATTGTTAGCTAAAGGAGCCTTGTGCTGTGAATGTCTAGAGCGCTAATTTAAGTCGAACTTGTTCGCGTTCCCGCTGGGGAGTTTCAGTAGGACGAACTGTATTCATTTTTTCTTGATCTTCATTTGTGTTAGAAAGCGTATTTGGTTGATCGTATATTTGATATTGGACTATTTGAAACACTTACGTAAGGAGCCGAGTGCTGTGCTGAGAGACGCTTCGCGGAAGCAAAGGCATAGCTCTATTGGCGTTAGCGCCTGACGATTGTCAGTGCTTCCATCGGAGTCCAGCGACTTAAGGCTTAGGCTTTCAGCCTCAGTTTTCATTTGTATTTTTGTTAAGGATAGTAGTTTTATTATATATTTTTCGTTTGTACTTTATTTAGGATATATTAGTTTTCTTAACCTTTCGTATTTTAGGGACATTTAGTTTATGTATTTTGTTATTTTGTATTGTGTATAGATATTCGGGGTGGGGAGTTTGGACGAGTGTGAATGTGACGCGCGAGTGCGTGGTTAGGATTGAGTTAGAATAGTTGTTTATTGTTAGGGTTATATTTAATAAATGTCGTCGTTATTGTTCCTCTGGTGTTTGTGTTAGGTTTGTGTTAGTGTGGGTTGGGTGTGTCTCGAGTGGCAGCACGCATAGCTCGCGCTTCGGACGCGGGGTCGTGATACTAATCATCACGTATGGAGCACGCCTTGAATGCGTTGAGCAAGAATTTGGTAGCATGTGTAAGTGGTTTTATATTTCATAACCCATTCACTACCAAGAAAAGCAAACGCGACCCAGTTGCAAGAGACATAGAATCTCATGAGCCACCGCAGTTGCGGGGGCTCATAAGGATCTATGTCTCTTGACTAAACAACTTAGTATCCATGTTTCTTGGGCTGACTCTTTTGCATACAATTATCTGGCGTCAACTGGCAATAATCTTTTAACACATTCTACCCCAGGACCGAAATCCCCCAGATTTTGAAGTTGCCCTCTGAAGGACTGTATTACATATCTAGAGCAGATCGAGCATGATAGTTCAAGGGTGGTGCCAGAATAGCTTGGCGCCTAATGGGCGCCAAGCTATTCTAGGACCACCCTTGAACTATTATGCTCGATCCATGTCTTGCTGTGGTGTGTCGGGGCTGGATGAGTTAAATCTTCAACAAGGTTATCAATAGAGTGTTTAGCAGCATACTGGTTTGCACGTCAGGATTCTGTCAGAACAGTTTCTTATCTGGTAGCGGAAAAATCAAGTCGTCGATGACTGGCGATTAAAAAAAAAAAAAAAAAAAAAAAAAAAAAAAAAAGGCCAAACTGTTTTCTGATTGACGTCCTACAGAATTCCTGCTGAATTTTCTCATCGCGGTCTCTTGATACAATTGATTTTTTTCCTTAACCCCTTCACTGCCAGTGGTTCACAAGCAGTGTATCTAAAGAACTTTAAAGCGAAAGAAACCTGGCCAACCAAACAACGCCGAAACAAAATTGCTGCAGCATGAGGCATAGAACCTCATGAGCACCCGCTTTAGCGGGGGCTCATGAGGTTCTATGCCTCTTGCAGTTATGTATCAGTTGGTTTTCAGTTTGTCTTGGAAGCCAAAGGGTCAAGCGAGATGCAAATGTTTGACGGCATCACATGAGCTTCACACCCTCCCTTTGAACTTCCGAGTCCTTTCTGATTTGTCATAAGGCTCTTACGACATCAAATGAACTTTCCGATTGTTTGGTGTATTTGCTCAGTAGGTAAAGGTGCCTTTCCGCTATATCTGGCGTGGGCTCTTTGATTTGCCGTGTGGAAGCAGTGTACCTTGTCGATATTCCCATGGTTCTCTACACAACGAGCTTGCGGTAATGAGAAAAGGTAAAGGTTCTTGAAAGAAACTATTAACTATTACATACATAATTTGTAGGTAGGAAAGGTAACACCAAAATGCGAAAATCGAACCAAGTTATACTTAACGCAATAAATTTCTTAAGTTAATTTTTCTTTGTTCTTGTTCTCCCAGAGAATAGTGTTTGGCTCTGTGCTCTTGGCTGTGACGCTGGAGTGTAACCCTTTGGGTGTTGGTAGCGGTTTTTGTCGCGATGATTCCTGTCGCAATCATGGCGACAAAAACCGCTACCGACACGCAAAGGGTTAAGGCAGAAGGCCGTAATGTCCATACTTACACGTCAGCACAGTTTTAAATGGGTCCGTTCACAATTAGGCTTAACTCATTCGAGACGTACCGTATAGGCACGTCTCGATTGAGTTAATAGACGTTGTTCGGGAATCTGAATCGGTTGTTTGTTTGTTAACTTTTGACTTCTGTCGCTATTAAGCAAAATCCAGTTTGTCCATTTCTGAGATTTTTATTGAATAACAGTGAAAATTTCGCTTCATAATGGCGTTTGCCAAATAACGGCAAGATTTACAGAAATTGTGAAAGAGTGGTCTGAGGCCAATATGTGCAATTCGCTGAAGGTATGTACGCTTGTCCAAGCAAGATATTCTTGGAGCCTTTCATGGTGACAAGCTAATCAGGTTATACTCTTGACCTTGACCTTGATTGTTTTTCCATTTTTGGCTGGTGACTGTTATTTGAAAATGTGTGTGTGCTGTAATTAATGCAGAGCGTGTTTGGACCGCCAACTCACGACCTTTCCAGCGCGAACTTATACCCACAGTAAGCTAAGTGCCATCGGGCACACGTGGACGGTAGTCCTCCCCGCGTACTGCTCTGCACGGGCGAATTTCCGCCTACGTTGGCCAGGTCACTTTTCGCGAACTGGGAAACAGTCTGATGACCAAACACAGAAGCGCGTGAGCACGGGTTCCAAGCAAACAGTATTATTGAAATATTTCCGTAGAGCGCTAGTTTAAAGTCTGCCAAACGCACGCGCGAGACACACTCGAGATGGAAGAAACAATAGAAAATTTTAACTTGGCGTGTACACTGTATTCCTACAACAAATACGACCCTTCTCCAAGAGACATAAATCCACATGTGCCCCACAACTGCGCGGACATGTAGATCTATGCCTCTTGCTTGCAACATTTACTTTTGATCTGTGTTCAGGCGGGGTGATAATTCTGGCGTGTACACAGTATTTCTACAACGAACGCAACCGTTCTCCAAGAGACATAGATCCTCATGAGCCCACGAAACATGCTGGGACTCATGTGGATCTATGTCTCTTGCTTGCAACATTTACTTTGATCTGCGTTTTTCAGGCGAGGAAGATCGAGAGGTGATAATTCTAGAAACAAAGCATTTATTCAGCAAACATGACCCATCTTCCAAAGACGCTGCTCTTAATGAGTCCACACAGCATGCGTGGGCATATGAGGATCAATGTACCTTGTTGGCACCATCTGTGTTCTTCAAGAGGGGAGGATCGAAGGGCTTCAATCTGCATGCAAACAGGGTATATTTGTAATAGTCAATATACGAGACATGCCTTGTAATAACGTCATCGTAAAAGACACAGAACAGACAAGAGGCGATGTCTAAATACCGAAAAAGAAACGAAGGACTGAGACAAAGGTGACGGGTGAAAGAATTAAAGAGAAGAGAATTACCCTGGTACCCTGGTTGTCTCCCTCGATTCGCTACCGCTTATCACCGGTAGCGAATCGAGGGAGACAACCAGCGTGCAAAAAAAAAAAAAAATGACAAAATTATTTGAAATTGCATTAATTTGCCTTACATTTTGTCTGACGTTCTATGGCAGGTGCTCATTTTCTGATCACTGTTGTGCATTTTGATGCCGGTGGGTGGAGTTAGTTGTGACATGAGTTCATCGAGACGTGCCGCATTCGGATACGCGGCATAAAGCTGTGTATCCGAAGGCGGTACATCTCGAACAAGTTCACGTCCGCTGCAACCAACAACTTCCTGTTGAATCTATTGTAAAGGAATATATATATATATATATATATATATATATATATATATATATATATATATATATATATATATATATATATATATATATATATATATATATATATATATATAAAATGTAAGTTGAAAGTTTTCTTTTTATATCATGAATATCTTGAATTCACATTAGCCAGCCCTTCCCCTCCCCCCCGCCCTCCCCTGGCCGCTATTTGATGTTGCAAGACTAGAGAATTAACGCAAGACTTTAAATTGCAAGCCTGTTCTGTAGTTCTAAAGAAAAGAAAATAAAGGGCTCGCTGATTTCAGCGTGTTCAGTCTACCCCGCTCATCACAAGGTCGGATAAAAGTCGATATGACAACACTTTTTTTTAGAGGTTCCAACTGCATTCTTTCTTTTAAATTACTTCGCTTATAACAAACTCCGGATTTAACAACAAGGAAAGTTGGGTGCTCTGTTAATTTGTTGTGCCCGAAGATTATTGTGAAAAATTCTTTGGCCAGTTGAATTACGTTATACAAGAAGAGTTTTTGCATTTCTAAATCAGAAATGCCTTTAGCGCAAAACTACTTCCTGACATGCACAAAGGATTTATTTATCGTCATCAATAAACAATAATTGTCGTCTGGTACATGGTTCAGTTATTTACGTTGCATGCCTGACAGAGTACAAGGCGATGACATTTAGTCAAGGTGAAGAATAAATATAACTTTATCAGTAACGCAGTTTAAAACTTCACAGAAGCTGTGAAAAAGCTGAAAGTAAAATCATCGTCTTTCTGGCACATAATTTATTGTGCATATACTTACTTTCCTGTCTACACACAGGCAGAGTAGTTCCCGATTTTAAAGACATCCTGGGTTGTGGCAGAAAGAAAAGTAGGTCATGTCATTTCTCATACAAGGAAATCGGCATGATGCCTCAGTAACGAATACATGGCTCAGTTATTATCTGGGGTCTTCATGGGAAGAATGTTTGATTATCTGCACATGTAATATTTCCCTCTAGCTATAAAATGCCAAGAAGCTTTAATCCCTTCACTGCCAGTGGATGGAGATTGTGAGTTTGAATTCATTGTAAATTCAGTGCCCAATTTCCAAGGCCGACAAAAGAGCATGGATTCAAATTGGTTTTAGCAAGAGGCACAGATCCTCATGAGCCTCCGCAACTGCGGGGGCTCATGAAGATCTATATCTCTTGCAGCAAGTAGTGAAAGGGTTAATGGGACTTAAATGAACATTTGTGTTTCTTTCTTGTATGGTTTATGACGCAGTGAATTACTTGCATGCAATGCAAGCTACGCACGACCCAGATCCCATGACGGCAACAAGCCATGAATTTTGGGGGTCTTCCTACCGCAAAAGGCATGTCTTCCTACCGCAAGAGGCATAGATTCTCATGAGTCCCTGCGACTGCAGGGACTCATGACAATCTATGCTTCTTGCTCACAGAGACGGGCCTAATTTTACTCATCAACCTAGGTCTTTTATTGATAAGAAGAAATTCGCCTCCGGGTAAGGCAGATTCGACAATGAACAATTTAATACATTGTCAATGCCGTTTGAGAACATTGAGACACGCCGGAGGGCTTCGACGGCACGTTCTATATCTAGACGCTACATGTAATTGAGTGCTATACAAAGATGAGGTACGTGTAAACACACACTTTCATGTCAGCTTTTTCAAATTGCGGAAAGATTAAATGTGGCATAGACAGGTTTTGTTTAAACCGGAAACGAGGATGGAATATTTGAATTCTTAGAAATTATCATTCAGTTTTTGTTTGTTCTAATGAGTGCACTGTGTTTTTTTTTTCCCCGTGGAATTTTGTTGGTAAATCAAATGGTGTTGTAAGTTTTGAAGTTAGACAAAATATTGTGAAATGTAACATTGACCGAGACGTTACACTAAAATATTGTTGCAAGCATTTTTTTTTTCTCGGCAGTATGTTCTTCTTGTTCAAACACGCACGCATGCACGCACGCACGCAGGCACGCACACACACGCACACGCACACGCAGACACACACAGAGAACACGGAGACACACATAAAAACACACACACACACACAAACACGCACACACAAACACGCACACACAAACACGCACACAGACACACACACACAAACGCATACACACATACACATACACACACACACACACACACACACACACACACACACACACACACACCTCCCACACACACGCATTCACATGCGTCCTAGCCCAATCCCAGTAAGCGAAATGCTCTCGGGTCGACGTCGGCTGCAGTTGGCCCGCGCACAAGCGTGCGCGGGTTCACTGCGATCGACGTCAGCCCGAGAACCTTCGCACACTGGGCTAAGCGCATTTGCGTTCTATCACAGTGGACTTAATTTTTTTTTTTCTTTTTCTATTAACCTTGTTGGGTAACATTGTGACCGAGCACTAAAAGACGTCAATGGCATTTTTCTTTCACTTCCAGGCCCACACGGCTTCAGACTCTCTTTATTGGGCTTGCTATAAATTCTTGGAGATGGATCGATCATGATAGCCGAACAGTAGCCCCTGATTTGTTTGCCTCACGTGCCGTCACTTTCAGCTTCTATCAATAATCCTTATAAACTAGCGCTGAAATAAAACGAAGTAAATAAAAGCCAGCGACGGGTAACAGTAAGATCGCGAAATCTGCAGACATAGTTTGGAACTAACGGAAACCAACAGGGACGTCTTTCCAATAAAGCAGGTCGATTCGTATACAAAACTCCGGTTAATAGTGAGGTTTCGTTTGCGACGAACGAATTCCAACAACAAACGAGAGCGAAGTCATGGCGGAAACCAGCTTCCTCCACAAACATAGACAACACTCCAAACACCTTTAAGAGGCATAGGTCCGCATGAGCCCTCCGGAGGGCCCATGAGGATCTATGCCTTTTGGAGATGTTTGGAGTGTTGTCTGCTTGGGATTTAGCTCTCGTTCGTTGTTGGGGATTGTTCGTCACGAACGAAACCATTAATAATCGAAAGAAAAGAAGAAAACGTAGATACTAAATTCTGCTTCCTAATCCTTTAAAAAAAATTCTGACGCAAAACTCCCTCCCCCCCCCCCCCTCAACCCCCTTTTCCCTGTTTGGAGTGTTGTCTATGCTTGTGGTCTGCTTGTGATTTCTCTCTCGTTCGTTGTTGGGAATCGTTCGTGCAAAAGGAACCTCACAAATGAATCGGAAAAACTCCGATACGACAGTCGGCCCCTTTTAAAAAATTCGGATGCGAAATGCGTCTCCCACCCGCCCCACCCCCCTCCCCCACCCCCTCCCCTTGATAAAAATCCGGGTGCAAAATGATGGCCAATGGAATATATTGATAGACTCGGATTGGAAACTAGAAAAAATGAATCGGGGAAAACTCGGATACGAAACTGCGGCTGAGGAGTCTGATGCGAAACGATGGCCAATGATTCGGTCGACTAACTGCATTAATGCTCGCTCTATCTTCTGGATCTTTCCAGCGTCCGTCACGCCGCGATGTCCATCGACCGGTGCACAGTTAGAACTTTTTTTCCTTCGAGCGTCAGCTGCAGAAGATGGGTCGAGAGTAGTGTTTGATAGATGGATTACGAATTGAAGTTTAAGTGGACGAATTAATCGAATTGTAAAAAAAAAAGAAAAAAAGAAAAGAGAATTGTGCATATAGCAGAACGCTAGGGGAGACAATTTTGATTTTTAAATCATATTACAGTCTACTTCGCTTATAACAAGGTCGGATATTACAAAAGTCGGATATAACAGCCCTTTTTCAGAGGTCCCGACAACACTCTCTCTGTTCGGATAAAGCCAGAAAAGATGTGATTCTTGCGATTGTTATATCCAATGTTTATTGTATATCAGGAATTTGTTTTAACTCATTCAGCCCCGACACACCACAGCAAGACATGGATCAAGCGTGATAGTTCAAGGGTGGTGCCAGAATAGCTTGGCGCCCATAGGCGCCAAGCTGTTCTGGCATCACCCTTGAACTATCATGCTAGATCTGTCTCTAGAATTGTAATACAATCCTTCAGAGGGCAACATCAAAATGTGGGGATTTCAGTCCTGGGGCAGAATGTTTTAAGTGAGGTAATATGGATAGAATAAGCGTGCGCGCGCCCTCTGAAAACAATGTAAATTCGACTTTTGTTACATCAGAGACCATATTTTTAAGTTGGTTATTTTGGGGTTTAACGTCCACAGCACCGGAGTGATACTGGACGGCTCTAGGGGGCCGGTTATGGGGGATGGACAGAGACAGCTATTGCCTAAGGAGAAGGATCTGAACACTGATCAGGTTCGGCCGCACTGCAACTTTGCCGCTTTGATTTACCAGGACTTTTAACGGAACATTCTGTCTGAAAAAGCCGGTGTTTTTAAGTGAAGCTTTACCGTTATTTAGACTAAGCTAGACTATTGCTAGACTAATGCTAGACAAGTGCTAGACTAATGCTAGACTATTGCTAGACTAAATGTCGTGGGGTTCATGAAAATTTAGGCCTCTTGTTGGCTTGCCCGAAGAAAGTCCCAGTTTGTCATACTACTCTTCTGCCACTCACACGCATTTAGTGAGTACGGCGACGATTAACTCATTCGAGACGTGCCGCCTCCGGATACGCGGCTTATGCCGAATATCCGGAGGCCGGCGGCACGTCTCGAATGAGTTAACAGACTATTCTATGATGCCAGCTAGACCTTGGCAGTAGAAGTGAAGGGGTTAAGGGGCAATGATACAGAGCGCGAGTCAGGAGCAAACATGCATCGCCAGCTACCACTGTCCATAAACAGTGCGGGTTCTTGCTTGCAGCATTAAATCTCGCGCCGAATGCGAATGTCGTCTGCAAGAGGCCTAGATCTTCATGAGCCCCTGCGTATGCAGGGGCTCATGAAAATCTACGCCTCTTGTTGGGAAGAATCACTTCCATTTGCCTCTTTTCCTGGAGCTTCTACGCCAGAAAGGGCCCCTGTGCCAGTGTAAGGCCTCTACGCCAGGGTAGTTCACAGTGTGAAGCGTCTACACCAGTTTAGATATCGAAGCCAATGCGCCTCCTTGCCAACAAAGACAAGTAAGTCAAAGATCATGTATTCCTCTCACACTGAGGAAGTCATCAGGAATTCAGGTCTGTGACTGAAGTGGGCAAATTAATTGTGTGAATCGATGGCGAGCAAGCAGGGTTTTCGAGTGCCGAAGACATGAATCTCTCATCGTAGATCGCGGGGAAGAGGAACAAAAGGGCGACTAGCAGCGACATAATTGGGCAATGTTTGTCGCCCTTTGTAGGCTCTTTATTTCCAGGGAAGGCGAGTGTGCAGGAAGTATTAATCACAAACACGCCGAGAACGGTCTTGAGATTGATTGCCGATAAGAATGAGATCAGCAAGAGGCGTCGATCCTCATGAGCCCCCGCGACTACGGGGGCTCATGGGGATCTATGCCTCTTGCATCGTTGTGCTGCTCGTGATGTTCCGGTCGTGAAGGGGTCAATCACTCGCGTGAGTTTATGCTGCATGTTTTTATGATGATTTCGCACTTGCAATCGGCCGTGTTTGCTAAGGGGACGGCTGGAAGCTGTGGCCATCATGGCATCAGCATCCAAGCCAACAGCCTATTACACTTTCATGGTCGAGCATTTACAAAAAAACTGAGATTGATATGTGTGTTTGCATATGACTTAACATGTCCTAATCATCTCTTCTTGTTATAAATATACTGCCGGCAGTTACAGTAAACTTGGTCGGACGCATTTGGCACTCTCTCAGCATGGGAACCGCTTCGTGTGGAGTCAGTGTAGGGCTAGCTGTCAAAAGTGCACTCTTCCTACTGCGCCGAATCCAAGCTAATACAGTAAAATCTGCCTTGGCGACGGTGTAGGCCTAGCTGTATGAAGCGACCCCTTGAGATTAACTCATTCGCGGCGAGCCGCATCCGGATGCGCGCGCATCCGGATGCGGCTTTCCGTGAATGAGTTAAAACCCGTTCCTTTGGTATTCTGACTTTGGTATTCTGATAACCCTGCAACACAGACCAGTACACAAATCAGCCCTGTGTAAAAGCAAACAAACAAACAACGCACGCACGCACGCACGCACGCACGCACGCACGCACGCACGCACGCACGCACACACACACACACACACACACACACACACACACACACACACACACACCACACCCACACACACCACCACCACCATCACAAACAACAACTGACAAACAACAACAAACAAAAAATAAAACAAACAAACCCCCAACCCCCCAAAAACGACAACAAAAAACAACAGCAACAACAACAAAAGACAAATAAACAGCAAATCTGTTTCGTGGAATGTCATGTACTACAATGAAAATCAAGAACCTTTGTGCCCTGTGAATGCACAAGACAGTAAGGCCAAGGGGAGGGGGGGGGGAGAGGTGGGTGGGCGGGGGGGGGGGGGGGGGAGGTCTTCATTGTAGTACAGGAAACAGATTTGCTGTGGTTTTTTTTTTTTTTTTTTTTTTTTTTTTTTTTTTTTTTTCCTACTCAGGGCAGATTTGTGCACTGGTCTGTGATTTTGGATCTTAACTCATTCTACCCCAACACCGAAATCCTTAAATTTTGCCGTTGCCCTCTGAAGACTGCAGTGCAGTGCAGGACACAGATCGACCATGATAGTTCAAGGGTGATGCCAGAATAGCTTGGCGCCCATGATAGTTCAAGGGTGTTGCCAGAATAGCTTGGCGCCCATAGGCGCCAAGCTATTCTGGCATCACCCTTGAACTATCATGGTCGATCCATATCTTGCTGTGGTGTGTCTGGGGTAGAATGAGTTAAGGCCCTTAATCGTAAAGTCCAACTTCACAGCCAACAAGGGACTATGCCTCTTGCTGAAACCACTCCCAATGCGCAAAAGGCCATCGGGGCGAGGTCGACCGCCGTTGGCCCGCGCATGGCCGTGCGCGGGCCAACGGCGGTCGACGCCCCCCCCCCCCCCCCAACCACCCCCGATGGCCTTTGCGCTCTGGGTTTCTACTATGCACGTTCATGTGAAGGCTGGGGATCTTTGAAGCTGAATTAGCAATAATTTCAAAACTTCAATCTGCGCCCACTGACAGTACATGGGCTAATGATGCCCAAATAACTATAGGACAATTTCACTGCTTGAAAACGTCTCTCTCTCTCTCTCTCTCAGTCAAGTAACAGAACATCGTCTTCTCGGTGTTACTGTAGATAACCAGTTTAAATGGCAGTGTCATATTACTAACATATGCAACATAATATCAAAGAAACTTTACATTTTAGCCAAATTAAAATATATCACTGATGTAGAAACACGTAAACTGTTCTTTAACGCCCACATCAGGTCACATATCGACTATGCTTCTACAGTGTGGGATGGAGCAAGCGAGGTCCAATTGAAGAGACTGAACTCTCTTCATCGTAGAGCCGCAAAACTTATCCTACCTGATCCTAACTCAACTACCGATAATAAACTGAAAACCTTGGAGATTCTTCCCCTGAAAAATCACTTAATGTACAATAAGGGAATAATTATGTTCAAAACATTGAATAGCAAAATGCCTGATTATATTAAGAAACTATTTTCCTTTCCATCACCAACGTACTCAAGATCAAGGCAATTCATTATTGTACCACGACCTAGAATCGATCTCTACAAGACAAGTTTAGCGTTCTCAGGCCATAGCCTGTGGAACAATTTGCCTAGGAAAGTTACAACATCAACAACCCTTTCGTATTTTAGAGCCAGTATTTTCAATTACCTCACGTCATTATCTTAATACTTTCACTGCGACCCTATAATACTCAGTGTGTGTGTGTGTGTGTGTGTGTGTGTGTGTGTGTGTGTGTGTGTGTGTGTGTGTGTGTGTGTGTGTGTGTGTGTGTGTGCACACGTTTTTGTTGTTGTTGTTGTTGCTGGTTTTGTTTTGTTTTTATATCATTTCTTCTTCTTCTTCTTCTTCTTTTTTTTTTCATATAATATTTTCACACTTTGTGCATTATTTGTAGATTAGATTAGCAACGGCAAGTTCGAAAAATGGTTGTGCCAGCCAAAACTTTCACCGTTGTAAAATAAAGAATCATTGTCATTGTCATTGTCTCTCTCTCTCTGCATCTGTCTCCCACTGTTTGTTTTTTCTTATGAGAGAATTTCCCACAGAAAAGAGCAAGAAACTAATCTTTTAGTCATTCCCAAGGGACGGGCCCCATGTTTCACAAAAATATTGTCTGGCACGCTTTTGCACTCAGAAATTTCACATTCCGACGAGTGGAAAATGTTGACTGTGTCAACTACGCAGTAGGCAAATGTTCATCGGGCCAAGTTTAGGCGCATTTCGGTCCTGCGCGCGCAACCGTGCCGCGGGCCAACAGTGGACCGACGTGTTGCTCGAAACGATGGTCTTGTGCTTACTATGTCTCAGCTCTCGTACTCAGTTTCGTGTATTTTGTGTCGACGTGATTTGGCTCTCGAGAGTTTGTTTCTTTGGCAAGCACACTTCTGCTGGGAGGGAGGGAGTGGGGTGGGGGAGGGTGGGGGTGGGGGGAGTGGGGGGATGGGGGAGGGTGGGGGTGGAGATGCATGGGGAATGGGGTTCGGGGAGGGTGCGCTGGAGGGGGGAGGGGGAAGAAGGTGATGCCGTCGCGGATTCAAGAAGAAAAGTAAAACGTGTGCGATTACTATGTTTTGACAACAAAACCTTTCACGGATCATATACTAGTACAAAAAATAAAGACAAGAAAACGAACCAGGTATATAGACAGAGCCCTCAGAGTGACAGACAGACAGATAGACAGGGAAGCAAACCAAGTAATCAACCAGTCAATCAGCCAGCCAACCAGCCAAACAACCAGGAAAAAAAAAAATCCAACCAAACAAACAACCAAACAACCACATAACGGAAGTCACGAGTCACTATTTCAGTCTGTGCCACCACTTCATCCCCAACCCCCATCCCTTTACAATTCCGCTGTCCTGTGTTTTTTTTTTTTGCCAATTTTTTACCCCATGGCCGCATTTCCCAGATTTGGAGATGTCGCCTAACGAGTATGTACCAGTTGCATGATAATTGTATTGATCATGATAATTCAAGGGTAGTGCCAGATTAGCTTGGAGCCGTCAGGCGCCAAGCTAATCTGGCACTACCCTTGAATTATCTTGGTCGATCCTTCTCTTGCTGTAGTGCGTCGGGGCTAAATGTGTGTGTGTGTGGGGGGGGGGGGGTGGTGGGGGGGGGGGTGGTGGGGGGGATGGGGCGGGAGGTGGACATGGAAGAGAGATGGGACAGGTGTCTTGGTGTGTAAATGAAATCGATCATGTCCACGCCGGAAGGTACAAAAATGTCCCGCAGGAAATCAAAGTAGTGTGTGAATGTGCGGCGGGAATTTGACACATTCAAGTTGTCACGCACTCACACTCCAAGACAGACGACTGGCGTGATGACATATAGACACTCCTCATTGCTGCCAGGGACCCATGTATGTAATGATGTATGTGATGTGCTGTATGTATATCTAAATGTTATCGCTTGCTCGACCCAGTCACTGTTTTTTGCTTTGTTTTGACTTGTTTATGAGAGTATGTTTGTTATTTTTGTCTGTCTATTTGTCTGTTCATTTCCGGGTTTTGTTTTCTTTTGTGGGTTTGTCTTGATTAACTTTGTCTTGTTTTGTTTTGTTGCTTTGCTTTAGAGGGTAGAAAAGCGAAATTTTGTTTTCTGTTGGAATTTGACTAAGAAGCCTTTCTTGTTTTAATCTAAGAACAAATTTATTATAGAAGAAAGAATTTGTTTTGTTTTATTTAGTTTTATTTTGTTTTGTCTCGTTTTGTTTCTTCCGTTTTCCTTTGTTTTGTTGAGAGAGAAGTCTTTCTTGATTTGATCTAAGAACGAATTTGTTTTAGAAGGAAGTTTATGTTTTTGTTCTTGTTTTGTTTCGTTTCGTATCGTTTCGATTGTTTTGTTTTGTTTTATTGTGTTTTGTTGTGTTTTGTTGTGTTTTGCTGTGCTTTGTTTTCTTCTTTTTTTGTTTTCTTCTGTTATTTTTTGTCAGATGGATGAACATTTTTTAGGGTGTGTCTTTAAGCTAGTCAGTAAGGACAAAGGTTTTATCAAAACGCGGGCAACTAAATACATCAAGGATGGTCCTCACGTTCATGACGTCAGAAGACCTGAGCTGCCAGAGTGCCATGGCCCGAGGGTGTGTCCTCTGTCCAATTTACCGTGCCTGCAACATGTCGCAGCTTGTATCGTCAAGAACACCCACTGACGCCATAACACATTTAGCCCTAAGGCCGAAATTTCACAACTGGGAAGTTGCACTTTAGATATTGCAACAGTTCAGGAGACATATCGACCATAACAGTTCAAGGGTGGTGCGAGAATAGCGTGGCGCCTTTAAGCGCCACGCTATTCTCGCACCACCCTTGAACTATCATGATTGATCCATGTCTTAGCGTAGTGTTTCAGGGCTGAACGAGGTAAAGCGGTTGACGAGCGTAATGAGTTCAAAAAGGGGAGCTAATTGGCGGGCGCAATGCTCAGTTCGTGGCCTTGAAGTGGGGAAGCAAGGCGGTGTCGGCTTAAACACAAAAAAAAAGAAAAAAAAAAAAAAGAAGCTGAGGGCCGTTTTTTTTTAAAGTAACTGAAAACAGTAATTATCTATCGGTGTTTTGTTTTTGTGACAAAAAGTGTTTGTTATTGACAGTATTGCAACGCCTTGGCAAGGACACACACACTGTGGAAGGATAACGTACTCCTTTTAGTATAACAAGCGTGGTTTTTTTTTTTTTTTTTTTTTTTTTTTTTTTTTTTTTTTTTTTGGGGGGGGGGGGGGGATCTAGAAATACCCTCCTCCCTCAAAGCCCACATGGTAAAAAAAAAAAAATCCCTTATAATTTCTTATTTATATTTTTAACTCATTTGAGACGTGCCGTATCCGGATTCGCGACTAAGCCAGCGCGTATCGAATGTGCTAACTCATTCAAGGTGATCAGCATCAATAGCTGCGGAAGTGTCGGAGGGCGTTGCCGCCGACAACGTTATACGACACTTTCGTAGCTCTTGATGCGGGACGTCTTGAATGAGTTAACCCATTCAGCCCTGACTAACTACAGCAGGAGATGGGTCGACCATGCTAATTGAAGGGTAATGCCAGATTAGCTTGGTGCCTGTCGGCGCCAAGCGAATCTGACACTACCCTTGAATTATCATGGTCGATCCATCTCCTGCAACAGGTGCATAGTCGTTAGATGACGCCTCCAAAATTCGTCGGGCTGAATGAGTTAATCCGCCTACGAACAGTAAACGTATCCATTCATCATGATCTCTCAAGGCTAGCGCCTGATTAGCTCGCATGGCAAGGCCATCAAGTTCAGTGCAGTCCCTCAGTTGCTGCAAGGTATTTGTTTTTCATAGCCGTGTGCAGTGGGCAAATTTGACATCAGCAGTTAATCGTTCACTGCCGAGACAAACTGAACAGTTAGTTATTTTAACGCCGAGCAGGCGATTAAGGCCATTTCACGGCAGACAAACTAAACACAGCCAGCTGCAAAAGGTATAGATCCTCATGAGCCCCCGCAACTGCGGGGGGCTCATGAGGATCTATGCCTCTTGCTGATACCATTTCTAGTCCATGTTCCTGGGACAGCTAGGGCTCTTTTTGTGTTGATTAACCCATATCATACTGAATCTTTCAAATCTGTACACTGCCATACGCAAGCTACATTATAGTACTTACGGATAAGGATATAGACCAATGGTTTTAGTTCAAGGGTGGTGCCAGAACAGCTTGGCGCCTAGAGGAGCCAAGCTTCACTGGCACTACCCTGGAACTCTTTTAGTCAAACTTTTTTTCACACACTGGTGTATTCAGAATGATAAGGGTTAAACGATGGTTACCGATACCACTTTGTGTCCATGTTTCTTTGACGTCTGGGGATCTTTCACGCGAAATTTATAACACAACAACAACAACAACAAACAACAAACAACAAACAACAACAACAACACAAAAAAAAACAACAAACAACAACAACAACAACAACAACAACGTGTGCGTCGACTGACAGTTAATGGACTGGAGAAGTTTCCCCCAGGTCCATGTCTGGAAACTGCCCATAATTATAAGTGAGGTTTCGCTTGCGAACGTCACCCAGCATCGAAAGAGAGCGACATCATGGACGCCGATAACCAGCATCTAATAATTATGAGCATAGACATCACTCCAAACATCTCCAAGAGGCATGTGCCCGGAGGTCTCATGCGGATCTATGCCTCTTGGAGATGTTGGCAGTATTGTCCATGTTTATATGTAGGTACAAGCTGGTTACCCGACGTGATTTCACTCACGTTGGATGTTCAAAGTCGTTCGGCGTAAACGTAACCTCACTATTAACCAGCCCGATGCCTGTCGCATACAATGTATGGCTGTTCGTAGCAAATGCAATTATCTTTAGAGACATGCCCCTACGCCAATTATGCGACGTGACGTGTCTCTCGAACGCTAGTTCACTTGCCGTGCATCACTACGCGGCAAGTTTCGAGTGAGTTAACTCATTCTACCCCAACACCGAAATCCCCAAATGTTGCCGTTGCTCTCTGAAGACTGCATAGCAGTGCAGGACACAGATCGACCATGATAGTTCAAGGGTGATGCCAGAATAGCTTGGCGCCTATGGGCGCCAAGCTATTCTGGCATCACCCTTGAACTATCATGGTCGATCCTTATCTTGCTGTGGTGTGTCTGGGGTAGAATGAGTTAATGTACTTTTGCAATAAGACGGCACCTGTTCCTTGGGTATGTCTTTTCCCAGCGCAATCTTCTTTAATCAGCGGATCCATCGCATGATTTGCTTAATGGAGGGCGTCCTGGCACAGGTGCAGACTCGCGTGAAATTTAGGCCTGTCTCTCAATTATCAGTCTTAAAGATGAAGACAGTTTAAGTGCATTGAGTTCACGTTAACCCCTTTTGAGCCGAGAGGTCGAATTAGTAAAGCTCAGGTAGATGGATCTACCATTACCAGATTTTAATGGAAAAAAATCGATCATGATAGTTCAATGGTGGTGCCAAAATAGCTTGCCGCCTTTAGGCGCCAAGTTTTTCTGGCATCACCTTTGAACTCTTTGTGTCGCGTTTCAGGGCTTCAAGGGTTAATTATAACCAGCAGATGAATTTAAATGTATTGCTTTCAGATTTAGTATGGAAAATATTCAGATCGTCTGAAAAAGGTTAACTTATTTGAGTCGTACTGCATTTAGCTACGTGGCAATGAGCGCGTACCTGATTGTGTTAAAACAGAGAAACGATACATCATACAGTACCAAGGGAAATCGTTTCAGCTGCCAAGCTTAGAAGTGCTTACTTATGTAGATGCGCCGTTTAACGCATTCAGCCCTGACGCACTACAGCAGGAGATGGGTCGACCATGATAATTCAAGGGCCTATCGGCGCCAAGCTAATCTGGCACTACCCTTGAATTATCATGGTCGATTCATCTTTTGCAACAGGTGCATAGTCGTTAGATGACACCTCCAAAATTTGGGAAATACGTGCGTCGGGCTGAATGAGTTAACAGTGCTTACTTTTGTAGATGCCAAATAAATACTCGGGTCGATCCGTTATAGGGCACGGGAAGTTCCCCGCGTTGCCTAGGAGCGTCGGCGCGGCAGCCGCCATCTTGAGAAGATACAATAGACTTCAGATAGTAGCGAAGTAGTGTTTGAACACGTTTTTCTTTATGTTTCTTCCTCTTTGGAAACAAACAAAAGCAGATTCTGGTTAGCGGTTTCCTACGGTGATGGTAAGACTTGCTGTTATTGCCTATAGCACGTCAGGACTTTCCTGACATTGTCCTGACAGCGATTTCCATATCAGCGCATGAGTCGCGTATCCTCTCAAGATGGCCGCCACGACTAGCGTGATGACGTCAGCTTCCCGAGCCCTATACAAACATGACGGCATGAATAACATAAAATAGCTTACCCTGAATTTCTGGCAGCAAGTAGTTTGCGACAAAAAGATTGCCCTGAAACCTTAGTCAAAAGAAAAATAAAATGTGCGATGTTATATGATAAAAAAAAAAAAAAATTAAAATGAGATGAACTTGCGGTCCACGAAACACAGTGGAAAAATTTATTGCGTATTCACAGAAAATAAAAGTGAAATAGCCCATTATTGAATATGGAACTGAAGAAAACGGGGCACACCTGGGGCACCTTTGAAAAGTTAGCCACGGACAAACAGCTGTATTAACCAATCCGCTGCTGAGAAAAAGTGAATCCGATCCAACTTCAAGAGACATAGATCATCATGAACCCCCGCAGTCGCGGGGGTTCATGGTGATCTATGTCTCTTGCTGACACCACTTTGTACATATGGATACATGTATACGCGACAGCGGAGGTTTTCTTTGGTGTTGAAGCTAGATATAAACGCTCTTTATTATTATTGAATTAACGAAGATTTTAGAATTCAGTCTGCGACTAATGGCAGTAAAGGGGTGAAAAAACCAAACCATACGCACATTCACACATTTACAAACTTTCTACGAAACAATTCAAGCTCAGTGCAGAAGCGCATGATAATATGTGCCGCTTACAGATGTAACGACTTGTCTAAGAAAATCGCTACGGCCGGTCAGTGCATGCCTGAGGTCTTTGCAACGCAACAATCAAACAAAATCCGTAATAAAATGGATGCGCATGCGCGTTCAGGCCCGAATTTTTGGTAGGGCATGTCGCATGCTGGTCTTTGAATCTGGACTTTATGGCGCTAGGCCGTGAGCTGCACGATCACAGAAAGCGTCTATGACGAAAGCTACAAAGCCTGGCAGACGACATTGGCATTTACTGCGAAACGTTCGACGTAACAATTACGACCGTGCGTAAGATGGTTGTGCTGGTCCGTGATTTTGGACCTTATCGCCTCTGGCCGTAAGGTCTAAAAATCACAGACCTGCAAACGTCCGTAGAATCCTTCTACAGCTGAATAAAATCAACAGCAGTACAGGCTAATGTTGACATTGTGTCTTTTTATGGCTGTTCTGCGCTTCAAATGTGTACACAATGTTTTATCGTGTTCAGTTTGTTTGATTTTTTTACGTAACGTTTTTTTTAAAGTGGTATTTTGCGTACGTGTTGCAGACAGTTGACTTTTCGGAAATGCGCGACTGTGTAAACAAAGTCTGCAAGAGGTATAGATGCACATGAGCCCCCTCAAATGCGGGGCTCATGTGCATCTATGCTTCTTGCCGTGTGTGATTGCTGGAGGCCGAGTGTACATGCATGCATTTGGAGAGGTTTCATTATCTATGTACAGAGGAAATGTCACAGATAAAATACTATTGCATGTCAGTTTTTGCTCCAGATTTCGATTTGTGTGCTAGAAAACGTTTACAATTTTTTTCTTCTAGTTATTGTTTTCTTTGTTTGCTTCTTTCTTTCTTTCTTTTTCATTTCCAAAGGTTTGTACTGCTGCTAAAACTTTGATAATTATGTCATGTTAATGCGTTATTCAGGACTTCGTTAAACTTGTCTGATTTGTAAGAGCTGTTGATTACTGAGCGCCTCGTACAGATCGTGTATGGAAATCATGCCAGCAACGAAAAAAAAAAAAAAAAAAAAAAAACTCGCTTAGAAAGGACAAGTGCATCACAATTTATTGTGTTGTAACTGTCTTTTCTAAGCGTGTTTCTTTCTTCGTTTGTATTTCTTTTGGATTTTACACGCTTGACAGTTACCTTTTAGGTCTTGATTTCAGATGTGTGGTTTCTGTGAGTGTACATAGCTAAATGTAAGAGATTACCCAAGAAACAAGCAGAAATTGCCTACAACATACACTTGACTGGAACGAGACGGCTGAACTGTCCTTCTTGAAGATGCAATGTATGTACTAGTTACTAACATGCAAACGAGAGGAATGCTGTCTGAGACCAGACGTCATTAACAGGTCTCAGAAGTAAAAAAACAAACAACGTGGATGCAAAGTGGTTTCAGCAAGAGGCATAGATCCTCATGAGCCCCCAAAGTTGCGGGGGCTCATGAGGATCTGTGCCTGTTGCTGTAACTGGCGTCACAGGGGCCCATAAGAATCTACGCAGAGTGAAGGATCGAAGAGGCTGATTGGGACTCTAATCACACAGATCGATCATAGTAGGCACGCTATTCAGCCGTTCATGACTGTTCAGCTGTCAATTGGTGGGGACATGCCGCGCCTCAACACAGTTTCAATCACGCCTTCAATCTTTGACTCTGTCGGTGCAACACCAAGGAGTGACCACTACGCCAGACTGCCCCGGGGTCACTTTTGACGTGGACCGCAAAAGTCTGTCCATTGCTTATGCCTGTGTGGACCTATGTGTACTGCCAGGAACCCATCTCTGCCGACATCCCCACCCACTCCCTTCGGTTCATGTCCCAATTCCGACTCCGCATAACCAGCTCAGAAAACACTGACAAGAAACGTTTAGGATACCGCTCCTTGCAAAATGCTGCTCCAAAGCTCTGCAGTTCAGAGGACACCAGCAAGAAACACTTTGGATACCGATCCTTGAAAAATGCTACCCCAGAGCTCTGAAGCTGTGGACCGCTTTGTATTGCCAGCGTCTCTAAAGACAGCGGAGTCTCTTCAGTCTTTTCGCAGACAGCTTGACATTTCAGTCTGTCATAAGCTAGTGATCTGATTGTGGTTCTAATCTTCTTTTCTTCTTTTTCTCCTCTCAAATGATGTTTTCTGGCTCTTATTTCAAAATCTCTCCCCACAAAGCGCTTTGAGCAATCAGTACTGGATAGAGAAATACACTCTACAAATCATCATCGTCATCATCATCATCACCATTATCATCATCATCGATCATCATCATCGTCATCTTCAAAACTGTTGCGCCAGATCCACCTGCGGTCATTTTCGCGTGGCAGACTGCTACGTGAAAGGGACACCGGATCAGTATGACGTACCCGGTACACAAAAGGCTTTCGGGCCGCAGTCGGCCTGAGCTGACCCGCGCACATAACAGTCGTGCGTTGGGCCACTGCGGCTCGATGGCCTTTGCGTACTGAGGAAGGGGTCCTACTTGCGAATTACACCGGTGAAATACTCACACTTTCGTTCACTGCCAGAGGACGCAGACAGCGTTTTTTCTTTTCTTTTTAAATCATTGTAAACGCAACGTCAAAGATACATACACGTGAGTGGAACGTGGATGCAGATTGGTTTCAGCAAGAGGCGTGGGGCTCATGAGGATATGTACCTCTTGCAGATGCATTAAGTATAGGTTTTTTTTTTCTTGACAGGGAAGGGGGTTAAAATCCAAAGAGTTTAAGATCAGCTGTCAATTTGTGGGGACATGCCGCGCCTGAACGCAGTCTCAATCACGCCCTCAATTCGATCTTCAGTCTGCAGCTGGTCCAGTTACAGTTTCATAAACAAAAACTTGTGCAGAAGTGTCCTTGTTCGCCTTAAAATGGGGTAAGAAATTACAGACAATTTCAACCAACTTTGGTTCCTGCAGGAGGAAAGAGTGAACAATACAAATCTACAAAGAAAAAGAAATATAAAAATGAAAAGAAAATAAACAAAGGCAATAGGTAACAGACAAAAAATAAACACCCCACAAGATAAGATAAGATAAGATAAACTTTGTTGCCATATGCATGAACATTAGGAATTTTTTTGCGGCATAACTGACGAGCGTCCATGTTACGATCAACACATAAAACATACATACATCACAATCAAGCAGACTCTAAAATACCAAACCACCCATATGTATTGCAGTCATTCTACTAAATATGCACACACATCTAAGTAAGTAAAATAAAATAAATCTATTGCATAATAACCATATTCTGACATTAAAACCGCCAAGTGACCCGCAACGAAAACAGATTAGCTAAATTCATATGTATTTGTAAAACTGTATATCCTGTCTAAGAAATGGTTAAGAGAACATATAAAAAACTATAAACAACTGTTATGGGCTGTATAGGTAACTCTAAAGGGACTTTGAGTCAGTCTGCTGAATTAAATCATATCACAGCCACGTTAGACAGGGCCTGAATAGCCAAGGGATAATAGCTCTTCTGAAAACGAGTGGTTTTGGCCTTAATGGATCTAAAGTGTGAGCCAGATGGTAAGGGCTCGAACAGGCTATGTGCAGGATAGTGCTCATCATGTATGATGGAGCTCGCTTTCTTGAAGGTGCGTGCGTGGTACAGAGATTCCAGCGAGAGGAGATCACTTCCAACAATATGAGATGCTGTTTTGATCACCCTATTCAATTTCTTGCGGGCTTCGTGCGTTGCGCTGCCATACCACACCGTCACTGAGAAGGTAAGAACGCTCTCGGTGTCGGTGCGGTAAAACCGCCATGATCTGCTGACTGACGCCAAAAGACTTCAACCGCCGAAGAAAAAACAGGCGCTGCTGGGCTTTCTTTACTAGCTGTTCAATATTCTTCTCCCACTTCAGATCGTGCGAAATGAGAATAGCCAGGAACTTGAACATTTTAACAATTTCAGTATCTTTACCTTGGATGGTTAAGGGAAGGGGGTCAGTTTTCTTTTTCCTGAAATCAATTATCATTTCCTTGGTCTTACCAACATGTAAATCCAGGTTGTTGCCAGAGCACCAGCCTACTAATCTGTTGTAACGCACGCAGACTTGCCCACAGTCGCACGTACAGACTCCCACGCAACAGACGCATACACCGCCACTGACTCAGACGGGCGCATTCATGTGGTAAAACAAACACACGGGCTCCCTTTCTAAAGTGACTTTTATACAAGATAAATATACGAAAAAACGCTCACAACTATCAAGCTATATACATCACTTCTTTCCCCAAACCCAGCATCCACATCACATACACATCACACACTATCTCGGGCAGGCTAGGCTTTAGTTTCACACTGTCTCCAACCTGTTTGATGTTATTGCCTGGTTACGTTGGTCCTTCTCACGTCAAGGCGTGAAAGTCCTTCGTTGTACGCTTCTTCCTGCCGTCCTGTCTCAGTTGTCGCTTTGACTCGGGTATCTTGGTCCCGATCAGAATCACTCTGAGTGAAGAGCTGAAGGGATGACCTCACGTTAGGTCCCACCTGTGACTGACGTCTCGGCGTCCGTCGTTCCACTCTTTACAAGCACTCTGAATACGACAACAAAAGCCCCAACGTAACACTTGCTAAACACACAACATATTGGATCAATGAGAAACGTCACATAACCTGGCTGATACAAATAACTCACACGTTCATTCACACACACACACACGTGCTTCATAAACTGTCTACTTCCGTAACACCCCCATATCTCTGTCACTATCTTGAAACAGAATATAGCCTAACACTCTTGCTATACACTACTCTATACACTGGAAAAGACTATGCTTAACCAACCACGTACTATCTTCATAGCGGCTTAGACATACACACCTCACATTCCTTTAGTTATCTATCTCGGTAAACAACTGTATACAAAACACCGGTTACTTCACTGAATTCTAAACCAACATAACTAAACCAAACCGGTCAACACTATACAAGCAAATTACTCTTAGCAACGCATACTGTCTTTAACTAAGCAACTATCAATACTACATATATAGAAACATACCTGAATCCTAGGCTTCAGAGTCTTGGAATACGGGCTAGGTATCTCAAACACATCCGTTTCATACAACAAGACAGCCCGTACTACCGATCTACTGCTCTGCCAAACTGAACTTTTGCCTAGAACTCACTAAACAGAACTCACCAAAACTCCGTGCTAACCATGTCTTACAGATTTCCCGTGGCGCCTCATGCCACCCGGACTATCGGCACAAACAAACCGTTAACAAACCCCGAACCGTACTAATCCTACTGTGTGAGCACTATGCACGAGCACAGAGCTTCATCACACTGTCTACCTCATCCCGATATGCACTCTCGTCATTGTTATGTACAAAACCCTTGACAAAACGTGGAACAACAAACACGAAACAAGAAAAATGAAACAACATGAAAGAATCAAGACGCAACGACAAACACGTAACAACCCCCCCCCCCACCCCCCAAAAAAACAAAAAAACAAAAAAACAACAACAACAACAACAACAAACAAACAAAAACAAAAACAAAAAAAAAATCCCAACAAAAACATAACAAAATAAACCCCACACAAAACCAACCAAACAAACAAAACTAACAACAACAACAACAAAATACCAAAAAACTAAAAAGTAAACAAACAAACAAACAACAAACAACAACAACAACAAAAAAACACAACAAAAACAAAGCAAAACAACAACAAAAACAACCCTGCAGTCATTTTTTTTTACTTCAGAAATGAAAGGCCTCGATGCGTTCGTCACAATATAAATGTGAATTTTACGAGCTGTCGTGAGACCACTTTTGTGCTTGTGAGTGATTTTGGACACTGTGGCACGCTCAGGGGCCAGTTGCATAAGTGAGATTTGTCTTGTGCCAAACACTAAGCTAAGTGCTGCGTTACAGCCAAAGACCTTGCTTGGTGCCTTGTGCTAGACTAAGTTGGTGCAGGAGTGAACTCACTCGTCCAGCTGGCCCCAACACACATTAACTCATTCGAGACGAGCAGCATTCGCTATTCATTGGCATTTCCATGAGATGAAGGTCTCAAATCGAAAACGAGGTTGTTTTTTTTTCTTGATGGTCAAAACTTAAAGGCCACTTTTAAAATTTATTTTTATTTTTAATTTTTTATTTTTAATCGCAGACGCACTGACAACATCATACAAATAATTAACAATACTTGGAGTCAGTACTTTGCTAATTTATTCAGTAACAATTTCAATTAAGTTTTGAGTAAATCAAGCAATTGTAACAACAGCAGTACGTTAGAATGTTCACCCACCCCTCACGCAAGACTGGTCCAGTCAGTAGCGAGTGTATCCACCGTTTGCAGCCAAGCATTCAATGCAGCGTTGACCCATGGAGTTCACCAGGGTTCGGAGAACATGTTGTGGGATCGCTTCCCACTCTTGATGCAGGAACTGAATCAGCTGGGGGACGCCTTGAGGTGAGGGGTGGAAGGTGGCGGGTGCTGACTACACGTTGCCCCAGGTGAACGAGCTGGCCACTCCATCCTCATGATGCCCCGTTGCTCAAGGTACTCATCCACCACACGGGCGGGATGAGGTCCAGCCTTGTCTTCCTGCAGAACAGCATTGTCGCCTAAGGCTTGGAGAGCTGGCTGGATGAGGGGCTGCACAATCTCGTCCCGATAGCGCAGTCCAGTCAGGGTGCCTCGGATGACGTGGAGGGGGGTCCTGCCTTCCCTGCTGAAGCCTGCCCAGACCATGACTGAGCCTCCTTAGTAGCGATCCACCTCTTGGACGGATCCATCCGTGAATCGCTCGCCCTGGCGTCTCCAGACCCTCACCCTGCCGTCGTTGAAGGACACAGTGAACCGTGACACATCAGTAAACAGAACCTGAGTCCACTGGAGTCTGTTCCACCTCACATGTTGAGGACACCAGGCACCCGGGCTCTGCGATGAGCTGGAGTGAGGGGTACTTTCACTGCTGCTCTGCATGAAGTCAGGCCAATTTCGCGCAGACGTCGGCAGACTGTGCTTCTGCTGACGTTAACGTTTGCAGCTTGCATCAGTTGACGTCGCAGAGTGGTTGACGTGACAGTTTGGTCGATCAGAGCCGCCACACAGAGATATCTGTCCTCCCTGCTGCTGGTGCAGCGCGGGCGTCCTCAACAGGGTCATCGTTCTGCCCTTTCAGTTTTTTGGAATCGTGTCAGCAGTCTCTGGATCACTGAATGGGACACCCCAAGACGTCTCCCAACTTCTCGTCCGGAAATTCCATCCTGCAGCCCTACTAGCGCTGGCCTTGATCTACTGGCTTTAGGATTCGTCGTGGTGGCATGGTTAGGAAAGTGACAGTTATGCCCCTACTGTACCGGTATGTGTAGCGAAACAGAAGTGCTCAGTGTTCACGATTGACCCCTTTAGCACGCGCATCACGACTTTTCCGAGTTTTTCCACCTGCCTGCCTTTGGTACGCTTGCCAAAATCGCACAGCTTTTCACAAAAACTGACGATGTTTCACGTGCATTTGACACGTTCGTGGAAATTGATGAATTGTTGTGTATTGTTCCCTGTACATTGGACTGTCTAAGGCCAACTTTTAACCCATTTGGATCGAAAGAACATTGTATTTTATTAGCGTACTTGCGACGATAAACCGCAATGACAAAAAAAAAAAAACAACAACATTAGTATATAACTGCAGACCACGAATTCAAGGTCTGGTATTAGCATTTCGGAACAATCAAAGAAGACAATTGTAAAGAATGACGTCACAAGAATCTTCTGTTGGGAGTCAACGACAAACATGTGTGACTCCTTAAGTGAACAACTTTGGACTAAGACATTGATTGGAACTGAAAATCTGAGGTAATATTCGGCGCAGTAATGGTATCTTCAATGTTTATCGGCTTTTCAGTTATCGCCCTTTGAATTCAAAGTTTCAATTGTTCCTGGTAATAAGAGAAGAATGATGTGAAAATTCATCATTCACGGCGACCAGACACGCCTGGCTTTCGCTAGCGTAATCTTTGGCCGCTCGGGTCATTAGTTTGGCCCCTTCACTGCAACGGGACGTATATCTCGTGTCTGAAGTTTTCGTTTCTTCAGCGACCAAAAGCAACAGCCGTTCAAGGAACATTGAAACAAAGTGGTCTCAGAAAGAGGAATAGGTCCTCACGAGCCCCTCAACTGCGGGGGGCTCATGAGAATCTATACCTTTTGCTGCTGCGTTCACTTTTCTTGGCTGTGACGGGTTAAAGAATAGTGAAGATTTGGAAGGAATTAACCCCCACTTTCCCACCCCACTCACATCAGTAATAGATTTGCCACTCGTCAATGCTAAAAGCTGTGGATGGTCTGCACGGGGACAAACAAATCGGTAAGTCTGTATAATTAACCGGCTCTATCACATTACTCTGTGTGAGAAACAGCAAGGATCAGTCTTTGTCAGCATAGAGGCATATATTCTCATGGGCGCCGGGCCCCTGCGACTACAGGGGTGCATGAGAATCTATGCCTCTTACTGATGGGTGGAGCTGTCTTAACAGTGTAATAACATCATATGCCAGGTAGGACTACTCAGAACAGGCATTAAAGTGGTCACAGCCTTGAGTGGGTCAGGACAAGTCGCTGGAAAATAAACACCGGTGTCACACCAGGGAGGAATATTAAATATCACACGGAATTCTTGGATTTTTGTTCGATTTTAATGATTTGATTTTCCCATTCGCACGACAAACGATAGACACAGACGTACACAAACGTACGCACTACTCAGTCAATTCATACATGCACCGGTAATACAGGCACATACTTAAACATTCGCACAATGTCCAGAGCACTAATCACATCTCATCCAAATTGTTCCACTGCGATGTTTCTTCTCGTTGTCTGCTGACAACTGTACACTATTTAAGTTGATGTTTAGATCCTCGAATATATTAAACAGTCTAATTACTCCGACCGTGAATTGAAGATGAATATATCGTCGCTACTCGTTGAATCTCGCCACTGGTCGAATAAGCGGACTGTCTCTCACGGTGGTCCGATTAAGTTCTCCTGCCCCCGCCTGGATCAACTCACTTGTACACCAGGTTGACTTACATCCTACCTGGAGTACATACATCCAACGTCCCAGCTGGAGAGCATCTATTCAACATATAAAATTGTATCTCCCCATTAGAAATCCGCCATTGCTTCGATCGTTACTTCCGCCCGAACGACGACACTTTGTAGCGATGACGACCGCCAACGCCTTCCGGACGTTGTCGACGATTCCCGATCGTTTCCGACATCGAATAAAATATCATAATAACAATCAATTCGAAATGCCATGCACACACGAATACGACATATTTCCGCACAACACATAACCCCTCAAACTCGACCCGAATCATTTCAAAATCAAACAGGCTCAGGAAACGCTTCCCGATCAACCGACTTCATCCCCGCGCCCGATCGTCAGACGATACCGCAAACTCGCCGACGCGCACCCGAACGTCATACAGTTTCCGATCCAGAGCCAATCAACTAACACACTTCTCGAATCTACTATTTAACAAACAAATACCTACCCAAAGATGCGTGAAAGCTTTACTCCGTCGACTTATTTTGTGCCTGTCCACCGCCCACCATGGACCATGGCCGTTGACAAGGTCACTGGTTAGTCAATCCCGTTACACCGTAGTTCTTCAACTACATATCTTTTTACACACTCCTATAATGAGCATTCTGCTCTTCTACCATCTATTCTATAATAGATTACTACGCGGCATCTCCCCACCGCCTCAACTTTTCACAAAAACTAAATTCTGGTTAAGAGAAAATCTCTTATGACTTGATGTGTCTCCAAATCCACAATGAGGCATACCTTTAAACAAACATCCTACGTCACATGTTCTTGACGTCATCAAAAAAGAACATGAGATCATCTCAATACAAGAGGTAGAACGAAACTTCTATCCAAAAGAAAATACTAATGAACAATGATTAAAATAATTCAACCGGAATAACAATTCGTTGTAAAATAGAAGCGAATATATACAATATTTGTTTTTCGGTGTTTTCTTAAAGTTGAATATAGTTTTGTTTTTAGTTACCTTTCAAATAATGACATGCAAAAAGAACGGTACGTTAAACTTCAACATTTGGTTTAAAAAACAACAACACAAAAACACGAAAAATCAAACAAACCAACAAACAAACAAACAAACAAACAAACAAACAAACAAACAAACATATAAACTCCCAACAACAGGAGAAGATAAAACATTAAAAAGACAAGACAAAAAAAAAAAAAAATAAATAAATAAAAAAAAAGAGAAGACAACACACGACAAATCAGGACACGACTAGAACAGACTAGACAATTAAGAGAATAATGAAAACAGAAACACTAGCACAACTGTACATCTGGGACTGCATACACTTTACAGAGAAGAACCCAACGGAAAAAAGAAACACGCTCAGAATTAACAGTTACAACACAATTTATTGCTTTTTAACTGTTATTTCTAAGCGTGTTTCTTTCTCCGTTGGTTTCTTCTCTGCACTGTACACATGGCAGTCACCTTTTTGGTCTGGATTGCATGTACACACTTTTGTCTATTCAGTAGCATATTGACAAAACCCGCAGAGTTACCGTCAGAGTTAAATCATGCATTCGGTCCAAATTGATCAGAAGCCGTAGATTTAGCACTAACACCTGTACAAACAGACGTTAGTTGAACCCACAGGCACGTGATAATAGTGCTGCGAAATCGAAAACCTCTGTAACACGAGTAGTAGGAAATAGCACGAAGTGCTATTTCCTACTACCCGCATTACAGAGGTGGTCGATTTCGCGATCTATCATGCCAAGCCTGTGACTGAGCCCGCCCGGCATTTGAGGAGAGACAGATTGTCACTGGGAGGCTGAAATCAAAACAACCCGAGAAACCAGACTAAGGGTTCTTCATATATATATTATACATGTGTACCCGAACAAGATACCGGAAAAGTCGCGTGTATGTCCATTACCAGTTCACGTAATGTTCACTGTAGCATTGTGCATGCATTATCAGACCTTTGAAATAAAGTTGACTAGACAAAAATGTGAAGGATAAACGGAAAGATGATGTCGGAAGGAGAAAAGAAGAATTGAAAAAAAAGAGGATAAATCAAGAAAGGAATGGAAAACAGACACAAAAAACAAACTTCCTATACGGCGATTGCTGGCCGGTTTAAAAAAAAAAAAAAAAAAAAAAAAAAAAAAAAAAAAAAAAAAAAAAAAAAAAAAGAATTAAAAAAAAATTAAATTAAATAATTAAAAAAAAATAGGAGAGACAGATCGCCTTGCCCCGTCCATCACAAATAAAATTGATTGATTTGTTGTGTTAGGTGGTACAGAAAACGCGCCAGTACTTTCTTTTTACAGCCACAGTGCTAAGTTTTGAAAGCGATATGTGTTGAGAAAAGAAGTATGAACATATTACTAATAATAATACCGATTATTATATAGGCGCTTTACCTACTTCTGCGAATAGGCTGAAAGCGCCGCGAACTGAACCCAACACGCACGCTCACGTGACACACACGCATTCACTCTGAAGACAAACACATTACAAGACAAACACGGGACATTCATGTGGTGCAAAAGGTCAGCTCAGCTACTAAGGTTTTGGAAATTTTGATCGCTTGTATTTGAAATGTATAAATATTACTGGTTTTCCCCTGAGCGAGGCCTCTCAGTGAAGAACAGTCCCATTTGCAAGCAACAGAGTCTCGTGAGCTCGTGCAGCTGCAGGGGCTCACGAGAAATTACGTCTCTCATTGGTCATACTTACATCCTCAAACTGATTCACTCCAGTCTGCGACATCATGTGCCATTCTTCGATGACTTCTGTGAGCTGATCTGGCTATCCCTTGAAAAACGTTATTCGGTCACTCGCAACTAACCCTTTGACTGCAAGTGTACGATGACTGCGTTTTTCAAATCATCGTAAATTCAACGTCAAAGAGTCCCAGACGTCACAGCCTCGGGAAGATGGATACAAAGTGGTTTCAGCAAGAGGCATAGATCCTCATGAGCCCCCGCGACAGCGGGCGCTCATGAGGATCTATGCCTCTTGCAGTCGGATCAGTTGTGTTCACTTTTCCTCAGCATTGACTTATGCGTCAAAAGACATCTCAGTCCCAAATTTATTGTGCCCCAGGGTGAAGTGATGAGTTTTGAGTTCCCGTGACCTCGCGCCAGATGCTGTCCGTACCGGTTTGCACCAGGCGCAACAGGCCTATACTCCCTTTCTGACGACACAAAACACTTAAAACGTGACAAAATAAAATCGATCGCTTTGCATATACAGCTTCAGGCACATAAATCGTTCACACGTTTTTAAACATGCAGCGTTCGGATGCGCGACATTAATCCGCATATCCGTATGCAGGATGTCTGGTATGAGTTAACGTGCAACGATTTTCACGTCTGTAAGATTAATGTGCACTTCAGTTTAGCAAATCGGTGTTTGTCGGAATCACCTCGACAAAAAGCGCTACCGGCAGCCATAGCGCTAATTAGATTTTTGTACACTTCCGTCCTCAAAGTTAGAAAAGGAAGGAAGTTTCGTTAAAACATATTTTCAGTGACAACTGCGGGAGACTGACAATTGCTGATAAAAAATATATATAAAAAAAAAATCCAGCGCAAAAGGTGACTGCTACGCGTGCAAAATACAGAGAACATCGCAGCGTAGAAAGAAACGCGCTTAAAAAAACACAGGACACAACACAGTTTATCAATATTTCGAGGTAAAAACACTTTTTCAAAATTGACATACAAACAAGTTCGCAATTTGCTGATAATTTTGTTGTCGCGATCAGAAGTGTCATCAAAGACACGTAATTTGTCATTTTGAACGAAAATTGTCACGAAAAGGTAAGTAGTAAATTGTGTACTTGTTGGTACATCTATTTCAAAAAAAGGGGGTTTTAACCCCTTAACTGCCAGAGCAAGACGAACGCCACCCAGCTGCAAGAGACATATACAAGATTTATGTATCTTGTTATTACTATGTTCTTTATGTCTATTTCTGGTCCCATTTACATCTGTCTTACTCACGCGAATGTCTCGGTTAGTGTGCGATCGTATCAGACGCAAAATTCGCAATCTCTGGCAGGGAAGCGGTTAACCAGAAAATTGTGTTTCTTTCTTCGTTAACGTGCTCTCTTCTACTGCTGACAAATCTGCCACGCGGATAGCTCAACGAAAATCCACAGTTTACTTGTGCGTCGCAAATTAGTACTCCAAGCTATATTCACTACTGCCACGTTCGATACCTAATTATCTTCTTCTGCTTCCTATATAACGTGCTCAGCAGGCTACTCTCATCCAAGTGCGCGAAAGGTTGGCAGCAGAGCTGTGGCCGACGTAGGCGCGAGGGCCTTCTTCACAACTGTAAGCGTGCACTCATTCTGCTCTTCAAGCGAAAAGGTTAACTTGACCTAGATTCAAACAACCGTTCCTCGCCCAAATCTGTCCATTCATTAGGATGGGGGCGTTTGACTGATGGCTGAACAAATGCCGTTAAATTATACAACTACGTTCGACGTCATCAGCCTGCAATATGCAGCTCGCACTCATTAGGGCTGTCTGATTAATGGTGTGTACTGCTACACAGTCCTTGGAGCAAGAGCCATCCATCTGCAAGAGGCATAGATCCTCATGAGCCGGCCTCGCAGTCTGCGAGGGCTCATGAGGATCTGTGCCTCTTGGTAGTGTCGTTTTGAACGAAAATATCAAACATGCCCACTAGGAATTAAAATGAATGCAAACAACACGTTTGTCGCGCAATAAATAAACCCCTTGGAGAAAAAAAATGGACATCACTCATCTGCAAGAGGTATAGATCCTCATGAGCCCCCGCGAATGCAGGGGCTCCTGAGGATCTGTGCCTCTTGCTGAAACCCTTTTGCATCCATGTTCCCTTGTCGTCTGGAGATCTTAGACGTTCAATTTACAAATATTCAAAAACGCAATCTGCGTCCACTGGCAGTAAGTGGGCTAAGATTCAGCTCAACGCATGCATTTACTCATCTATGAAACTTTGCTCAGCATTCATGCATCGTATTAGGTCTGGTGTTCCTCAAAGGGAGAAGGTCACTGAGTGTTACATGCGGGATGGTACAACTAAAGTAATCCCGTGTACGAGATATCGTACCTGACAGTAACAGGTGTCATGCACGAAATCCAGAAGGGAGGATGATAAACTGTTCAGTCAATAAATGTTTTGAATGAAGGGTGTAATTTGCGAGACGCGTTGTCCCGAACTGG